>JAKSZP010000017.1:0-377545 GCA_022478985.1 Massospora cicadina
ATTTCTTTAAACCAGAATATAATGGTTGCCACCAGTAGTCTGAGGTAGAGGACCTACCACATCCAAGCTGATAGCGTGGAAGGGTTGTTGGGGCGTCATAGGTCGATACTGATATTGGGTCTTAAAGCTGGATTGTTTTTTACAGGCCAGGCAGGCATCCAAAACTTCAGTTATGGTTTCCATGATGCTCTCAGTAGTACCGCTCTTTTACCCACTCTTAGGTTTTAAACTCTGCCATGCCCCATGATAGTGTGAAACTCCAAGATGACAGGTACTCGCTCTGACAGCCAGAAATAGGACAACCAGTTTTACTTCTACTGTCTTATATCACTTCCCGCTCCTTACCTTTGTGTTGCGGGAGTGCCATGTTAGCATCTTATGTATGGTTCATCTTCATCAGACCATGCGTCAGGAGTCACTAGGAGGTCATGCAGCCTCTCTGCTTCGCTATTCTCAAGGTGAAGGACAGACAGCTGCGACAACCCATCAACATTCATATGGTGCATCCCAGATTGATGCTCAATGGTCATATTGTAATCCTGGAGCTTAAGAGCCCAACGAACCAACCGCCCAGTTTGATCATTCATATTTTGCAACCACTTTAAAGAGGCATGGTCGACAACCACTTTAAATGAAGTCACATATAGAAAAGTGTGTTAGTATTTGACAGCGATAAGGACATCCAGGCATCCTTCTCAGTGATGATGTAGTTGCGTTCAGCTTTTGAAAGCATTTTGCTAAAGTAAGACATGGGATGGTTGACCCCATGCTCATCCAATTAAGCCAAGATAGCTCCAACGGCGTAGTCATAGGCATCTGTGAACAGCATGAAGGGCTTGCCATAGTCAGGATGGTGGAATATTGGCGTCAGAATTTTGACCAGATGAATTCATCCAACGATTTGATAAGATTTGGGGTAAAAGAGGCCAATTACGGCGGAATAGCTTATTGACTGAATTTTGTGGTATTTTATGAGATTGCTGGTTAATTGCTCCCCAATTAGATTGAGCCAAATTAGTATTCCACCAAGTTGGGAAGTTAGGTTCAGTTGAGGCCAATCAATGGCCCAATTTGCTATTAAGATCACTAGTGACTAGTAGCTGAGAATGTTCAATTTATATTATTTTAGTAATATTAGTGGAAACTGACAATCCTGAGTTTGAGGCAGCTGAGGATGTTTCCCGCGCCTCATATATTAAATCTTCAATTGTTACCTAAAAAGGCGATTTCCCATGTAATTGACTATGACAAGTCAAAATGTGTGTCAGCATGAAGCAAAGATGTCCCAAGTTACCTAAGTGACTAAAGATATTTCCAGCACATAATTACTAGGTCAAATCCAAATTCAATGTTTATTTAAAGAAGTAATTTGTATGGCTCACTGGTGAGTCAAGGCTGAGGATGAACCAAAACCAATAAATCCAGACATTGGGAAGGAGGGGCAAGAGGGTCAAAGCCAGGTAAGAGAGTAGCACAGCAGAAGACTTAGAGAGTGGTTGGCTGAAAGAACTAGAGATGTGCTGATAGGTCAGCGGTGGGTGCAGTGGACTTTTTGTAAATATTATAAATAACTGGCGCTTCCCTTTAAATAAATATCTCCCATTGCCCATTCTCCTTTATGATATAAGATTTTATTTCTTTGTTGGTTGGTGGTGAGGCTGAGGGATCCTAAAATGGCGCGGGTGATAAGCTAAGAATTCAGCCAGCACTGCTGGCCCTGTGACTAAGGCAAAATGATAAAGGATGACCATTCTTCGTACTGGTTGGCCTGCCAACCAGCGGAGCCCCAATCATCAGGAAAAGCAATCTTCCAACAGTAGAGATCACCACAGAAGTTCTGTTGGTTGGTGCTGGAGTAGCCGCAGGTTGGTGAAGAGGTGGCAAGGATGTCCCACCGTGGTTGTGTTCCAGAAAGTGTTGGTGGTGGGGAGGGGCAAGCCCTGGATGCCCGCCCAACATGACGAGGCTGGTATTAGGAGGAATACCATCTGGTTAAGCGATGGGAAATGTCAAAATTTTAACCAGATGGATTCCTCCAATGATTTGACAAGATTTGGGATGAAATAGGCCAATCCCAGAGGAATGGCTAATTAACTATATTTTGTTTTGTTTTATGAGATTGCTGGTTAGTTGCTCCTAATTTGGTTAAGCCAAATTGGTATTCCATAAAGTTGGGAAGTTAGGTTCAGATGAGGCCAATCAATGGCCCAATTTGGTATTTGGATCAGTGGCAACTGGTAGCTAAGGATGATCCAATTATATTATTTTAGTAATGTTGATGGATGCTGGCAATACTGAGTTTAAGGCAGCTGAGGATGTTTCTGGCGCCTCATATATTAATAATTGATTGCCTAAAAAAGCAATTTAATGAATGATAAACTATAACATGTCAAAGTTTGTGTCAAATTTAAAGCCAAGATTTACTGAGTTACCTGAGAGTCCAAAGATGTTTCCAGCACATAATTACAAGTTCAAATCCAAATTTGATGTATATTTAAAAAAGTAATTTATATGGCTCACTGGTGACTCAAGGCTGAGGATGAGCCAAACCTTTTAAATTCAGATATTGGGAAGGATGGGGCGAGAGAATCAATGCCAGGGAAGAGAGTAGTGCAGAGGAAGGCTAAGAGAGTGGTTGGCTGAAGCATTAGCGATGTGCTGATAGGTCAGCGGTGGGCGCAGTGGACCTTTTGTAAATAGTATAACTACCCAGCGCTTCCCTTTCAATAAAAATCTCCCTTTGTCATTTTCTTTTATAATATAAGTTTATATTTATTTCGTTGGTTGGGGATGAGTCTAGAGGATCCCCAAATGGCGTGGGCGATATGCCAAGGGGTCAGCTGGTGCTGCTGCCCTGAGCCTAAGGTGAAATATCAAGGGCCAATCAGTCTTCATACTAATTAGCCTGCTGACCAGCGGAGCCCCTATCACTAGAAAAGCAATTTTCTAACAATCAGCCTTTTTTGCAATAGCTCCTTCAGGGTCTCAAGAGCGGCCTTTATTTCAGGACCCCAATAGAAGGGGGAGTTCTTAGCCAGGAGACAGAAAAAGAGGAAGGCTGAGCTGTGCAAATTTTGGGATAAATTGATGGTAGTCTCCCATCATTCCTAAAAATACCTGTGTAACGCACAGGTTCTTGCCAATACGTGACAAATGAGTTAAGCACCAGCCATGTCACTGACCATATGACTGATAGTCCCGCAGAGAACCACCCCTATCACCCATGCGCCATTCCCCAAATTTCCTACGCATTCTCAGACTAGAGTTTCAGAGATGCTTCAAGTGAGCAGTAAGGCCTGTCCCCAAGATAGTGCTGCAAACGAGGCCAAAGCCTGGCCTAGCTCAATTGCAGAGCTCATGGTTCAGGTTATTCTTGATCAAACTTCTTTTATATAAAATAAACTTATTTATAAAGCAAGCAAACTCATTTTTTATTATGTTTTCCAATTGTGAAAATGAAACTGTATTTGCAGTTGCCATTTCTCATTTTTAAAGCTTTTTTTCGTGAGTTTAATATATTAACCCCTAAATTAAGCTCTCAAGAGACATCCACACTTTTGCACATGCAAGTCTCAAATCCCACATAACAAAAACTCAGAGGATTCGAGACACCAGATGTTCAATATGTCAGATCAATCCTTGTTCTTGAATTCCCAAATCCTTACCTACAACTTCCGTTACTGGTAGTTCTCATGATTGGTCCAACTTCCAAAATCTGACCTTCAAATTCATTCATAAATTTAAACCAATATTTACAAGGTTAATGTGCAGATCCAGCTGGACCCAATCCATCACATCACCCCCTTGTGAATCCAAAAACTCCCAGATCTTCTTGGGGAAGCGTGCACACTCCTCTGGTGTTTTCCAGGTCGCTTCCTCTACTGGGTATCCCTTCCATTTTAACAAAAAATTCCTGGCGACCCCTGACCCAACGCTCTTTCAGGATCTGCTTGACCTCATATTCCTGGTTGTTCTCCTCTTGTGGGTTCAGTGGCCAGGCCGCTCTGGTCCTTGCCCTCAGAATCCTTGAAGCTGGGACCCATGGATAACTGTTGGGCTTTCAACCCTTCCAGGACGTCCAATTCAAATGCCACCTTATTAACAACCCGGAACACCCTATATGGGCCTAAGAACTTCAATCTGAGTTTCCGGCTCTTCACCCGTACAGCATAATTCTTTGCCACCACCAATACCCAATCCCCTGGAGCAAATGATGGGTCTGGTGCCCTTCATCGATCCACATATCATTTTTGCCATGCTGTGGCATGCTCCAGATTGGTTTGCAATTTCCTTCCAATCTCATCCATTCTTCAGGATAATTCGTCTGCCCCCTGGGATACTCCACTGTTTGATCCACCACTTAACTCTGGATTGGATCCATAATTAACAAAATATGGTGACATTCTGGTCAACAATTGGTGGTGGTTATTGTAATAAAACTGAGTGAGTCTAATCCATGTAACCCAATCATCCTGCCTGTCTGAGAAATAGCATTGGAGGTATTGCTCCATTATTTGTTTTACCCTCTCTGTTTCCCATCAGACTGGGGATGGTATTCTGAGGCCCTACATGGGCGAATTTTTCAATTACTGAGTAGGCTAGACCAGAATTTCAATACAAATTGGGTTTATGATCCAAAATGAGCTCTACTGGTAGGCCATGATGGGCGAATATCTCATTGATGAAAACCCTTGCAGTGTCCTCAGCTGAGAATTTTGAGGTACATTGGAAAAACTTGGCATATTTTGTTAACTGATCGATGACAACCATTATTGAATCTTTCCCCTGGATATTAGGTAATACTATAATGAAATCCATGCTGACTGACCCCCACGGCCCATTCAGAATCTGGAGTAGGACTAACTTACCCACGGGCTGCTTTCATGGGAGCTTCAAGTGCATGCAAACTAAGCACTCCGCCACATATTTTTTTTATCTTTTTGTAGTATGGCCCAGGAATACTTCTGTCACACCAAGTTGATTATCTTTGCAACCCCCGGATGTCCTGCCAGTGGGTGTTCATGCGATGCCTGCAGCACTTCCCACTGCAGTGATGGTTTGGAACCCATATCCGCAAATCATGACATATTATTTCCATTTTTTCTTCTGTATGTACGATGCAGGCTGTGCTGTTGGCCCTCTGCTGTTTCCACCCATAACTGTTGCCCAAATGAAGACATCCTCTGCTTTCTTCAGATCTCCCTCTCCAGTTCATCCTCTTCACTCACCATCATGGAAAATTGGTCTTCTGAAACATGGTTGCAGTGTTGTACTTCTTCAACTCAGCCTTCTCATATTCCAGCCCTGCATCCTGGCCCAACCAATCTGCTATGGTGTTAATGGCTCCTGGATGGTATTCCACTTGAAAATCATAACAAGTCAGCTCCACGTGCCAACAAGCTTGGCGCTGATTCATTTTCCTGGGCTCTTGGTAATTTTTTAATGCCCATGATCTGTGTGTACTATGAAGGGTTGATGGGCATACAACAAGTGGTGCTGCCACTCCTGCAGCGCTGCAACCACCGCCAGTAGCTCCTTGTTATATATTGGGTAATTCGTTTCTGCAGGGATCATTTTCTGATTGAAATAGCACACTGGGTGCTCCAACCCATCTTGTCCTTCTGTAGGAGTATCGCTCCCAATGCGAAATTTGAGGCATCTGTTTCAACCATGTAAGGTTTTCCCAGATCTGGATGGGCAAGGACTGGCACCAAAATGAGCTTCACTTTCAGCAATTTGAATGCTTGATCCTCTTCTTCCCCACATACAAATGGTACCTTCTGCATCAGTTGCATAAATTGCAAGGCTAACTCTGATAGATTCTTGATGAACCGCCTGAGGAAATCTATTATCCCCAGAAAACTTCTCACTCCTGTATGATCGTTTGGAGCCTTCCATGCGCGCACCGCCTGGATCTTATTGGGGCATACCACCATGCCTTTCCCGAATATCACATTTCCTAGGAACCTGACTGACTCCTGGTTAAACTCACATATTGAAGGCTTCATCCATAATCCTGCCTAAGCCAATGCCTTCAGGACCTCCCGCAAATCCTGTACATGAGCCTCCTTGGAACTTGAGAACACCAGGATGTCATCCATATAAGCGATACAACACTGGCTGATCAACTGATAGAGTACTCAGTCAATCTTTTGTTGAAATACTGCTGGGCATTGCACAGCCCAAATAGCATAACTCAGTATTAGAACATCCCAAGGTGGCACTTGAATGCCGTGTATCTTTGATGCTCCAGCCTCATAGGGACCTGGTTGAATGCATTTGCCAAATTGAGGTTGGTGAAAATGTTGCATCCCATGACCATTGGTAAGATATCCTCCATTAGTGGCTTTGAGTAAGGATCTGGTTCTATGACCTCATTTAACTTCCGGTAATCCACGCATGGCTGTAACTCTCCGCTTGCCTTGGGCACTAGCAACACTGGAGATACCACAGCTGATTTTGATGGCTTGAACAAAGCTTTACTCAACATTGAACTCACGTGGTCCTCCAGTGCGGCCTTGGCTCATTCTTTCAACAGATAGACTGGTCAACCACGAGAAGTTCAGACCCTTCATTAAACCAGAAAGAGAATGCAAATAGACCAGTGGAGTAAAATGGCGAATCCTTTTTTGGACCAAAGACCCCAACAAAATCTTGGTATTCTGCAGGTAAGACCTCTTCCTGCATGGCCCCAATGTTTGAGGCTCATCCAACTTCTGGTTTCCCACTAACAGTCTCCACTTCATCGGCGGACCACTCCTTGGGTACAGGATAATGGTACTGGCAGGTACATCGATCTGGGGTCTTAACTGATGCCACCACCGCATCCTAAACACTACTGGGTGGGTCAGATTCTCGATCGCACAAACCTGATTCCAAACTTGAATGGGACCTGCTTTACCTTCACTGAAGGGCATATGCACCACAATGGCGCCCTTCATGAGGCATCAGCAAAAACCACCACCAGTCCTTCCTGCACCTGCAGCTTCAAAAGCTCTGCCAATGCCAGTTCAACGTAATTCTCTTCCACCAAAGTATATATCAGGGCCAATGTCCTTTCCATTCCCCCATCCATATGCAGCTCTATGGGGATAAACAGTCAAGAATAAAGCAAAAGAAGGCGATTTATTTTTGGATGAGTCTTTCACTTGAAAAGTTGGCTGATGGAAATTTTGACATATTACCTTGGCGCCCTCCCCCTTGAATATTTCCCACGTTTCTTGGGGATGGGTGACACCCCCCTTGACTGTAACGGCCACTTACCGGGGACTGTCCCTTCCTAGATGACATTGATTCCCCCCACCAGTCCTATATCAGTGCTAATTGTTTTTTAACTTGAACTGCTAAAGCCACTTCCTCCCCCAGCGTCGCTTGTACCTTTGCTGCTGCCAAAGCTGCTAGCAAATCTGGCTGCAACCCCTGGCGGAACATTCTTTAGGACTGGGAATCCGTAATATGTGCTGCTTTTGCCAATGGATGGAAGACCCATGCATACTCTTCTACAGAGCTATGTCCCTGGTTGACTGATAATAATGCCGACCAGGCCTCATCTTTTGCTTCGTCTGGACATGCCACCCAGTCAATCATCTCCAAACTCTCCTCCATAGAATTTGGCAAACTATCCTGCTCCTTGAGTTCCTGAAAACATCCCACCAATTATGGAGGTAATGCATCTACCACCTAGGCTAGTTGGAGTGCAAAAGAGGATTACCCCTATCGCGCTTGAACCAACCATGCCTGGAAAAAAAATCTGCGCCATTACCTGGTGAAGTTTATCTAATGCCTCCATGGATAATGCCACATGTCCAGTAGGTGGTTTTGGCTTTTCCTGGACCTTTTTGGTTTGCTGAGTTGTTGCCCCCCATAATTGTCCCAATTTGAATAGCAAAAATGCCAACGAAAATCCCACCATAACCACAGTCAAGAGATGTCAGTTCCATTCCTTTCTGTTGGTAACCACCGCTTCTTCCCAGGGCCCCCACAAGACAGAAAGGAAGGTACTTGAGTTTCGTTTTATGTAACGCACAGGTTCTTTCCAATATGTGACAAACGAGTTGGGCAGCACCAGCCATGTCACTGACCACATGACTGATAGTTCTGCAGAGAACCACCCTCTCACCCACGTGCCATTCCCCAAATTTCCTACGCATTTACGGACTAGAGTTCTGGAGATGCTGCAAGCAAGCAGTAAGGCCTGTCCCCAAGATAGTGCCGCGAACAAGGCCAAAGCCTGGCCTAGCTCACTTGTGGAGCTCATGGCTCAGGTTATCTTGATCAAACTCTTTTTTATATAAAATAAACTTATTTATAAAGCAAGCAAACTTATTTTCATTATGTTTTCCAATTGTGAAAATGAAAGTGTATTTGCAGTTGCCATTTTTCACTTTTAAAGATTTTTTTTGTGGGTCTTATATTAACACCTAAACCAAGCTCTTCATTGACATCCGCACTTTTGCACGTGCAAGTTTAGAGTCCCACATAATGAAAACTTGGAGAATTTGAGACAATGGGCGTTTGATACACCAGATCAGTCCTAGTTCTCACATTCCCGAATCCTTACCTATGTCTTCCATTACTAGTGGTTCTCTTGATTGGTCTGACTTCCAAAATCTAACCTCCAAATTCATGCGCAAATTTAAACCAATATTTATGAGGTTGATGTGCAGATCTGGCTGGCCACAATCTGTCACAACCTGGATGTTGCATAGGGTTTTGGACGCTGGCATCTTAGATATTGCTTTGACCTTATATTATAGAGGTTGAATCCCAGCTTGGGAGATGGTGTGCCTGAGAAAATTCAATATCTTCTGGATAAAAGTACACTTGGAGGGCTTTAGTTTGATATTAGATGTCACAAGCATTAACACCTCCTTTAGGTTAGTGAGATGCTCTCTGAGCATATTGGAGAAGATGGTGATATAATTGATGTAGATGATCACACATCTCATCTTAAGGTCCTGGAGGATTTGATTCTTCTCCCGCTGAAAAGTAACAGGCGCATTACACAACTACTGAGGTAGCTGAGTGGGTTAGAACAAACCATCGCAGAAGATAAGGGCGCAATTATCCTGATCCTGTGGAGAAAGGTCCATCTGCCAGTACCTGCTAGCCAATTTCATGGAGGAGAAGAATTTAGACCCTGAGAGTTGGACCATAGCGTCATCAATACAGGGATAAGGTAACTATCCTTCTTGGTTAGGTTGTTCCGTTTACAGTAGTCCATCACTACCTAATAACCTCCATTTTTCTTTTTTATAAATAGGAGAGGGGATGACCCAGTGCTTTGGGAAGTCAATAACAACTCAGCGTCTGGCAGCTGTTTGAGCTCCGTCCGCATCTGTAACTCCTCAACTTTTGATTTTCAGTAGGGTTTAAAGAGGATGGGTTGAGCTTCCCCAACATTAGTTGTATGAGCCCAACTCTTCATGTGCCCGTAATCAGTGTCAGATTTCGAGAAAATGTTGCTGTAGGCATTGAGCGGGTGTGGATTTTATCCAGCTCAGATGGGGTTAGTTCATCAGAGATATTAATGGAAGGTAGGGTACATAAAGACTGGTCAGCAGGTAAGACCATATCCACCATAGACCCAATACATTTAACATGCTGTATTTACTCAAAGGGAATCAGCATGCCTTTTCCGATCTTCAGATGCTTCTTGATGACCATATCTTTCGTGGTGAGATTCCCTAGCAGGAGGTTGATAGATCGTTGATTGGTGGGGTCTAGTACGCCAAGAAAATTCTAGGCTCCAAAGGACAAACTCCGTCAATGCAAATTGGGTGCATTAGGCAGTTGTGTGGGATTTGCAAGGTAATCTTCGTGTCAACTACCCTTTGTTCACCAGCCTTGATGACCACCTCTTCAGATGCATATTAAGGGATACCCTCCAGGGCGTCCAATGATTGGGGCAACAGTTTTGTATGTCGTCCTGCTGTGGTATAGTGTAGGAATAAAGCGGAAGAGGGATACTCAACTGTTTAAAAGTAGTCCTTTTTATTAGGCTCCTTTTTGGTCAAAATCTGTGGAGCCTCATACTTAAGCAGGGAGAGATAACCCTGCTTCAAGTTAATAATTCCTTTATAATTTAGCATGAACTGGGTACCAATGAGTAGATCATAGTTATTTTTATCCAAGGCCACCGCTGGAGCTGAAAAGATGAGCTTCCCATAACGGATGGGCAGAGAAGAGTACGCCCCAATGGCGCGGGTGTTGTTTGGTCCTGAAGTACCAAATCCTTGATTGTAGTCAAGGTCAGGGGCCAGTTTAATTTTTTATGAGTTTTGACAACACAACGTTTACTGGAGATACAGTGTTGAGAATAGCCCTAACATGCAATCCATTGACAACAGCTATACTTTGGATAAGGTTCCACCCAAGTGGGGAAAAAGCGAGGACATCCTTTAAATGGAGATAAGAGGCAAGGCTTTTGGCAGTTTTAGGGTATTTATCCTGGATAGACTGCAGAGTATGAACAAATGAGTTAGGTCGGATCAAGGTGTATTGGGCTGGTCAGAGTCACTGGCAGTGTCAATGATCTCAAAACCCAGAAACTTGACGGAGATAAGTTTATGGGAATTCTAGCCTGATCCACTCTCTCAGGGTTTAACCTTTTGGATATCTCCACTTCACCTGGGGCTCCTAAGACATAGTGACTGACATCTTCACAAACCCCTTCATATTCGCCGTCAGAGGGATTCTCAATGCAAGTCAAAGGTTCAGATAGGTTGGGTGGTAAGGTCAGGGCTTCCCTTGTTTCAGGGGAGGTCCTGGGGGCACTCAATTACATGGGTAACTTTTTGAGGTGACGCTGTAATTGTTAAGGCTCTAGATTTAGCCTTTGATGTAGGGGGTTTGAGCTGCCCCAGGACTACAGGTTTTGATCTAGAGATGTCCGGAGAAGATACTGAAGGTATAGAGATATTGCTTGGTGGAGCGTAACAATTGAGGCACTTTGGAAGGCCTCTCTGAAGAAGGAGGAGAGTAGGGCAAGGTGAAAGATAACTTCAACGGATGCACTTTAGGAGCTGGAGATGGATGAGAGCGCTGCCCTATCACTGCTAGTATTCTCTGCTATCTTCACATGGGGAGGAGCACCTCGTTGCAGCAGCTCTGCGGGAGCATATTTCCAAAGGTAGACAGCCATAGAAGAGGCTGGAGGGGCTATAGTAGATTCTCGCCTCAGAGCTCCTTGTGTAGTAGCACTTTCGTTCTAGTCAGCCACCGTTAACAAGGCCTCCTTGATGTCTGTAGATTTTAGAAGGAGCGCTTAATTACAGAGATATGCATCGCCAAAGATGGATGAAACGCCAATCCAGCCAAATCATCAGCAATAGCATCATTAAGAAGGAGTATTTTGGCCAACAACAGAGGTTGAGCTTCACTATAACATCTCTCAACAAAAAAGAGGTGACCAACTCTCCCTCTTTCAGATTAAAGCACATAAGTCCTGTTTTTGTCTTTGCAAGCTCTGCAGAGATCCAAATTCCTCAATGAGCACTTTCTTTACCTTGGCCCATGTTTTAAGGGTGTCCATGTAAGGTACCATCACCTCTTGGGTGGAGCGGCTGAGGCAGGACAGGATGTGCTTAACTTTTTGGGGATCAGTTGTCCCTTCCATAACATCCTCATACACAAAGAGGACCGAGGCAATGATTCCCTCACCTGGGGTGAATTTGTCACGGAAAGGTGGTTTGGCAATAAATGGAACAACCTCATTGTAAGCTTGGCTAACGCGCTGTTCAAGGGTTTTAAGCTGGGACAGCTCTCTTACTAGCTGCTGGGCTAAAGCATATAGCTGTGATTCAAGAGTCGCGGGGAGGTTGTGAGGGTTATTTCCACCAACACCCTCCATTTTTAATACTTGTTTTGTGGTGTACTACCCCTGTAGTGAGCACCACTTGTTGTAATTATGGGTCTGGGATGCTCGCCGGTGCATTTTTCAAACATGAATTTCAACAAATATACAAGAAAAGTTGGTTCTCTACTGCGGGATAAATGTAAAGGGTTTTTTGACCACTTGTAATAAAAATAAAAAACTCTGATAATATAAATGATTGATTTTTGTAAGTTTTTTATTAATAATCATGGGGGGTTAAGAAGCAAAGCCTATAATTATCTTGATGCTTAGTATTTAATTGTGTTGAGGCTCAAAGTTCAGATTAGCTTAGTAATGTCCAAAGTAGGGAATATTAGGATTTTACCTATTGGAGTCCTCAAGACTTGCATCGCTTAGATGGAAAGGCCAATGGAAAGTCAATTGCAGGTAGGATATAGTTGTGGGGCAACAATTTTATATATTACACTCGATCATTGGGCGTGAAAATATTTTCACCTTGCAGGACCCCTTCCAAACCTATAAAAGGGCCAGTCTCCGCGGTGTAGGTTGAACTAATTTAGTTGTAAGATGGGGGAACTCCAAATGGCTCCCTTAATTCTGCCAACAACTTGGAGTAACGCTGCTACCTTAACTAGTGTTATTTGCTCATGAAGTTTTAATAATGGTATTTCCCCAAATTTGAGGGGTTCCCTTAAGAATTGGCCAGGGTCTTTTGGCTGATAATATTGCTTATTTAAAGTAATTACACTCTTTATCACAATATAAGACTTAAAATAGTATGACAGTATTTAAAACATAATTGGTGCACAGCTTTCCAGCTGTCTACTAGGATCATTTACTTGTTCCCCTAAATTAGATTGACCCTTGAGTTTTAGGCACCAAATCTTTACAGATATCTCACCTTGATTTTCTTAGGTAATATAATACTTGGTGTTTGGTAACCAATTTATTGGCGTTAAGAACTCAAAACCAATTGATTCAGTTTGTGTTTCTAATGACGATTCTACCTTTTTTCACAAGCATTAGAACTCCTAGGTAGTTTCTGACAACTCTGCATCCATTCACTATGAACAAATTCCCATAATAATTTGCCTATTGATGTTGTTCCCTCATTGAATTCCTGATCAATTTTGTCAGGGGATGATTCCCAACGAAAAAAGACTTACATTTTAGTTGGAAACCCTTTCCAAGATATCCAAATTACAACCAATTGTTGAATTAATTAATTGGTCAATGGGTTAAATAGTATGGTGTTTTGTAATTCCAACTTATCCCCCCTCTTGACCAGATTATTCAGCGGAAGATAGAACCATGGAGATGGAAGCCACCTCAACCTGTGCTCATGCTCAGATGTCATATCTCTATACCTCAGCGTAGTTTGGCTCTGTCTGCATTCATGCCTATATGCTCTGCTCAGCTTTACGACTTTTTGACTTTGATTTTTACTTGCTGCCGCCTCTTCTTGAGAACAGTTCCCATGACAACATGCCACGCCAGTCCCTTATCAGCACCTTGCTAAGAGATGAATGGTCCACCTATATAAACCCTCATGATGGATCCCCAATGGCATCTTACCACTCAACCTGTATCAACCCCAGAAAGGGTTTCAGTGACTTCTTCAGTCAACCTGTACTAACCTCAGGACAGAGCTTAACGTCTCATTAATAGGGACTATTCTGATGGATCTAGTTTCAGCCTGTCCTGATCCCTCCAAAGCTCATGACTTGTGACCGTCATTGTCTTTCCCTTCCTCAATGCTCAGTAGGTGGAAGATTGCCAGATGCATTTTCCTTGGTAAAAAATAAAAAACAATTTTTAGTATATATTTTTTATATTTTCCATGAATTTTTTATCTTTTATTTTTTATTATATATTTTATTATTATTTTTTTACAAGTCCAATACTTTAAGTATTTCACATGAACTCTATTGACTATTTGACCATCTTTGATATTCGTGACCATATAGGCATCATTTGCCAACTTGGCAATTGCTACAACCTTGGCGGTATCATTGGGATACGCCATAAGGGTCACACAGGGTCAAATCCACTGAACAACAGTTGGACGGCGTGAGGATTGTTGGTTCTTGAAACAACTGTAAGAGGTAAATTAAATACTAAGCAATTATCTCCAACCACACCTCTTTATTTAAATTAATATCAGCAGATGCCTTCAGCTCCGCTCTCTACTCTCCTAAAACGACCTCCCTTTTCAACTCTCATCTCGTTTAAATAAAAGTGACTTCAGTCAATACCACCCTCTTGGCTTAGACTATTTGGTTACACCGTATTCTCATTGGGTCCAGAAGACTATACTATTCTTAAATTTCCTATCATCTTTGAAAAAAGGCGATCTACTATTTATTTGTCATATGTCAACATTGCCTTATTGCCTTATTTGGAGGTGATCCAATAATTACCTTTACTACCCCAATATCGCCTTAGCCTGAGGCACTCAAATAATTGTACACTAATAATTATGGTCAGCGGATTTTAGTCTAACCTGCTGTAGCTTTCAGGGCTTATTGTCCAGTCATATCAGAACCTTGATAGCAATAATTTTGAATGGTCCCATCCATAGGGCGTCCAACTTTTTTCTTTTTTTAATCCTTCTCCATCATTAACTGACTTGAACATTCATATTATTTCTGCTAATAGATATGTAAATGATCCCCTATGCGCATGGATTAATTCAAAACGTTTTTCTATATACAGTTTTTTCTGAATCTGATCTTGTTTCTTGGCATTATTTGCCAACTCAAACGTTTATATTAATTCTGCTGATAGATAGTAAATGATCCCCTACTCACACACGGATTTTTTTGTAATGGTTTTCTCTATCACATTCTTTTTAAGCTGATCATATTTTTTGGCATTCTATGCCTTTCTCATTAATTAACTAATTTAAGATCAACTGACATTTCCCACTACTTCTGAATTAATTACCTTTCATATCAATCTCATCTAACACCTCAGGACTTCTCAAAGTGGATTCAGTTTTAACATGAGCTGGTCTTTCCAAAGCTCTTTATTTCAAATATTTGTCTAGCGGAACAGGTTCTCTTGAAGTGCTAGATATTTCCGCATCTAGACTGCAATGTCTTTCCCCAAAATTTTAGGAAGTTTCTTACTCCACTTGATGAATCACAACATTCACAAATTGTCACAATTTCTTCTAATTTTAGGTGGCAAATTGCCTGTTGCTCCACTTTCCCAATAGTGGCTAGTTGATTTATCCTTCCACTTGAATCATCAGCTTTCTTCCCTATTACAACTTGATTCTGCTAATCAATGACTTTTTAATGCTCAATGAAATTTTATCTTCTAGTTCCGCCGTAGTTTGATTGTCCTCAATTGGAATTTCATCATAAATTGATTTGGCGCATCAAGAAGTTTCTCCCAACATCTTCATATGGTCCACCATCTGCAAAGCTGTTATTTGGGTTACTAGTGTTGCTGCCATATATTATGCAGTTTACAGTAGGGTCAAAGTGTCATCTGCATGGCTATGCATGCACCAAAGTCAGTAAGCACTATTGCCCCTGACAAGATATAGTATTCTTAGTAAAAACAATCAGCAAAACTAGCAAGGGTCTCATCTTTGCGGAATAATATAATTATAAATTCTTTTTTGCAATTTGCTATCTGAGTAGGACTTCCAAACTCCAAAATGATTGCTGATTTTGCTTCAGCATATGACCAGTTGTCCCCGTTAAGGTGATGTAGCACAGATTCTAATAAGCAGTGGTAAAATAGTTCATTCTGGTTACTGCTTTCTGACAGTCCGCATATCCAAACATGGTCATCTGAAAGAGGCGGAAAAATGGGAGGGTGTTAAACAGTGTAAGGTGGGAGGATTTAGGCATATTTAAAAATTCCTTTGTCACTCCACTCATAGGATATTCTTGCCCAATGATTCGAATATCTTAGGTGTGGCTTTGGAAGTCATTTCTAACACACCAGTGAACAATTAGTCATATTTTGGGGTAGAGGTGTCTTCCCAATTATATTTTTCATGTATTTTTGTTAGCTACTTTTGCCTTAAACTGTGCACAATCACGTTTGTGTTTTTTTCAAATCCTTAATGTGTTTCGTCATTTTTGCCATATCCTTGTGAATCCTGAAGATGTGTTCTCAGTCAGCTTCACGTTCAGTTTTTGAATTAAATTTTCTTTAATAAATTCTCCCACTTTCCGTTTAAAAGAGGCAATTTTCCCATATAGGCCGTTATTCACATTTCTCATTTATTTGAGCATTTCTTCTGCTTTGATTACGTGTTTTTCAAGGTATTGACATGGCTTGAGATTCTGAGCTAAGCACATTCTGATTGATGGTCTGTAACTACATCCAGAGCTCTGAAGCTCACTCTTATAAACATTGTGGATTAAAATTGGCTCTTGAAAACTCAACTACCCCTGTAGTAAGCACCAATTGTTAAAATTAGGGCCTCTTTGATGATAGCTCGCTTCTGCTCCTTGATTTCAACTAAACGGATACTTAACCTTTTGTGTTTATTGACTATAAATTGATAAACTGGGAAAATAATAGTATAAAGACTGTTATTAAAGTTGATTGCCTGAAAGCCACGTTGATTAAAGGGTCCAATGCTAACCAGGTGCTTCTTCCTCTTGCAGATATGTTTTTACTGGTAGGGAACAATTCCCTATTCTCTTCACGCAGATCCAAGTGAAGATTTGTTAACAACAACTTAAGGAAATCCGATCCTTGCACACTAATCTTAAGAGTAAGCTATACAACTTTATACATAAAAAACTAAGTCATTATCAAGTTTATATATAAATTTATTGGGAAATCATTGAGGGTGGTATTGCATAATTGGCGCACAGCTTTTCGCTGTCTGCTGGAATCAATTACTTATTCCCCTAGATTGGATTGACCATTTTTGTTTTAGGTAACATATCTTGGCGGATATTTTCACCTTGATTTATTAGGTAACGTAATCCTTGGTGTTTGGTGACCAATTTATTGGTGTAGAAATTCAAATTCAATTGATTCAAGTTGTGTTTCTCAATGAATATTCTATCTTTTGTCACAAGCGTTAGAACGCCTAAGTAGTTTCTGACAACTCCTCATTTGTTTGCTCTGAAAAATTTCCCATAATAATGTAACTATTTGATGTTGTTCCCTCATTGTATTCTTGCTCAATATTGTCAGGGATGATTCCCAACAAAATCAGAATAACACTTAAGTCGGCACCATCATCAAGAAATTTGATTGTAACCACCAATTGTCAAATTAATTAATTGGTCAATGGGTTGGATAATATGGTCAGTTATAAATTCCAACACGGCATAATCATAGGCATTGGTAAACAAAACGAAAGGTTACCCATAGTCTGTGTGACATAAAATATGATCCTTTTGTAGAAGCTTCTTTAGCGTCTCAAACACAGACTTTTGTTCAGTACCTCAAAAAAAGCAGAGTTCTTAGCCAACTTTTGGATAAGAGGCTCTCAGCTTAGAGAACTTTGATTGAACTGATGGAAGTACCCCATCATGCCCAGAAACACCTGGATATCCCGTAGGGTTTTTGGCAAAGGCATTTTATAAATATCGCTTCAACATTATCTTGTAAGGTTGAATCCCTTCTTGTGAGATAGCATATCTGAGGAAATTTAGCCTCTTTTTGAAAAAGATACATTTTGATGGCTTTAATTTAATGTTGGGTGCATGCAAACGTTGAAAATCTTTCTTTAGATGGCAAGAAGCTTGTAGTTTAAAAAAAGTGATGTCGTCAAGGTATACTATCACACCAGCTTAGCTTGAGATATTGGTAGATATAATCCATGGTCCATTGAAATGATGCAGGAGCATTTACAACCCTTGATGTAGTTAAGTGGGCTAAAACAACTCTTCACTGCAAGTGAGAGCGCATTTCTGCTGATCTTTTGGAGAAAGGTCCATCTGCCAGTATACTCTGGCCAAATCCATAGCAGAGAAGAAGTTAGAGCAGAGATTTGAATAAGAGCATTGGCGATGCATAAGATAGGATAATTACTTTTTTTGAGGTTATTAAATATTTTGTAGTCCATAACTAAACGGTAACCTCCATTTTTTTTAATAAGCATAGGAGGGGACGACCAAGGGCTCCTGGAAGGTACTAGTAACCCAACTTCTAGTAGCTGCTTGGGCTCTGCCCTCATCTATTGCTCTATAAACTTTGATTTACAGTAGGGTTTAGATCTTATAGGACTGGCATCACCAACACCAATGTGTGACTCTAATCCTTAATATGTTCATAAGCATTATCATATTTAGAAAAAAATATCATTATAGGAATTGAACAAAGAGTGAAAATTTTCAATATCGTCAAAGGTCAGAAGGAAAAATATGAACCTTGAGCAGAGTACACACCATTTTGTCAGTAGGTAGGCCCATCTCTAACATAGTGTCAGAAAATTGCCACCTCAGCTTTGGCAAAAGAATGTTTTGGGGAAGAATAACCCCGATTTAACAAATATAATCAAGCAATTACATGTCCAATCTCATAGTAAAATTATTTTAGATGAAAATAATGACAATATCTACCAAAAGACCCTGGCTGATTCTCAGTGGAACCCTGAAAATTGGGGCAACACTTTTCCACCTACTAAATGGGATATTAATTCTAAATTTAGCAGTTAATTACTCTGGCCTCATGGCATATTCTGTGGCACCCATTGAATGGTTCTTCCCCTGCCGTGGCCAGTTCAAATTAAACTTAAGTATGGACCCCCTAAATAAGATTGGAGGCATTCCACCAAGGTGCATTTTTTTTATCTGACGCTAATTGATTAAAGTACATCAAATCATTACCAAACGGCTATATTCTGCCTAACAATACTTTCCCATCAGTCGTTTCATCCAAGGGACTCCAAATTTCCTGAGCTCCAATAGGGTGATTTAGCATATTACCTATTTTGGATGTTACCAAGCTATTCCACACACCTAACCTTGTATTTCCCTCAACCCTCAATATAATTTAAATACAAAATGGCCTGATATTGAGGGGGTTCGTTTTTTACTCTTCCAGCGCTTACACTAATGAATTCTAAAAAACCCATCTGTTTACATTTATTAGTGTTTATAACTTCATCTTAATAAATTTGGTGTGGAAACCAGCAGCATTATAGTACTAGCGAGCACTCAAATATCTGGTTTCCTACAAAGTAGTGCTCACTACAGGGGTTATCCTGTAAACCACCAAAAATCGTATAAAATGGAGGCTTTAAACGTGAGTAACCCTCCAACTTTTACTCTTAAGAATGAATCACGTTTAGTTATCTTGGAAAAGCAACTAGCAAGCGCTCTAAACCAGCTTAAAAGCTTGAGCAGCGCCAATTCAAACCCCTTTTAAGGAGAAGTATACTCCTGGTAATGGGAGCATTGCTTCCATTTTGTAGGTTTATGAAGCTACCATATATGGTGCAATGAATAAGAAAAAGTTCAATATATCCTTATTTGCTTAAGTCGCATAGCACATGAGCTGATAGTTCCTCACATGGCCTCTCTGCATACCCGGGCAGAGGTGAAGGAGGCTTTTTTAACTGAATTTGGATCAAAGTAGAGTCTACACAGGGATAAACAGGCCTTTATGCGCCTTACCATATATTATGGCAAGCCAACCACTGCCTTTGCTGAGCGATATTACCTCACAGCACAAAGGTTGTCCTCATCTAACATGCTAACCCTGGATGATGCTATTGCCGCCATGATAGCTGGGTTAGCCTCTCAACCCTCTCTAGCCAGGCATATCATCTCATTGAAACACCATTTCAAAAACACCCATGACATTGAAGTGGCTTTGTCAGATGTGACCGAATTCTATTTATGTGCCACAACTAATGTAGCTGAGGTGAAACCTTCAGCTCTAACCTTTGAGGATAATCCGCCTGTTGACCAGTCGAGAGTGAGCCCACCTGTGCCTATCCTCCCTGTGAAACCTTCTTCTTCAGTGTGACTTAAAAAGGATACCACGCCCTCATGTAAATTGGAGACTATAAAGTAGTATTAGCATGCTCCCACACAAGCACACCAAAGCCTCTGTGCTTTCCCCTCCAGCTAAGATGATAGTTGCGCGCCCTAAGGGAACCCCTGAAATAATAAAGGGCTTGCTGAAAAGACAAATGGTCAGAAGATAGCTACCTAACCTCATGTGGCCATACTCCCTAACTCAATTGCGGCCTTTCCAGTGGTTGAGAATACCCTAGGGATGAATCTGAGAGGGGTTACGACGAGTTTGGTTACTATATATTGGGAGCACCTGCGGAAGTAGAGGTTCCTGATCATTTGAACGCTGGAGGAGTAGATGGTACCACCATACCTGAGGAAACATACCTCGCCAAATTCTAGGGTAGTCAAAAGTTATTGACACTTTTAGCGATGGTGATCAGTTCTTAGCTGGCTAGATTTAATCTCTTCAGAGGGTCCATCCCATGAAAAACATCTTTGATAAATACCCTGAGACTTCTCAAAAACTAGCCTCTACCTTTCAGCTCAAGGAGGTCTTATCTTTGTCACCTAACTTTGGAGGAACACTTACTAAAGTTAAAGTGGTCATACAAAAAGTCCAAATAATGGCCATATTGGACACTTACTTCCTAGTTAACTTGAACTCTACTAAGCTTAGTGTTAAGTTTTCAGCTGATGGTGCAAGCTAAAATGACTTAACAATGAATTCAAGGATGAATACTCACTTTTCAAACGAAACTCCTGCTTGTAATCAGGAAGTAGATTCTCCAATATTTCTCAATAGTAGCCAAGTAGCTCTGGTATGCTCACTGTTCTTAAGTCTACTGGCAACAACAATTATGAGACTTAATGTATTCGTACAAAATTAGAAAATTATTCCTCTTTAATTCTGACTACTTCTACAGCCGGTAACTGAGTACTTCTCTTCAGGAAGTATAAATGCACACAACTATCTAATATAGATGTAAAGGCAACAGATACGAATATCAGATAGATGACAAATGGACAACAATAATGAATAAACTAAGAGACAGTAGTTATTAATGATTAATATTTAAATGATAAATGATGATGTTTTATTAATCAGCCAGGTGCCAGTATTATATACCTCTTGGGCATCTCCTGGGCAAACTCATCTATTAGATGAGTTCATTCATATTATGCCAATCCTATGCTGGTCATGGCAACATTCATGAAATATCCCCAAGTCAATTTGCCCATGAATTGACTAAAAATAACAATCATTTCAGCCTAATTGAAGGCAATTTTACTCTCATAACTGGGACAATTTTGGTTGCAAACTCAACATCAAAATCTTCCCAACTAGAGATATGTCATAACTCAACTAATAACAATAAATGGGGATAATAATATAAATGAACAATAAAGATGACGCACCCTTAATTGGGATGTTGGCAGGCCTCTCAATAGCACTAAGTATGCCCTAATTGGGACGTCTATATTTAAGTGCTTAATAAATCAATTTCATTAATTGAACCCAAAATTCCGCCTTAGTGCATTAAGACAAGTGCACTAATTTAGGAGGTGCAATTTAGTTAATGCCATGAGACCACTTTGCACCCAAGTGGACCCATAATCGGCCATATTGTGATTATATCATAGCTATTATTAGCTATGATAATTGAGTTACTTCAGACGCAATCCAAGCGGTTATGAGGCGAATCTTATTTATCAAATTATGCAGATAAATCGGAAGGATCAAAGGATCCAACAATATGTTTAATCTATCAGCAATGATGGTTTTCTAAAAGGGTTTATTTTTAAGTCACCCATCAAAATCCAACACCTAGCAAGAAAATAAATATAGCGCCCAACTTAGAGAATACACGCAAGAATTTGGAACTGCAGGACCCAACAATACCCAAGCTATCAGGGCATACTCTTCCCTTCCCATTTGTATTGGGAAGCTTATCCTATCAGCCCATGTTGTGGTTTGGACAACAACGCATATGATATGCTCATCAGCACTCAATTTATGATTGATTATGAGGGAATAATCAATATGAAACAAGGTTCTATCATTGATCAACAATGAAGTCCCTTTAGTCTTATCCAAATAAGGAACCAGCAAGCATGAATACTCATGACAGGTTGAATACCCCTTTTAAGCTATGATTTTACCTTATTCCACCTCTAGGCACAACACTAAGAAATTTCCCAACTCAGTGGATGTGAGGGATGGCATCCCTTTATATTCTGCAGATGAGGTCTTAATTTAGACTGATGAACAACGTGTGGTTGATACTAAAATTTCACTCCAAACCCCACACCTCTGTTTGTTGCATATTATAAGTATTGAGGGCGTTAGCCCATTGGAGCCTCAGGTACTGCCTGGGATACTAGCCCATCTTAAATGAGGCCTATTAACCTTCTGCTGGGAAACCTCACTGGAAAAAACATGGTCATACGAAAACACCAGGAGATTGACAGAGGCTTCCTAATTCCAGAAGAGGACATTGAACGTATCCACTCCGTTGGATCTTTGGCGGATTTGGGCTTGCCCATGGATAACCTGGTGTGTACCTTACCCAATGTCATATTTGGGATGAGCTGACACCAGACAGGCTGGAAAAATTATACATTATTAGATGAACTAGCGACATATTTTTCTCAAATCAGATAATGACTATGGCCAATGAAAGGCTGGTGTCACTCCATCAATGTAAGTGATGCCCATCCTATTAGGTCCTAACCTTAGTGTAAGTCAAAGGTTGAAGAACAGCAGATAAGGAGGGAGCTTCAGTAGTTACTAGACGCGGGGTTATTAATTCCTTCACAAAGCCCTTGGTCTTCCACGCTGTTGCTAAACTAAAAAGAAGAAAAAGAGAGGTCATCAGATAGTCATGGACTACCAAAAGTTAGATAACCTCACAAAAAAGGATAGCTAACCTATCACCCGCATTTACAACGCCCTGGACCAACTCTCTCGCTCTAACTTCTTTTATACCATGGACTTGGCTAGCGGCTATTGGAAAATGACCTTTCCCTGAATACCAGGAGAAATGTGCTCTCATTTGTAGTGAGGGTCTCTTACAACCAATCCGATTACCTCAAGGGTTGTGTAAAGCACCTGAATCTTTTCAGCATGTGATGAACCACATTTTGTGGGACCTGAAGTTAACTTGGGTCATCATATTTCTTGATGACATAACAATGTTCTCAAACACCTTCAGCGAACATCTTGATCACCTGAAGGAGGTGTCTCAACGGTTACATAAGTCAAATATTAATTTGAAGCCCTAAACGTGTACCTTCTTCCAAAGAAAATTGGATTTCCTTGGACACTCCATTTTTTGAGAAGGATACAACCCATGAAAGATAATGTTGAAGCAATTTCAAAAATTCCTCCCCCTAAAAATCTATGGGATATTCAGGTATTTCTAGGAATGATGGGGTATTACCATCAATTTATCCCCAAGTTTCCCAGCTCAGAAAACCCTTGTTCGCCTATTGAATATGAACACCCCTTTCTACTGGTATGCTGAACAGAAGACTGCTTTTGAGACGATGAAACAACTGCTACAACAACTTCCTATCCTGAGACATCCCAATTACAATAAACCATTTATCCTGTTTACTGACGCTTCAGACTATACCGTTTGGGCCATCTTAGCCTAATTAGATGAAAATGATATAGATTATCCAGTATTTTATTTCAGTAAGATGCTTTTAAAATTGTAACGCAATTACAATGTAACTGAGTATGAGTGCCTTTCCTTTCTGTTAGAAATGTGAAACACTACCGCCCTTTTTTATATAGGACCGCCTTCACTGTGGTTACAGACCACGCTTCCCTAAAATGATTACAGAACATGAAAGATCCTACTGGCCTGTTAGCTCGTTGGGCTCTAAAGATCTAGCATTATGCCATGGAGACCAAGCACCATGCTGGAACCTGTCACATGAATGTTAATGGGTTAACTCGTCGTCTCAGTCCTTCATTTAGATAATAGAAATGCAGAAAGGTTATATGATCTTTTAATGACCCCTGAGGATTGGAAGGATGAGAATGAGCCCATACAGAAAATAATAGCTCGGCACTCTTGCAACACTAATGTGGAGAGTCTGAAATTATACAATCAGGTGGGGCAAAGTAGTTTCCTTACCTTTGGCCCTTGGAACGTGTGCCTGATATCCTGGAAGCTCACTCCACCCTAGGTCATGGAGGAGAAAAGAAAACCTATGAATGGATTAAAGATTGGTACTATTGGGAAAGGATTATGGAAACCATTGTTGAAGTCTTAGATGCCTGTCTCACATGTAGAAAGCAATCCAGTTTTTAAGGATCAATACCAATATTAACCAACTACCCCATAACAACCGTTCCACACCATTAGCCTAGATTTAGTAGGTCCCCTCCCTCAAACGATTGGTGGAAACAGATTTATCCTAGTCAGCATTGACCACTTCACTAATTGGGTGGAAGCTGCAGTTCTTCCTGCACAAATGGCCAAGGCCATTGCCACCTTTTTACACAAATACATTTTTTACTCGTCACAGCTGTACACAAGTACTACTCTGTGACAATGATAAGAACCTCACCTCTAGAGTAGTCAATATCCTGGCCACCTCCTTGGGAGCTCAATAACTTTTCTTGGCTTCATATAATCCCTCCAACAATGGGACCGTGGAAAGAGCAAATAGGAACCTTGGTTTCCATTTTACAAAAAATGGCCTCATCTGATCCTTTTCACTGGGATCAATATATACCTAGTGCTCTTATGGCATGCAAGATTAGCTATCATCAGATCTTAAAGATGTTTCCCTTCCATGTATTGTATGGGCTGGAACATGAAATACCTTCCCTTTTAGTTAAGGATGTCTTCTATAGTGGTGAGGAACCTGAAAAGCCATGAGAAGGCTAGCTCACCATATCATTTAGCTTCAGTCTGAGGCTATATCGAACCTAGCTAAAACGGTCACTACTGAGGGGAAAGCTGCCAATGAGCTTTGGGATCCCCTGCCTCATTTCAAGTGTCTGATATGTTCTTATATTACCATAATCACATCACTCCGAGAAGCACCAAGCCTGGGTTACTTTGGTAGGGACTGTTTACTATCACTTACAAGATGTAAGTCTCAGGGAACATCCTATGGCTGTTGATCAGGCCATCTTCCCGTTCCCAAGTAAAAAGACACTGAAGAGGATGGCGTTACCTCTCATTACTCAGGGCGATCTTGCTCACGTCATAGATGGGCGATGGGTAACAGCTCTTCCGCTTCAGATCCCACCCCCAGTACCCACACTTACCTCAGCAGAACTGTTATGGGGAATTAGCAAAATATGTGCCGAGATTGTCAAATTGAAATCAGCCAAATCAAATTTGAGTGGCAATCTGGCCGATGGCTGAATCTCAAATGGCTGGGAAGGCATGAAGACTGAGATATCAGCTGGAACGCCTGATGATTCCAATTTGATCATTATGCTGATCGAACAAAGCATACTCCCACCAAAATTGTCAAGGATCATCCTTGATAATCAGGCTATAGCATCAGGTGCCACTGACAAGGGTTTTAAGCCCCCAGTTGGTAATTCAGGTGTTGCGGCCAATGTGATGCTACTGACCAAATGAACAGTCCAGCGACCAAGTGCGGGTGGGTTGGGTGTCCCAGACACGTTCCCAACCAAACGGACCCACCCCTATGTGGGGTGGCCTTGGGAGATTCCCACCGCTTGTTGGGCCAAACGCCGTCACACCAACCATTGAAAATGTAGCTGAGCCAAGGTTCAGATGTTCAAGGTTGAATCTACAGTGCCTTGGCCCACTGCCAAATTTTGCAATGTCAGTTCTTAAGGAACAAACCCGCCCATTCCCAAACAATTCACCGGTTAGGTCAAAATTGCAGGACCTGATCCCAGATTGTCACTACCCCAATTGACCACTATTTAATCAGTTGCATGGCACTGAGAAAATTGTTGGTCGATTTTCTTACTTTCCTTTAAATAAAATTTTGAAAAAAAACCAAAAAAATTTTATTATCTCTTCTGAACGCATCCCTGATGGCATTTCCCTGGTGGCCCGTTGGTCTGTATACTGGATGGGCTCTACCAGTACTCTTGGTCACTATGGCTCCCTCCATTGTCAATTGGGTTCAGCGAGTCTGATAAATTTGGCTCTACAACCCCATTATCACTAACTTCTGACAGCAATAAACAGGGATCTTGTGGCCATATGTCCACCAATTGCAAGAGAGAATCTGTCTCCTTGCCGCCATGGTTGAAATGGCCCCATATGCCGAGGACCTCATTGAGACTATCTCAGTTATCCCACCCCATGCAGCAAGACCTCCTGGGTCAGGAGTGGGTTCAGTGTGGTTCGTCGTCAGGATCATACTTACCATTGTGCTGCACCAACAATTCGTTGTTTCCAAATGCCTGGCTCCATATCAAGTCATTCAGTTGGAAATGCCTCTGGAATTCTGGCTTGCTTTTTGAGTGCTTACACATCCTAACTGGCAGGCTGGTCTAAACCTCTTCTGCCGTTATAATGACACAAGAGAGGAAATGAGTACTGTATCAAATCTTTAGCCATAGGTAATACCATTAATCAGTTACATAACTGTTTCCTATGGCCCTAATCTCCGCTCAACATTCTTGAGGGTGGTGATTTCAGACAATTGCCACCTCAACTTTGGAAAAAGAATGTTTTAGGGAAAATAACCCGATTCAACACATATAATCAAGAAATTAAATGTCCAATCTTATAGTAATATTATTTTAGATGAAAAATAATGATAATATTGACCAAAAGGCCCTGGCTGATTCTTGATGGAACCCCACAAATCAGGGCAACACTTTTCCACCTAATAAACGGGCTATTAATTATAAATCTCGCAGTCAGATTACTCTGACATTGCAGTATATTCCAGGGAGCCCATTAAATGGTTCTACCCCTGCCACGGCCAGTTCAACTTTAACACCTAATCATGTACCACTCTTTTATAAGCGTGGCGGAGGTCCCCCAAGGTGGAATTATTTTAGCAGACTAATTGGTTGAAGTACATCATATCATTACCACATGAGTACGTTCTGCCTAACAATACTGTCCCATCAGTTGTTTCACCTAAGTGCTCCCAAATTTCCTGAGCTCCATTAGGGTGATTTAACATATTACCTATTTTGGATGTTACCAAGCTATTCCACACGCCTAACCTTGTATTTCCCTCAACCTTAACTATAAATTAATATGAAATGGTCTGATATTAAGAAGTTCATTTTCCCTCTTCCAGCGCGTACACTAATAAACTCCAAAAAACCAGATTTTTATTTTTATTTGTGTTTTTAACTTCATCTTAATAAAATTGTTTTGGAAACCAGCGGTGGTATAGCACCAGCGAGAACTCAAATAGCTGGTTTCCTACAAATAGACCAAATACAGTAAGATTTTCTTAATATTCTTAATGGGGTATTAGCAGACCTTTTCCTACCTCCTGATGCTTTCACATGAGGATGTCTTTATTAATAAAATTCTCAACAAAATATTTTTAGGTCGCTGGTAGGCAGGATCTAGTATTCCTGTAAATACTAGGGCCCTATAGGACCAATACCATCAATGCCTGTTTTTGCAATAGGCGTTTTTGAGGGATTTGTAAAGTAATCTTTATGTCAATCAGTCGTTGTTCACCAGACTTGTTTAATATCTCACTGAAGCATAAAACGGAATGCCTTCTAGAGCGTCCAAGCTATAGACAACTTCTTTGTGTTCCTCCCAAACGTTGTGTAAAGTAAGGATATGGCAGAAGACGGATACTCAACAAAGCAAGAGTATTCTTTTTGCTAAAATTTTTATATATTAAAACCAGAGGAACCTTGTAGTTGAGCAAGGAGAGATAACTCTGATTCATGATAATGATCCCGTCGTCCTCAAGCATAAACTGGGTGCCACTGAGCATATCATAATTATTGTTATCCAAGGACACAGCCAGCGTTGACAGGATAAGCTTCCAAAATCTGAGGGATATTGAGGAGTATGCCAAATAGCCAAGATACTGTTGGGACCCGCATTTCACTACTCTTGAGAGTATTCTATGTCAGGCGCTAACTTAATCTTTTTAATAAAATTTGATGAGATCACATTGACTGGGGAACCAGTGTCGACGATGGTCATAATCCAGACCTTGTTAATGCCAACCTCTTCTTAAATACACTTCCATCAAAGTTAGGAGAGAGATATAGAACCTCTTTAGAACGGAAAGTAGAGACAAGCTTTTGAGAGGTCTCAGGATATTTTTTTTAATAGATTGGAAAGTATGCATAGACTTTATGGGTCGGATCAACGTGGAAATAAACTGGTCGACACCACTAGTAAAATCTAACAACCTCAGGGCTCCCCAGAACTTGGCTAAGCTAAGTTTTTTTTGGGTATCAGGGCCTTATTAACTCTTTCAGGATTCAACCGTTCAGGTATCCCTACTTCACCTGGAGCTCCTAGTACATAATATCCACCATCTTTGTAAACCTCTTCAAACTTGTCATCAGAGGGATTGTCTATACAAATCAAATGAGGGATGGGAACGAGGTTAGAGTCAGTCACATCAGCTTTTCCAGCTTTTTAGGGTGTAACCACTGTTGGGAAGTTGATATGACTGAATGATATGCTAACCATACCGGAAGATTGGAGGGGGAATCAAGATGCGTTTTGAGATAGATGGAAAAGAATATACAAATAATAATCGATTGAAATGTTGACCATTTGGCGAATCAAGGGGAATTACACCGAGATTTGATATAAATGAGAGCTTCTAGAAAAGGGAAGAAGAATAGAAGACTATCAAGTCAAGGATGCATCTGGCTTGGGGAACAGAGATATAAAGAGTCACATGTAGGATTGAGGAGGAGGTTTTTTCCATGATTAGGTTGTTGCAGATAAGTCTGAAAATTAATGAAAATAATAAAGGTCGAATAAGGGGCGATAGCTCTGTATATAGTTTATTAAAGTCTTATTAGAATCGGCGATCTTCATATTAACCCAATTTGGTTGCTCGGTGTCTAATACCCTGTGCAACTGACTCGGCGGAATCAAGACTCTACGCTGAGAATTAACAGTGGTGCTCACTACAGGGGACCACTGGTCAGCTGTAGTTCATCAGTGCTAAAATATGATGATGAGCCCTCATTCATTATGACATAATTTGATCAGATTCAGTGCGCGTTACATGGAAGAAACATGGGAGGCACCTATTAACAAACCAACATTATTCACCATAACTGAACCAGGTAATGATGAAGTTATGATCAATCTGTAATTAGAAAACTGCCCTGAGCTGACAGCCAACCAACAAGGACGCTCCACGAATGTGACCCCTCAGCAGCTGCGAGTTATTATAGAGTGGCTGTTGCACAGATATAAAATATATGAAGATGAGGTGAGGGAGTATGCCTCGAGTTTATTTTATAAAAGATGAGACCAAGAGAATTGCTATGCCATGTACATGTCCTATCTGGATGTGACTACAACGGGGTTGGCTTGCCGCCTTGGTACCCACAGAATCAAGGATTATCTAGTCACTTATGTTCAACCATCTATTCGCCAGCTACTGCATGTGCTGGATCACAACAATATAGAGATTGGAGATGTAATGCAGTTTGCTCGAGCATAGCAAAACAATACTTGCCTCTTGATTGACTACCTCATTTGGTATTTTTTGGAGGTAGAAGGGGAGCTGGTACAAATAGACCATCGTGTTGGGGACATCCGCTGTCAATTGGACATTTTGGTACCACAGTTAAATATAGAGTTGCCCCAGGTAATAGGAGAACTGTTGGATTGACATGACCTATCAACTGAATGGATCTGGGATGTAACAACGTTGGGAAACAATATGGAGCGCTTTATGATGGATCTAGACGAATGGGAAGAAGCACTTGAAGCCGTGATTGCTCAGCTTAAGGAAAAATAACACTGATGGAACAACAAGTGGTGGATCAAGTCAGTTCCTTATCAGCTGAATTAAACCAACTTTGTATTGAATAAAGTAGCCAGCGAACAACTGATAATGCGCTTATCCTTTGGTCAAAGTCCCCCAAATATCTCAAGCTAATCTGTCGGGTTACACAACTGGAAGTTGTCAGTCAGGATGAGCGCTGTCAAGTTCTCCCTCTTCCAATCGGTGAGACAAGGGAGAATGCATACATGCAAGGATGGCTTGATACCCTTTGATGGGCCAATGAGGAATTGGTATGGGAACAAGCCACCCTCCTTAACCAAATAAATGACGCTAATCAACAAGTGGGTAACACTAGCTGACAGAATGCCAACATGCAGAACATAATTGAAGATGTCCTCTCGTGATCACAAGCATTGTAGCAGAAACTGAACGTTGAGCGGGAATTTCATTGAAAGTTGCAATATCAGTATGAAATACTGTAAAAGGAATTCCAGGATGGATGGTGTAGATGATATTCTGTTAAAGCGGAGCAGTTAACTAACGAACATTTGGTGGAGCACGACGGAGCTGGGGGAGAGTGGTGCAGTTTGTGGCGATTTGGGGGAAGGATGCTATGGATCATCTAATGAATATCCCTCGGGCGTTGGAATGGACCCCCCATACAACACTACTTCCTCTGAGTCCATTTTAACGGATTTGAGACCATCTGGCCAGCTGTATGATAATTCACAAAGGGGTGGTTCCCTTAGTCGCTCCAGAACCAACTCTCCTGCTCCATGCAGCAGGAGCCTGGAGAAAAGCAAAGCTGTGCATATCAAAAAATTGCCTCTTTTCAGTCATAATGGCAATCTACTCGGTTACTTCAAGCAATTCGAATTTGCCATGGAAGGGGCTTCTGATCGGTGGAAAGCAAAACTGTTGCTGTCCGCTCTAGATGTGGAAAGTGCTGATAAAGCTACCTGCTACCTTTCAAATAGCTCGTTATCCTACAAAGAAGGTAAAGCAATTGTTCTATGACTGTAAAGGGGTGCAACCAAGATGGCCCAATGGAAAGCCGACTTCCTGACTATACAGTTTCACTGAAATGAGACCCTGTTAGAATTCAGCAAACATTTCTCAGTGAAAGCACATGTACTTCTCAGAGCTAACATTTTATTAACTGAGGAAGTCAGTATAGTGATGACGGCAGCTGTCAAACCATATTGGGAACTATATAATGCTATATCTCATGTTTTGGACAGAGATGCAGGGCTTATTCAAGTCATGAAAACCTTATGATGACTCTCCACCACGATCAGCACCCCTAATGTAGCCCAAAAACCTCATCTGTCTCCGCACCAAATTCTTCAGGATATGGGCGCAGTGACCAAGCTATCAACCGCTGTAACGTATTTGTTCATCATACAAATCAGCGGATCCTTTTTGGCCTATGTACACTCCGCTGGTTCATCATGACCTTGGAACCATACCATCAACTTTTGAACTGGTCCCGCTGCAAGCTATATATGTGAACCTTTTATGAATACTTGCTTCCAGTGTGGACAAAGAGGGCATTATGCGGGCAATTGCCCTATCAAACCACAAGTGTATATGTTACCAACTGAGGAAATCGAGCAGGGTAAAGCTCAAGTGGAGTAGAGATGGGACGCTCTATTTCCACTAGATCCAATTCGCTTGTCTCTAATGATTAACAAGCTCCTTTTTGGGTAGTATTAGGAATTCATTCAGATGATTTGTTATACCAACAGCTTCCATTGGATACCCCTGCTTCTATTTATGAAGGTAAAAATTCACCCCAAGTCCCATGTTCTGCCATGAAGTGAAGAAGCCATATGCGTGGCAGATCCTGGAACAGACTGGCATAAGCAACGCGGATCCCTAGACAGACATCACCTCTTTAGTAGGGGTTAATATAGCCATTCTGGTTGAGAAAATCGCTAGTGAGTATTCTCAGGTCGGCAAGGGCATTTCCTCCTTTTTGAGTAACACAAAGCCCTTGGACGTACATGTAATAAAAACTAATGGTTCTTCTTACTCGGAATGCAATTACTGCAACATTTCTACTCAAAACACAAAAATCCGCGCTATCATAGACACGGAAGCCCCTGTGAACATAGTCTCTACCCAATTGGTGGCTAAGCTTCTGTTGAAAACAGATGTGGACCATTAAGTAGTATACGGGACCACGGGGATGCATAGCACTGTGTCTGAAGGAGCATATAGCGCGTTGCCTGTAGAATTTGGGTCATTTTGGGCTTCCACTCCAGCGGTGGTTTTGCCTAATAACAACTACAACATGTTAATTGGTGCAGCATTTATGAAGAAATTTGGTGTTGTGATAAATAAGGCGGAGGAAACTCTTAATACTTTAGGACAACAGATCCCTGTTTACTTTACTTCTTGAGGTATTCCAACAGATCTATTCCGCTCTAGTCAAACCAACCTAGCATACAGCAACAGAGTGATTCCTGTTTATTATCAGCAACTGAAGTGGTAGACCAGGGCCCTCCCCAACCAGATTTATGAGTACAAAGGGATCCTGCTTCGGACAGCAAGCGATTTGAGCCTACCATCTGGACACCAGTGCATAGTAGGGACTGAGCTTGAAATTGATGTCCCTAAAGGGCTTTATGGAGAAGTTATGGCGCCTCACCAGCACTCATGGCCTGAACCACATGTGGCTCCAGGGTTACTGATACCTGGGATTGGGGAGGTGAAAGTGCTGCTAGCGAATTTACAGAAGGAGACAATAACGAACCAGTGGCACCAAGTGGTGGCTTACCTACACTTAATTCCTATAGAGGAAGTTCGCTGTATTCATGATTTCAGCTCATGGGAGGATCTCGCACTACCTGTAAGCTCATTGTTCAGCATATTGACCATGGTTCCACGGGAAGCGCTTACTGGATTATCAGTGAAACAGCAAGATAAGGCTATGGCGTTATTTGAAAAGTATCAAGATACTTTTGCACATGACAATCATGATTTGGGGTGCACTTAAGCGGTGGTACATTGAATAAATATGGGGATCACCCTTCCACTTGATCATGATCTATTAGATGTTAAAAAGCAGCGGAAGAGGTTGTCTCCAATGAGATGGATAAACTTATTGTGCAAGAGATGCTAGAGCCATCAAACAGTCCGTGGGAATCACTGGTGCTCATTTTTCAAAAAATTGGCTCAAATCGAGTGGCTATTGACTATCACAAACTCAACAATGTAACAAAGAAGGATTCCTAACTCTTCCGCGGATTGACATTTTAGACCAATTGGGTGGGGCAAATTATTTTTCCACCATGTATCTGATCTCGGGGTACTGGCAGATTGAATTGCCATCAGCGGAATGGGAGAAATGCACTATAATCATTTTGAGAGGGTTATTCTAGATAGCTCGCATGCCATAAGGGTTGTGCAACGCCCCAGCTACATTCCGGCGTGTCATGGATACAATTTTAGTTGAATTAAAGCTGTCCTGCATCTTAGTTTACCTTGATGATATCAATGTGTTCTTGTAAACAATTACAGAGCACCTTGCCCACTTGGAACAAGCGTTTCAGTGCCTAGCTGCTGCTAATATCAAATTCAAGCCTTGGAAGTGCCATTTCTCTAAAGAACAATTAGGATACCTCAGGTTCGTCATGGATTCAAATGGGCTTAAACTGCAGCCACCTAAGGTGGAAGTGATAAGCAAAAGATGACTTTACTAGGTAATAAGCGGGACATTCAAGTGTTTCTGGGGATGGTCAGGTACTACTGATGGTTCATTCCCAATTTCAGTTCCATTGGGGCACCACTTTTCAAGTTGTTAAAGAAAAACACTTCTTTTGATTGGATGGAATGATGCCAGAACGCTTTTGATGTGTTGTGAACTACATTAGCAAGTGCACCCATTTTGCAATATCCCAACATTGAAAAACAGTTCATAATGCATATGAACGCATCCCTCTCTGCTATAGGGGCTTTATTATTCCAGAAGGACGATGAAGGCGTGGAGCATCCTGTCACATTTTGTAGTCGAAGCTTGAACTGTCACAAACAAACTATACTGTGACCGAGCAAAAGTGTTTAGTGGTGATCTACGCTTACAAACAGTTTTGAGTATATCTACATGGGGTAAGATTCCAAGTAGTGACAGATCACGCTTCCTTGCTCTGGCTACAGAATCTGCATGAACCGGAATGGTGGCTCACACGTTGGGCACTAAAGCTTTAGGAATACAATTTTGAGATTATACACCATCTGGGAGCAAAACATCAAAATGCGGATTAGCTTTCCCAGTTGTCAATGGTCACTATCATGGCAGATTTAGCTGACATAATGTATGAGAAAATGGTGGCGAACAAATACCAGGATGAGCCACCGCAGGTGATCAAGGTATTAGATGGACTTAGGGAAGATACTTTTCTATGTGAGGGGGAACTATATAAGCATAACAGAGACATGACGCTGAGTTTCCCTAAACACTTGGCTTGACCCACGATTATTATGGATGCTCATTGGGCTGTAGGACATGGAGGCTTGCGGAAAACGCTGGAGATTTCGTGACCCCATTACTACTGGGAGAGCATGAATTATGACATATTGTAAACGGTTACTTGTTTCCATCAGTGTCAAGTGGAAAAGCCATTCCACAAGAAAACCACATACAAACTGGTTAAGCCCCAGTTTGCCTGGCACATTTCCATTGATGTAGTGGGACCTCTGCTAACTAGCGCCAATTGATCCAAGTATATAATCATCGCCATTGATCACTTGACTTGAGGGTGGAGGACAGGGCCATTAATGACTTGGGTGCGGTCACCACCACCAATTTTATTATGGAGTGTGTTATACAGTGACACGGCTGCCTGCAGTTCATTATAACAGACAACGGAACTAATTTCACTTTGCACATCCTGCCAAAGTTGAATGAGTTGATGGCGATCCGTGGGGTTTTGACCATCCCCTATCATCCAGAATCAAATGGAATGGTGGAGCGGGTCAATAGAACCCTAGTGAACTTACTCTATAAAATTGGTAAAAGATCGACCCTTGGAATGGAGTGCCCTTCTACCTACAGCTGTGTTTGCATACAATATCAGCTATCATTTGTCCACTGGTAAGAGCCCTTTCCAACTGCTGTATGGTTGACATCCAGCTCTGCCCGCCTTGCTTTACTTGTGTGTAGAGGACACTAGTGGTGTGGACCCTCAGTGATATTTGAAGACTCTTACAGATACATTAATTAAGCTGCAGATTGAAGTCTACTCTACCAGTTTGGCCAAGAGGATTCACAATCAAGCAGCTGATCAGAAGAGATGGAGTGGACTTCCACTGTTCTCTGTAGAGGACAATGTTTTATTCCATGACCAGCACGGATTTGGGCGGAAAAACAAGCTCTCCAACATCTGGGTCATTCAAGATAATCGAGAAGACCATCATAAATGTCTACACCATCAAGGAACCTGCGGGGGGTCAGATCATCAAATTGAGTTCACATGAAGTTCCTTAAAACATACAAACAGTAAGAGCCTATCATCCAGTCAAAGGGTGGTAATGTCGGTAAGTTGATATTACTGGATGATATGCTAACCATACTGGTGGATTAAAGGTGAATTGAGATGAGTCTCAAGATTGACAGAAAAGGTATATGAATAATAATTGATTGAATTTTCAACCGTTCAGTGAATCAAGGGGAATTACACCGAGATTCAATACAAATGAGAGCTTCTAGAAAAGGGAAGATGAATAGAAGACTACCAAGCTGAGGATGCATCTGGCTTGGGGGACTTAGATATAAAGAGTCACATGGAGAATTGAGGAGGATGTTTTTTTCCGTGATTAGGTTGTTGCAAATAAGTCTGCAAATTAGTAAAAATAATAAAGGTTGAATAAGGGGCGATAGCTCCATATATAGTTTATTGAAGTTTTAATAGAATTGGCGATCTTCATATCGTCCAGTTTGGTTGCTCAGTGGCTAACACCCTGTGCAAATTGACTCAGTGGAATCAAGACTCTACGCCAAGAATTAACACCCCCATTGTTAGCATGCCTCTTCTTGTTACATTGGATGCCCTTGGGGCGCTCAACTAGCATTTGGGTTGGGGAACAGGCGTTTTAGCTTTAACAGAATTTGGCTTGAGCTCCTCTTTAGTTGATTTGGAGATCTCAGACTTATCTTCATGTGTGGGAGTGATGCCTGGTTTCAGATGCGCCTGTGGGAAAATGTCAAAGGGTAAGCAGGCAGAGAAGGTGCCAGGTAAAATAGGGATTGTTTCACAGGGGGACATGTCAGTCAAGCCATTGAAGGAGGGCTCTCAGTGGAGGTCTCTGGATGAGGCGAAGTCTTAACTGATTGCACAAGGCGAACTCAGGGTGCAGGTGATGAGACGAGGAGTGTCCCTGTCACCATTAGGGCTCTTTGGTCAACTGGCTTGGAGATCTTAGACATGTGTGGTGGAGAGAGGCGAGAATATAGAGTTGAAACTGAGGAAGTTAAGGATAGTGGCTTGGAGGACGTGACAGTTGAGCTTCAGTGAGAAACTCCTTGGTTGAGACTGTGGGGCGAGGCATGGTCTCAACTGAATGCATGGGATGCACTCTGGGTGCACATTATGGAAGGGAGAGATGCCCATTTTACTGAGGGTGCACTCTGCTAACTTCACATGGTGAGGTAATGTTTATTTTGAGTTTCATCATGGAAGAAGGTTCTGATATGAGGCAGGCACAGGAAGAGCCACAAAAGTTGACATGGACTCCTTTGGCCAAACTGTGGTTAGAGTCTCAAGGGTTAAGACTTGGGGTCTCAACCTAACTCTTGGAGTTTCTCAAATTGATGGAAAATAGAAACATCTAGAAGCGCTTCCTTAAGATTACAGACACTCTGGAGGTAGCGATTTACTGAAAAAAGATGCATTCCTAAAGAAGGATGAGAAGCCATTTCAGACATAATAACAGCAATGGAGCCTTCAATTGGTAACATTTTTTCAAATACCAATTGCTGGGCTTCATTGTAGAGTCAATCAACAAAGGCGGCAATTATCCCTTTTGCATACTGAGGCACATAAAGTCCTGCCTTTTCTTCTTAAACTTTGCATTGAGCAGAATTTCTCATTGTGCTTCCTTAACCTCCTCCCAGGTACTAGAATTGTCCGTATGAGGAACCATTACCTCTTGGACTATTTGACTGAGGCAAGGGAGGATGCGCTGGATTTTTGATTGACAATCATGCCTTCTATAGCCGATTCATAAACATACAAAATGAGACAATGCTACCATCACCAGGGTAAACTTATCTCTAAAGGAGGTTTATGGATGATTGGAGTGGCCTCAGGAGGTCCTTAAGAGGAGCTTTGTTAAATTTTTCAAGTTGAGACAAAGCACAGGCTTGCTATTATTCTAAAACAGCTATCCTAGGTTCATTTTCATTGAGGAAGTTAGGAGGGTTACTCGCCCTATGTCCTCCATTTTTAGTAAATATTGTGGTGTACAAGATCCCCTGTAGTGAGAGACACTTGTTGAGATCCTGTCATTGTTGGTGCTCGCCAGTGATTTTGCCCATCATTTCAACAACTTAGAAGTGCCAGATTATAAAAACTCTTAACCGTAATTGAAGATTTAGTGGGGAAAAATTCACAAATACAAATGACTTAAATGGTTTTAATTTTATTATCATTTTGGGTCTAGAGCAATTTCCTATTAAATTGGCGCCTCATGGTATTTGTACTACTTGAGGGCTAATAGTGAGATACCCTTGAGATTTTTGATTAGGCAGAGAGTGAATCGATTCAAGTAAATGATATTTAGCCTATCAGAGCTCTTGAAAGTCGCTTTACCTCATCTGGACTTAAGTTTGGGTGAGGGATTGACAGCAAGTATGATATATCCAAGCGGTAAGGATTTAGTATAGTTGGTCCAATAAACATAATAAAAATATTTTCACCTCCCAGGACCCCTTTTAAGTCTATAAAAGGGGAAGGTTTTCCCTAAAATGGCTGTATAGAAAATTAAAGCAGTGCGATGGGTAGACTTTGAGACAGTTTGCTTATTCTGCCATGGGTTCAGTTGATTCATAACAAATAAATAAAGCTATCTAGCTGTGGGTTGGGAGTTAGTATTACTCTGAGCTAATTGTTTCCCTAAATATTGGGCAAGGAGTTATTATTAATAAAATTGGAACTATTCTTCAATGAAACATTCCTATTGACTCATCAAACATCATATTGTCTTAGACTATATAGTATGCATATATATGAAATTTTAACATCTAGTACAAGTAGATAAACCTATATGTTATATAAAAAACTGTTAACGATATATTTTTTGGTAAGAAACTTTTTTTAAAAGTTTGTAATTCATTGTTACTAGAAAAATCCAAGCTATAAACTAATGGCAAATCCATATAAGTACTGTAACTATCAGTAATCCTACATGGATTTACTAAAGTTGTGAACAAGAAAATCTATTATGCTGACGGTTGTGATCCCATTTATTTGACAAGATTTAATTTTCAAGTCAATGCATCTATGGTAAATTGAATTGAAACTATATTTTTCCCAGAAAAATCATTGAGATTTAAGCTCCCAATATACCAGCTAGAAGCTGTTAAGAAGCTGACATTTATTCAACTTTAATGCCTAAATTATTAATAAATTTGTGTAGCTCTTATTAAGCTAATATTCAACAGTTGAGAGTGTGTTCCCCTTTTCTCACCTTGAATTCTATCTATTTCATTTGTTATCCAATGAAAAAGCTTACCTTTAATATGTCTGCACTCCCTCTTAGAAAAAGCATATTAAATTTATTTATTCATATTTATCAATCCTGAATGGCTAGCAGGGGATAAGAACAAAAGTTCTGGAATCCCTTATTGACATTTGAATATTAAAATCAGAATGTTGAGACAGGATAAACAGAAAATGACCAGGACCCAAGGAGTTGCAAGGCAAAGATGTCCAGAAGTAGGGGTGGCATGATTGCCTGCCACACCTCAGCTCACGTTAATATCATAGTTGGTTTTAAACATTCAAGTAAAACCCCTAAAACGAGCTGGGTGACAAGGATGGTGGCATATAAAAGCCTGCTGAACTTAGCCCTGTTGATTATATACTGTGTTTTGGGTGTTTTGTGTGCAAAATATTCCCAGATTGACCAAAATTGATTAAATTCAACTTCCCTTTCCTTGTTTGTTTACATAATATATTTTGATAGTTTGCCACAACCTATTTTGTCAAATGATTGAGACAACGCTCTTTTGGCTTAGATTTGAACTATGTCAAAATTGCAAGCGAGGTCTTGGAAACCTCATCAAATACAGTATAAAGATAAATATTTTCTTATAATCATAAGTAAGCTTTTCTATGACACAACTCATCTATAAACTAGTTTAGTTATATATGAACATTTTAAACCCCGGGAGAAGTCCTAATTTGGTACTAGTAAATTGATGCTTTAGTTGAATCCAAAATTTACAGATATACTTTAGATATCTGAAATATGATTTAGAGTCTCAAGAAACTAAGATATACTATAATATATAGCCAAAAAAAGATAGGTTTGTATTCAAAACTGCAAATAAATAATATCATTTCAAAATTTAAAATTTTTCAAAGCATTGCAAAAAGAAAATATTAATTATTCTTTGAATAACAAGGGCATGGCAATTAAAAACAACTTTATCTGAGCCCATTTGAATAGTTATAAAAGTATGCTATGCTTTATGAATGTCAGACATCCAAAGTTCCAAGGAAAGACTTGGCTTACATTAGGGATACTTGAGTACCCAAAATAGCATCCTTATCCTACAAGGCGCTGTCATACTGATGATTGAGGACTAGGACCTATGGGGGAAAGTTAAGAAAGTATAAGTAAATTAGGTTCATCCCTGCACCAAACATTAAACTACAGACTGGAAGCAACTAAGCAAAATCTTCCCATGAAAAAAAAATTGGTGTTGCTTTCAAATAAAGACTTTTATGTTTAAGTTTATGACTTGTCTTTATTTTAGTAACTTTTTGTAAAGAATCTATGACCTTTAATTGAAATGTCGATATAAGATAAATTTTCAAGTAGGGTTGTCCTAAGTCACCCTTGGCCTCTACCTCCATTATCAACTCATTATTAAGTATATGTAATCGCGTTTAGGGATGTTAAACCATATTTACTAGTATCATGATTTGACAAGATGGAACTTGTACATGATGAAGTGCTTGATAAAGAGGGGCCCTTTATAAAACTTTCTAGTACTACACTAATTGTAACTTGCATGGTGACTAACAAAAAGAAATCCACTAAAGATACTGTAACAAACAAGTGTGGCTCCTCCATAGGCCCAAGAATGGTTGTCTTAAGATATGAGATTGCTTATAAGATTGCTTCTGTAAAAGTAAAAATTTGTTTTAGTGCTTTTTATGAAGGTATAATAACAAAATACCTAGCATTCTCATACTGAAAGGGCGCTATATATAGATATTTGATCTGGCGGAGGGAGGGGCCTGGTCATTTTTTATGTTTTATAATTGCTGTACTAATTTAGTGAAAGTGTAATGTTTAAACTGACGGTATCCAAAGGGCTTTGATGTAAATTTTTGTACCATCATAATAGTTTTCTGTGACCTTATCACTTGTGTGCTTAATTATATGCATTATATCTTTTTCTAGCCAAAAGATCTTCTCATTCCCTCAACCTGAGGTGGCCTTAGTGAAAATTATTTTCTAATTTGTGACGCCTCAAGATGGCAACTGATTTGCTCTGAGGTGTCTCATTTGACCATTGAAAGTCAATTTGTCTGCGCTGAGGCACCTCATCTTAATTTCTTGCCATTGAGCAGGAATAGCAATTCATTAGTAGTTTTTTTGATTTAGATAATTAATATATAGTAGATATTGTGATAAAAGATTGGTTTATAGTAAATAATATTTGTGGTTATGTAAGGGACAAACCAAGCGAAAAAACGTCCAACCATTGCTATTAAGGGTATTGTCTTAATCCATAACATGGCTAGTAGTAAAGCACGTAAATTAACACCCTTCTTGGATAAGTAAAAATGTACTTTTAGTAAAAATGTTGTGATAGTTGCATTTGTTATGATTTCTATAGATGATGAAACCTAAGAGGAATTCCATCACAGCAATGGAATCTATATATGATATCTCATTCAGAGAATCTTTTGATAGGTTCAATTTAAAACATATATAAAATTTGATTTCATTTAGTATCTTGACCAGCCATTGATACTAGGATCAATTAGGCTCCTACGTCCAAACTATCTCATAAATGTACTTTCTGGATCAATTATAGATACTAGAGCAGCAATCTATTGAACCCAGTCTTAAATTCTATCTGCTGTGCTGCCCCACAAATAGACTTAATAACTTGTTTATATAATTTTTATTTTTATTTTGGCTTTACAAAGACTTAAGACTTTGTTTATCACCGTGGCAATAACAAAGAAACCCTCAAGCGTTGTTGATGAACTTAGCATTTTTTAGAGCTCCAGAATAGACTTAAAGTCAACGAGGTCAGTTTGGTCCAAATACCTCAGCCAAGAGGGGTATCAGTGAGTTGATACCCTGCAAAGTCTAATATTGTAACTCAAGAATTGAGTAAATTGTTTTTTGATTGAGACTTAACTATATAACCATTCAAATTAGGCAACTCACTTTTGGTTTAGACAAAGTATTTTGCTAAAGTAGCATTCAGATACATATAAGAACCAAAAGGTATGTTATTTACAAACTATAATTTCTATAAAGAAGGGAGACGGCCATTGCCTCAAAAAACCCAAACTCATCACCCATCACATCATCTCAGTTGACCTCCACACTGGTGGTGAAAGGTTGGGGATGTCATTTGGATTGCTGGAAGTTGATGCCTGTTGCGCCTTCTACTAGACCTCCAAGCTAGACTTCAACGCTTTATATGACCCTGGTCTTCTGGATGGTACTCTATTTAAATTCCAATGTAATAAGGGAACCTACTGTATATGGGTTGCAAGTCACACTTGAAATTGGAAATCCAACAAGCTCTTCTTTAGTAAGGGTAAATATGATAAGTATTTATTTTGTTATGCTTTCTCTTTATACTGGTACATAAGAAAATCAACCATAGTAATATTTGATATAAAAATCTATTTAGGAAAATTTAGGAAAATTAAATTAAGTATAAGTAAGAAAATTTCTGGTTTCATTTAGTCTCCTAACTAGTTATTGATGCTGGGATCAATTAGGTTCCTACGCCTGACCTAATATATAATTTTTAATGTTCAGCTTCACTTCTAGGTATTGGGTGGCGATTTACAACAAATTTTAAATTCTATCCATTGCACTTCCCTACAAAATAAAGTTAATCATTTTAGTTTTATCTAAGCTAAACCATGCTATATTTTTTCTACTAGAGCTTGCAATAATAAAGAAACTTCACAGTGCTATTCATAAACTTAGCATTTTATGGAAGCTCAATAACAGATTTCAAAGGCAAAAATTTCAGTTTAGACCCATACCTTAACCAAGTGGACCATGAGTAAGTTGACGCCTTGTGACGCCTAGGATTCAACCTACAATCTGAGCGAAACTTTTCCTTTAAACAGTATTTAGCTATATTGTCGTTTTATTTAAGTGGCTATCTTTCAGAATTATGAGCAGCTACTGACATAGCATTATGATACCTTGGAAACCTTTAGCGTTACACCAACATGATGGCTGCAGCTGAGACCCTTATGGATGGCTTGATTGATCAAAGATTAGTAGTCAGACTTATAATATCTTAAAGAACTAGGAACAAAATTTGATTTTAGGTCTTAAAACGTTACATAGTCAGAACTTTAACCCATTTATCAGCAAAGAACTCATTGTCACTTTAACTCAACTAGGTGAGCTATGAAGAGATTAACCTACAATAAGTTGATTAAAAATGAATTTTTTTATAGAAAGTAACTTTGGACCAGAGATTATATTAGATCATTTTACTTTTTTATAAAGTTTAGAATAGAAAAATGATTGTATATAAAAAGTTATTACAATTTAGATACTAATATTATCAAGTGTCAAATTTGCACTGTGATCTGATAATAAATTAAGTCCTTTCCTTCAAAGCTCACTTAAAAATGTAAGGCAGAATCTTGGATGCACCAAAACCCAACATATAAATAGAACAAGACTTGACCTTTATTGGAGGCTTAGCGGTCCAAAATAGTTTTTTATTGAAAATTATATAAAAGACAACGGTTCAGAGATACCTGCACGTGAGTATACCAAATGTTGGTCTTTGACTGAAAATCATATTAGAAAACTTCAATTGAACTTCAAAGAGTAGACTATACCGCAAGAAAAATTCTATTATTCAGAGATCTTTAGTACTGTTTATAATACTATGGAAGTATAATAGAGATAGGCTAAATTAAATATCAAGGATAGATATATAAGTTAAAGATCAGATAGATCATGATAGTCAGGGATAATCTGATTTATGTGCCAGCTCGCTTAATCTCATTAGTGGATCACATAAAGTAATTCAGTTTTTTAGATTTTAACTTAAAAATTCAAAATTAATTGATGAGAGTTGCAAGTTTTTCATATGCTAATTTTAGACCCAAGTTAATTTAGGTCCAATGGTATACCATATATAGATTATTATTAAAGATAATTGGTATTAATTAAGGGTGGTTAGCTGAGCGGGTAAAACTGCTTCCACCCCTAGTGCAGGTTTTGAGTTTGAAATCTATACTGGCTAGAAAAGCATTCTCAGTGTAGTTTATTTGTCCCAAGGTTGACCCACCTTGAATAATTTTAATTGGTATTAATTGTAACGAAATAACTAACACCAAATTAAGGCTCACCCTTAATAGGGGAAAACCTGAAAATCAGCATATTAAATATCTGTCTTAGAATCACCCCTTTTCACTCTTATATTGGCTTAAAATTTCACATCACAAATAAATGGCTCTTAGCCTAAAAATATGATATTTTCTAAAAAACCAGGTTTTTAAGCTAAAATTGTGTACTGTTAAGTTTCAGATTTAGATACAGAAAAGTTATATCTGCCAAACCACTTAGTTTTATAACCAATTAAAGAACTAATCCTAATACTTTTTTTAAAGAAGCAAAACAGCCCAATAAAGTGACAGTTACTATAAGATTATCGAGTCTTGATATAGTGCATATTCCAGGTCACTTATTTGCATTTGGGTTTTTAAACCTCTTAGGAAAGATTAAATACAACAAAGACAAATAATACAGTTCATTGCTATTCTTGATAGTTTGTATGCATTTTCAAAACCATAAAATCTTTGTTGTTATTAATACATTGTGCTTTTTTACAACCTATTTGTATTTAAGTCATCTCAGAGCACTTATATTAGTAGACTCCTACTCGCCATTGAGCTGCACAAGGGTGAGTAAGCTATGCTTAAACAGGTTACCTTAGTGCTATTTTATTAAGTATTGTAGAGTCTATTATTACTTAGACTACAGCTCTTTATACAGGCTCGCCATCAGTCTCCAGATCACATAAATACTAGATAATAATCAACTGAAACTGTAGACTACAAAAGAGGACTCATAGTTTAGGGTCTAGAGTCTCTAGTAGAACATTATAGAAATATATTATAAAGTAAAAATTGGCCTAGTCCTTGGTCACCTTGATTACCTTTATCTTTTGATTTATATTTTAATCACACTATGAAAATATATTTGTTTTATGTTTTAATTATAATAAGCAAACTAAAAGAAATATATAAGGTATACTGATTAATATTGGTATACAGATTACAGAAATTGTACCTATACAGCACTTAATGAAGTTGGCAAGTGTTACAATAGTAACAAGAGGATTGCATAAATTTTTATGTTATATAATCTTGTTGTTCCATTTTAAGAAAACTTACTATAAAACCTCCTCTCAAAAAAAAGAGCTCAATTAAGGTAAAACTATTTAAGAGGCACAGACAGTTTTATGCCTTGCCCAGTTTTTGAGCTTGATGCCATATATGAGTTTATATCCAAAACAGAAGTCTCTTTTAATACCTGGGAATATGTTTTATAGAATATTATTAATTGCAATAATTTGACTGCAAACTTAGGACCATGCTTTTTTACAAGCTAGTGCAAGAATTATATCTGACAGGTGTATGTATTTGTTTACCATCTTGTATTTACATCTAATTTTATAGGCGCAAGTATTCTACACAACTACTTTTGAATTTGGCAAGAAATATATTCCTTTAAAGGTTTCTTACCATCAAGTATCTGTATTGACCATTATATTATTGGATAACCTTTTAATACTTATAACACCCCATAGATGGTTTACACTTTTAACCTATTTGCAAATAATTATATACTAATAATAGGATTTTTAACTATATTTGAAAGTAAAGAATCTCATTTAATTAATGAAAGCGCCTTTCATCTAAAGTTTAAGTTGTTTATTTTACTTAGATCATATCACTATAAAATTAAGCTTATACATTGTAATAAAGCTGGACCCTCGCAATCACAAAGGGAGGAGAAGTTAAGGTTAAGTTTAGGTATTAAAAATATGTGCATTAGTAACCAGGGTCTGGTGAGCAATACATGTAGCTCCCTTAGGAGTCCATTAAGTTTTTTTGAGAAAAGTGCAAAATAAAATATTTACTGTGCTGTTAATATTTTGATAGGTTAAAGGTTTTTAGTATTTTATGATTTTCCTTGCAAAAAAGATCTAACAATTAAGATTGAATAAGTTGCACATGGTATAAAATGATATTAGTTCTTATCAAAGTGACAAAGGGAGAAGTGAATAGCATAGCAGGGTGGTTCCTGCTCCATTCAGGGTCAGGTTTTTATTGAAACAGGCTTGAAACCAGCACTGGCTAAAAAAACTTGGCGTAATAATTTGTCCAAAGTTTAAACAACCTCAATTTACTTTTATTAAAAGTGAAAAGAGGATAATTGGAAAAACAAGTACCAATGTTATTTTTCTTATATCACTTTTTTTTAAAAACTTTTTATTATACAAACACAATGGTCAAAATTTGACTAAAGCCAAAAATGAGTCGAGATTGCTAAAATAATGGGGCTACTTATCCTGCTGAACTTCTAAACTAACATAATTAAGTATGCTACAAAAAGGATCCAATTAAACTTACTCTGCATATAGAACTTACAAATTAACAGATAAAGTAAAGCATTCATGACTGGAGAAGACACACAATTGTTAGCTGTCAATCATTAGTTTTTAACATCTAAACAAACTTTTTGACATAAAATGCAACATACCCACAAAAAAGTACAATTAGGTGGCAGCAACTCTATCAAAAAGGCTAAATTAAGCAAATTTCATATTCATGAAAGGCTGTTAGCTTCCATGAAGAAATTAAACTATTTATGTTGTAGTCACTTATTTAGTTAAACCATTTTATGACCAACTGTGACATTAACATGAGAATCACCCTGGCCTCACTAAGCTTTAGTAAATATTAAATGTATTCCACTTTTTTAAGGGAAAGGACTACTCCTTTTTTGCAATAAAACATAGATGGAATAATTCATATTACCCCTATAATGCAAAGCTTAAATCTCTGTCAATTATAACTTCATTTCTTGCTCAAAAAAGAACATGGTTATTAACTAATGCTATATCAATATGCAAACAGCATCCTTTATCTATATTTTGTGACTCCTAACAAAGTAGATTCTTGAGTTATCACATTTAGAAAAGTGTCTAAGTGATATAGAACTATTTTCATTAATAAGGATAAATTTTCAAAAAATAAAACTCTCTTTTCCCTTGGTGTAACTTTCTGAGCAAAGTATAAAGATAAAAAAAGTAAATTTCATTCACCTGCCTTAGTTTCACTTGATGTCCTCAGATTCCCTGCTGGCTGCCCCAGTGTGGGGCAGCGGCGAAACTCCCTAATATTTCCATCTGACAGGAAAACGTGCTCAGACTGGCTCACCTAGTCATACCAAACCCCTGGGATGATTCGTTCCTCCCAAGGATTTTGACGCCCACCTTACTCAAGCCTAAGCGGTGCCCCGCTGCCCCCTTGTGCTCCCATAGAGCAACATGCATTTTGGCCTTAGGGTCGACTATGGGAAACTTTTCCCCTACCATGACCAAGCCATTATCAGAATTCTCAGGCGGTGATGCATCCCGCCATTTTCATTGACTTCCGCCCCTATAAGGGGGTATTTTGATCTCATCTTCTTGTGTGAAGCTGATGCCACCACTGCGGCAACTGTGCCCCTGGTTTTCCAGGGTACCCCTCTCCCCACAATCCAGAACCAGCTCCCAGCGGATACCACTTTGGTGGTTCAGTTTTCTGGGTTGCCCACCCACCTTCCCCCTGAGGTGCTCCACAAGGAGCTGATGGAAGGTTTGGCAGCCTGTGGCTCCAACCCCATCTTGCAATTTGTGGTCCCAAATGGGGCCACACGCCTCTCTGGGCCTTGGGCGTATGCCATTATCAGCCCTGAATCAAATAAAAATGCCCTGTCAATTCCCCCTCATACCATTATCCTCTCTGCCCCTGACCATCCATTCTGGGCCCACATTGAGTGTGAACAGATGATCTGTCCATATTGTTATAATTTGGACCACTTGAAATGCAAGTGCCATCCCTAGCTGATTCTGATGGCGCTGATTTCTCATCCGCCAGCCTCCAATCTGCCGCCCACCCTCTTACAGCTTTGGTATGGGGTACAATCCTACCTCTCCCTCCACCAAAGAATGTTGCTGCAGCTGTGCCAACAGCCACCAATCAGCCTTCTCCTCGCCCCATTGCCACAAACGCTCCATCCAATTGGACAGGATTGGACCCCAGTTCAATCCCATGCATCCTCCAACAAACCAACCAAACCTTAGGAATATGTTGACTCCCCATTTAATTCAAACAAAACCCTTGGGATTTATTAGCTGAAATTGATGAGTCTGGGAATATAATTGATGACTGACATATTCAAATTGAGCGGTTTGTGTATATTGACCAAGATGATGAACTACTCCTCACTCATATGCCCCCAGCAAAATGTTGAAACATTATGCGGCACCCACCAGTTTGCTGTTGAAGCAACGGCTAAGACAGAATTTTGTCCTCTCCGCAAAGCTGCTGCCAAATAGCTGGGAATGCTCGCAGGAGGAATTCCTCCTCCCAATATTCCACCCAAAGCCAATAAGGTTCAAAAAAACATGTTGATTAAAGCCTATAAAACTGCCAACAACGTCATCCAGAACATGGCAGAGGTAGTGCGGAATCCCAAATCAAAGATTACCCACACCAATATCACCACATTAAAAAACTACCCAGCACACATGAAAGCTGAACTAGCTTTTTTAAAAATTATTCCAGAACTTTTATGTATAATGGCTGCATTCCTACCACCCCAATCATCAGAAATTTATCTCTACATCCCGCTGATGCCCCAACGCCCCTGCTCTCCGCCATAGCCCATGCCCTGCTTTGGGATGAAGTAAAGGCCAAGGATGAGCCCCCTAATCCCCCTCCCCTTCCACCATGATGGGATAAGTGGTTCCCGTTGTCCCACCTGTTAGGGTGAGTTTGTGGTATGTGTGTCATCCGCTCATTTTTGGGCGGTTTGTTTGTTTTATTTTGATGAAGATTTATTTTAGGTTTTGAGTTTTGGTAATGTCCGTCCCCTGGTTGGCTTACCTCAATTAAAATAAAAATAAAGTTTTTTTAATATTTCCATATATTTGTTCAAAGTTGTAGTTTTGAGAAGATATTATCTTGACTGTCGATGCAGCAAATATTGGATTTTTTTTCTATCATTATTGTAATCTTTACAAAAGTTGTGGAGCATAATCCCTTTATAATTGATATTTCTAATACATATATAAAAATTAAAATCTTTTGCCCACTTATCAACGATAATAATTACCAATTAACCAAGGTAAGAACTTTTGGAATTCTACAATTACATATCATCTTGTGATAATATAATTATAACAATTGCTTAGGTAGATCTGATTATTTCTTTATGATATACAGTAATTTTACCACATTTTAACGTCAAGTAAATAGAGTGTTCTTTTTGGTAAGCATAATCATGGTTACTGCCTATTTAGAGTTTGGTAGACTATTTTTGACAATTTCTACTGAGCGTGGAAGTTTCAAAATATGGCTTTTAAAGTGAAAGTCATTTCAAGAGGAGGTATAGTTTGTAAGGTTGACAACTTCACTTTAATCTTTAGTGTATATTTTTATTAAATTTTGAGCTAGTACATGCTTATATTATTTGATAGAAGTAGGCGGTGCTATGCATCTTAAGTGTACTCACTTCTTTTAGTAATTTTTTATTTAACTGAGGTAAGCCGACCAAGGGACGGGCAGTACCAATTTGTGTGTAGATAGGGGGGAAGTGAAACATAGCGAGGATTAGAAAGGATTGGGAACCCTGGGGTGTACGGGTTACCCCTGTTGCCAGCTGGTACCGCCAGGTATAGGGGGTAGTGCGCTACTCTGAGGGGGTTTCCCCTGTTATGGAGCAGGTGTGGAGGAAGGGGTTTGTGTGGAGGAACCAGACTGGGAACCATGACTCCACAAGCCTTTGTTGCCTCGGCTTCATGTGTCCAAATAGCCAGGCTTGGAAGTGTTCCAGCAGGCGAATGTGAAATCTGCTGATTACCTCACAGGTGGTTGGTACAGCTCCCTTGAAAGCATCCAAGGTTATGGTGTAGATTGTCCACATTGCGATGGGTGCCATAAGGGAGAAGAGGATAAGTGGTATCAGGGATTCAAGCTGGAGTGAGAGGAGGTTTCTGGAGATGGATAATTACTGTTCATTTTGGATCCTTAGCAGGCGCCCAACTTCCCACCATATGGCTCTGGATGGGAGGCATGCTTCTAGGCCGTGGTGTAGGGAGCCCTCCCCTCCACATACTGCGCAGGTTGCATGGGGAGAATTGGTGCAGTACGCCGTTTTATAGGTCCTTATCAGGCAACGCCAGGTGTTGGCTCTTACCCTTGGCTGGAGAAGTGGATGGTGCGTTAGCCTCCATATTGCATTCTGTGTAGCTAGGTCATAGGGGATGTACAAAGCATCTAGGTAATCAAATTTAGAAATGGTTGGGGTCATAGCGAGTATGCATTTCTGGGGGTGGTCTTCTGGTTTTCTTAGCATGAAGTAGGCTCTGGGTCATCCCCTTCCCTGCTCAGTGCCATTAATATAGATGGTCCATACCATGTGCTGGATGGTGCGGAGGAGGCATTTAAAGTGAGTGGGGATTCCATGTGGGCCCGCTGCATTGGAGTGGTATGAGAGGTATGTGAGTAGGTGTATAAAGTGTGTGTTAAGTATTTTGAGCGCCTGTGAGAAGTTTGCCCTTGCTGCTCTGGACCAGTGTTGTTGTGGGAGGTCTGGGGCTAGTACTTCCTCTATCCAGGTGTCTAATATATGGTTGGCATGTCCCTTGAAGTCTATTAAGCCCATGCTTCCTCTGGAGCGTGGTTTAAATAGCGTTTCCACCTGTAAAGGTGCTCATGATCCAGGCCACAGCCAGCCCTGGACAAGCGCGCGGATTGAGGCTATGAAGGTGGGTGAAAAGGGGATTGCATGTGCGGGGAACCACAGCATCAGGAGGATGAGTGAGTTGGCAACTGCTACTCGCCCCGTTAGCCCTAAGGATCTTCCCTTGAGTGAGGAGATACAGTTGGATATTTTCTGTAGTAAATTGTCCTCTATTTTATTATTAGCATACCCCCTGTTTCCAGCCATATCCCAATGTGGCGGACACGGTTGGTTGTGGGGGTATTTAAAAAGGTAGGATGAGTGGGTTTTTCCATCATGAGGGGCTGTGGGGTTTGGCTGTTGTGGCCCAGTTATTAATGTATTTGCCTAAGAGGATTGTTTCTGTTTACAATTTGTTGAGCGATTCATTGCTCACAATGGAGTATACCTCTAGGGTGCGTTCCAGCTGTCAGGCATCATTATTGTTAGCTATACCTGTCACGCAGTCATCTGCAAAGGCTAGTATCTTGACTGGGAGATGGCCTGTGCAGTTATGCCCATGAGGCGTGAGTTGGCAACATGGAGGAGTGGATCAAAGCTGAAGTTGTAGATTAGTGGGATGAGAGGGTCCCCTTGTTTGAGCCCTCTGCGTGGTGTGATCTTGTTGGTTAGAAATCCAGGGCTACACACAGCCATTGATGTGGATTCTGTGAGGAGCATCGCCCAGTTTATGAACCTGGGTGGGAGATTGAAGGCGCTTAGGCATTCCTTCAGGTATGGCCAGCTAATGCAGCAGTATGCCCTTTCATGGTCTAGGAATACCAGGGCTCAAGTTGCTTTGGACTAGCATTTATTGGCGATGGAGTGTATATTAGACAAGATGGAGCGCCTTGGTGTAAACCCAAACTGATTTAGTGATAGGGCTTTGGAGGCTAATGTGCCTAATCTGGTTGCTAAAATTTTTGTAAGTAGTTTTGTGTCAGTGTTTGAGAAAGCAATTGGGCGCCAGTTGGCCAGGTCCAGTATGTCGCCCTTTTTAAACAGGGTTATGACATAGGTGTCCTGGCCTCCAGGCTGGAGGCGCGTCTTCAGCAGGCACTGGTTCATTGATGCTAAGAGGAGGGTGGCGATTTGCTTAAAATATTTTTTATAAAATTTGTAGGGTATCCCATCAGGGCCTGGGCATTTCCTATGTGGCGCACCATTGACTGTGTTCCAGAGCTCCACCTGCGTTATCAGGTTCAGGAGGCTATAGTCCAGCAGTGCACTCTGTATTCTGGTGGGGTATATTTTTTATTTTTTGGGGGTCAGATGGGGAGTCACAATAAAGTTCGGTGTAATAGCGGTATATTTCCGCCTTGACCTCCGCTGAGTCAGTTGCCATGGTGCCGTCGGCTTTATGGACCTGTGCGCATGTGGGCAGGTTGCCTTGGGAGTGGTATTGGTGGAAGAAATATGTTAAACAGGTTTTGCCTTGTTTTATGCACTTACCTTTTCTCAATACTATGATTCTGTGTTGGTGTTTGTAGATGAGGGCGTTTATGCAAGTGGAGATTTCCGCCCATTTGCACCCCAAGTTGGGGCTGTAGCCAGATTTTGGGGTGTTGTGTTTGAGGTGGTATAGTTCCGCCAAGGTGCGCTTAATGTGGTTGTGCCCACAGTGTACTTGCGCAAGGCGAGATGGTGAGTTTTGTTAATTAGTTTAGTTTTTAAATTTGTCCAAGTTTCAATGGGATCTGATATGAACAGGGTTGCAAATTCTGGGTTTTGGCTTTGTGTTTGACACAGTCAGAAATTTTGGGTAATTTTATGTTCTCCAGGTATAGCTCCTCCAGGGCGACGTCTACGTGTGAGTTTGGGTTGGCATGAGCTGCACCAAAATGAGTCAGTGGTCAGAGAAATTGATCTTTTTTGTTGTGAAGTTAGAAATGGATGAGTGGTGGGATTTTGGTGCAAGGATGTAATCAATGCATCTCATTGAGATGAGCATTCCCTCATGTATGATGAGGTGGGTCATGTGGGGGAGGAGTGGAGACCCAGGGGGAGGGTATCATACAGGCCAAGGGATGCCTTCATTGCGCGGAACATAATGTGTCCCAGTGGGTTCCCCTGGGGTTGGGCCATCAGTCCGTGGCGGGGTTGTCCCAGCAGTTAAAATCGCCCAGCAGAATGGTTTCTGGTGGGAGGTTGAGCATCAGGATGGCTTTGAGGTATTGTTTCCTCTTAGTTGTGGTGCACGGTGCATAGATACAAACTATCAAAGTTGTGGCCTCTTGGTTTGCAATCTTTGTGGCCAGGATGTATCATGCAGATATGAAAAGGAGTCAGCGATTTAATAATTTTTTTTATTTTGGATGACCACCCCACAGTGGGATTTCCATACCAACTGGGATGGTGAGACTCTGGCGACCAGGATCCCTCTTCCCCCTGTAGACAGTGGGTTTCTTGTATGTCCAAGGTGTTTACTGGGGATTTACACAGGAAGTCCAGATTTTTGGCTTGTAATGCTTGAGCCCTGGATCTTGCGATGTTTAGCATCCCTATTGACACTGAGTTGCCCGCAGCGCCTCAGGAGCAGTAGGGGGGCCTTCTGGCCCTAGCCCACCTCTCATTACTTGAACTTGCTCCGTTTGATTGGGCCAGTCTACTCTGAGTTGTTGTCCATTTCCTTACCTTATGTTGATTTTGTGTTGGTTTTGTTGGTTTTTAGGGTTTGTGTTAGTTTTTTGACGCTCATGATTTTTGTGATTTTAAGAGGCGCAGTGATTGGATTCTGTGGTTTCAGGGTTAGATTTTGAGATATGGGTCCTGTTGTTTCACCCATATTGAAGCTGAATTGTTCTGGCAAGTTCGTTTGATTGAAATCACATGGTGATTCAGTTGAATTAATGAGAAAATTTTCAGCATGGGCTTTTCGCTCCAAGTTTTTGGCTCAGTTCATATCCTCCCTGGATTCTTTGGCTTGGGCATTCTGTTCTGATTGGCTGGCTCAGATGATTTCCTCTCTGTCCTCCTGGATTTGGTCCAGGTCATTGGAGGAGGTTGCAAGTGATGCAGCCTTGGCCGCTGCCTGCTTGCAGGCCTTCTGTACCTGTTTGCGTAGTTTGGGTGATAATGGGTCTATGAGGATGTAGTGCCCATCCTCTCCCCAGAGGAAAGCGTATTTGTCGTCAACCATTTTTTAAAGGTCGCTTCATCTTCATCCATAGCGTTGTCATAGAAGTCCAGGGCCAAGATCCCTCCTTCATGGGGCATGTGTGTTCCTTGTGCCCCAATGCAGTGCAATAGTTGCAGATGGGCGGTGCGCATTCTATTGTGGCTCAGAATGGCTTTGACACTCCCCCATCTGGGAGATGAAGCACTGAGGTGCATGGGATTTTTGTTAAGTCTGCGGCCACATCAGGACTGGGTTTATCACAGTGATTGCTTTCCTGTGCACAGGTTCATCATCATGTGGAATCGCTGCAGTTCTAGCTGTTTAATTTTTCCATAGCTTTGAGGCTGATTTGTAGCTCCTCCTTAACTAATTTGTGGGGAAGGTTGGTGGGAGTGAGTCAAAAGAGATGAACAAAGTATTTGCTTTGTTCCATCTGGTGTGCATGGTGTGCACAAATTTGTTTGCCCTCGTGGAAGGCAATCTTGACACAGACCTTTGCCATGGCATCTGCATCTTCTTCAATTTCAAACCCATATTGGTCCAGGCACAGTGGATGTTATGGGTGGTAACATATACTGCGTGGGGAAAGAGGGAGGCCTGTGCCTCACCTACCTTCTCCCACAGGGTTGGGGAATCTACCTCTAAGAAAGGTTGTGGCCTGTGTTCCACTTTTGATAGGGGCCATGCATATTGTATTTCCATGTATTGGTTTTGTTTTGTGGTGAACTCCACAAACCCATGCAGTATTTGGGTTTGTGGCTTTTTGGCAGCATTGGCTCCTGATCCCCCTCCCGGGGCGATTTTTGCCCTTTGGTGCACCGTTTTAGCCTTTGCCAGATATGGCTTTCGCCCAGTTTAGTTGGATTTGTTGAATTCGCTTATCTCACCTGTGTAATTTCAAAAATTTCTGTTTGAATCAAATCTTAGTAAGTGATGTTATTGTTACAGAGAGGAAAAGTTACGTATTACAAATTTTAAGGTATTCTTTAACCATTTTAGCCTGTTTAGAACCTAAAGTCATTTTTTTATTATTCTACCCTTGTCCATTAATATTTATCATTATTTTTAATTTAAATTTACATTTGAGATATCTTCAAATAGTAATTACTAGTATTATAATATTTCTAGCAGATAAATGTACAAAGTCGAAAAATCTCTAAATAAAGACATTTCTCTAATGGACGAGTTTGTCTCATTTGTTACATTCTGACTCAGATTCAGTTTTCCAAATCTGAGCCAGATCACTTTATAAATGTTTTTGGTTCAGTCATTTCAGGCGCTGGGTTGTTCCTCGCCTGAGTTGTAGATTAGGCATATGCAAGCCTAATTAATAACTTGGGTGAGGCCCCTGAAGTGCAACCTTTATAAGGCTCACCAACCCATTCCAAAGTTCACTTTAGAAATCTACGTGACCCTAGCATTCCCTTCCTGGGGAGCATTGTCAGTTGCTCCCAAGCTGAGCTCTGGTCAGCGGGCATCTTGATTTTATGTTCCTGAATAAAGATAAAGGATGTTATGGGGAATGCATATCTCCTATACCTGTTATCTTTTGGGTATTTTGTTTTGAGAAAGATTTTGTGTGGTTGGGTTGGACCAACCAAACAGAGGACTTACATAGCCAACCAATAGTAGTTGAATTTTTGGCGCTATCAGTGCCTCAAACCTCTCCCTAGTTGGTTAAGCCATTTTGGTTGCTTGTCGGTGCACCAAAGCAATATGTGAAAATATATGGTGGTCTGAACTGGGGGTTTTAGTCCATGACATTATTCCAAAGTCAATGTGCGCTGCACGCTGCCAATCCACAGTTTGGTCCAACTTCAGTGATCACTTGGTCCTGGTTGTCAAGTAACAAGCACCAGAGGGAGCTGGTGACTGATGGCCAACCCTGGACTTGAAGTGACCATCACTTTAATTTCCCAATGGGACCTCCCGCTCACCAGGGATCTGGTGGCATCAAGGGGACCTGTCCCAGCAGGGCTCCCTCACCTGCAAATGGTCCACCCAGAAAGGGGTTGGACGTCCAGCTGGTTGCACTGCGCACCCCTCTTGCATTTTCTTGGTGAAAGCGCCTTCCCAGTTGGAATGGGAAGACTATCACCAACTGAAGATCAGGAGGGGGAGCGCAAAGCAACCAAGTGCTGGGTGTGCGTCCTCGGGCCAGGGCCATCCAGCTGTGCTGGACTGCATGCCCCTATCGCGCTTTATTTGGTAAAAGCGCCCTTTCTGGTCAGGATGGGAAGACCATCTCCAGCACGAGCCAGGGAGGGGGTGCAACAAAGCCAAGTGCTGGGCTTGCATCCTCATGCTGTAGAACTGATTCTGGCATCCCAGTCATGATTTTCTATCACCATCTATGTTTCTTTGGGGGGGGGCTTGGAGTTTATCAGGACTAATTTTCCTGGGGCTCAAAGTAACTCGCCCCAGGAAGCCCTCATCATGGAAGTCTAAAGCTGTGGGGTCACTCTTTGGGGAGGGGTTTTCCTCTAAGTGGGGTGATGTAACAGATGAGTTTGTCTCATTTACTACATTCTGACTCAGATTCAGTTTTCTGAATCTGTCAGATCGCTTTATAAATGTTTTTGGTTCAGTAATTTCAGGCGCTGGGTTGTGCCTCGCCTGAGTTGTAGATTAGGCGTGTGCAAGCCTAATAATAACTTGGGTGAGGCCCCTGAAGTGCAATATTTATAAGGCTCACCAACCCATTCCAAAATTCACTTCAGAATTCTACGTTGACCCTAGCATTCCCTTCCTGGGGAGCATTGTCAGTTGCTCCCCAGCTGAGCTCTGGTCAGCGGGCATCTTGGATTTTATGTTCCTGAATAAAAATAAAGGATTTTTTGGGGTTTGCATATCTCCCATACTTGTTATCTTTTGGGTATTTTGTTTTGAAAAAGCTTTTATGTGGTTGGGTGGACCAACCAAACAGAGGATTTACATAGCCAACCAATAGTAGGTGAATGTTTGGCGCTTTCAGTGCCCCAAACCTTTCCCTACTTGGTTAGGCCGCTTTGGTTTCTTGTTGGTGCACTAAAGAAATTTGTAAAAATATATGGTGGTCAGAACTTGGGTTTTTCTGGTCTGAGACATTATTCTGAAGTCAAATATGTGCCGCACACTGCTGATCCCCAGTTTGGCCAACCTCAGTGGGAACTTGGTCCTGGTTGTTGAGGAACAGCACTGGTGGGAGCCAGTGACTGATGGCCAACCCTGGACTCAAAGTGATCATTGGTTAATTTTCCTGGTGGGGCCTCCTGCTCACCAGGGATTGGCGGCAGTGAGGGGACCTGTCCCATCAGGGCTCCCTCACCCCACGGATGGTCCACCTGGAAAGGGGTCAGATTTTGAGCCATGATGCACCATGACCCCTCTCACGTTTTATTTGGAAAAAGCGCCTTCCTGGTCAGGATGGGAAGACCATCACCAACAGGAGCTTAGGGTGCAACGCAGCCAAGTGCTGGGCGTGCATCCTTGGGCTGGGGCCATCCATTCGCGCTGGACTGCATGCCCCTCTCACACTTTATTTGGCAAAATGCCTTCCCAGTCAGTATGGGAAGACCATCACCAATGGGAGCCTGGGAGGGGGAGCAACACAGCCACATGCTGGGCGTGCATCCTCATGCCAGATGGGCTATTCCGGCAGCCCAATCCCAATATGCTCTCACCATCTATGTTTCTTTGTGGGGCTCATAGTCTATCTGTGCTTATTTCCCAGGGCTCAAGGTAACTCACTCCAGGAAGCACTCATTGTGGCAGCTGTCCGCTGTGGGACCTCTCTTTGAGGTGGGGCCCTCCTTTAGTGGGGGGTGATGTAACAGACAATTTTGCCTTGATCGTTACATTCCAACTTGTATTTGGATTTTCTGAATCTGAGCCAGATCGTTTAATAAGTAATTTTGGTTCGGTCATTTTGGAACTGGGCTGTGCCTCACCTGAGTTGTAGGTTAAGCTTGTGTGAGCCTAATCAATAACTTGGGTGAGGCCCCTAAAGTGCTGCCTTTATAAGTCGTGCCAGCCCATTTCAAAGTTCACTTCAGACTTCTAAGAGGACCCTAACATTCCCTTCCTGGGGAGCATTGTCAGTTGCTCCCCAGCTGAGCTCTGGTCAGTGGGCACCTTTGGCTTTTATGTTCCTGAATAAAAATAAAGGATGTTTTGGGGCTTGCATACCTTGCATACCTGTTGTCTTTTGGGTGTTTTGTTTTGAGTAAGCTTTCACATGGTTGGGTTGGACCAACCACACAGAGGACTTACTTAGCCAACCATTAATAGTTGAATGTTTGGCGCTGTTGGTGCCTCAAACCTCTCCCTACTCAGTTAGGCCGTTTTGATTGATTGTTGGTGCACCAAAGCAATATGTATGATTAGATGGTAGTTGGAACTGGGGGTTTTCCAGTCCTTGACATTTTTTTCATAAATTTTTGGTATTTAGTTTAACTTAGTCTTATCAAATTGTATTTAGACTATACAGTGTGAAACAAATACAATTTTTTGTTTGAGAAAAGTGTAAATACTTTTAGGTTCAAGATATAATAAGAAAACTTGTGTAGTAGCAATGAAGGGCTGTTGCATTTTAAATGTTGATAAAACTTGCTGTACTATAAGTGAGAATTAGTAAATAGATACTGAGCGCTTAAGAATCTGAGAAAGTCATTAAGGTTTATCAAGTTATGGACAAACTGATTTATTTTAAAATTGCTTTTAATATAAATAATATAATAAACTGAACTTAGGAGTAGTCAATGGTTACTGTTATATTCTATATTGATGGTAATATGCATTTCTTTAGCTCAACAAGATATAAAAATACTAGAGTTATATGATAACATCAATTAGTGTGATATTTCAATTTAATGTTTAAAGTTATACTATTGGATCAAGTACCTTTGTTCCAAGACTTCAATATTTTTTGCTCAAGTGGTCAAAGATTGTCAGTATTCAGATACAATGGCCACACTATTAGGTGGAAGTTCAAGAGAAAATCTCACCATTAATAGAAATACTTTTGTGTTTTTGGATCCTTACTTAAACCACTAGTATGTTGTCCTTAATAAAAAAATAATTTAGAAATATATGATTTACTCTATGAGCTTACTACCAATATACCTCATTTTAACAAATTAAACAAAAAAAGGTAAGAAGTAACTAAGTCAAAAGGTTTTTCAAAAAAATATTAAGAAATTCTGGAGGACAAAATATAGCCTTTGAAAATATAAACAATTTTTGTGTAAAATGTCCACAAATGAAGTACTTCTATTGAATACACCAAAATAATTTAGTTTTGAATTCATAGTGGCACCCAAATACAATGTCATATTTATTTGACAAGTATGACAAGTCCCGCCAGCAAATCAAAAACAACCATTATAACTTCATATAATTTTAGATATTGTAAGTAATTCTAGTTATAGATACACCTAGAGTATGGTGTATATTTTATATTTCAATTTACTCAATCTAAATCACAATGTCTCAACCTTCATTTAAGTAGGGTTTACCCTCTAGTAAGCTTCTCCAATTGGAGGGAGAATAGGTTCATATAACTAAGATGATGGGCTAAAGCTAAACTCTGACATCTCTAAACTCAACCCAAGAAGCAGCTCCATAATATTATACTTTAGAATGATCTCCATCCCTAATTGCTTAAGAAGAAAAACTGCTTTTACACAGGAAAACTTTAATCAGAGGCCCTCCAGCCCCCTGTCACTATGGAAAATATTGTAGTAACATACTAAACAATAATCCTACTCATGTATTTTGGCAGTGGTTCTCATTGGCTCAATTCCAACCACCTCAGGTGATATTAGAGACCAAAGCTAAATAGAAATGAATTTTTTGGCCTCTGGTTTGGTTGAGATCCCACATAGCTTACTTAAAAGGTCACAATATAAATTAAAATAGCAAAAAACTACTTTGTTACAAGTTGGCATCAATAAAAGTTTCTATTTTATCTGTTATCTTATTCAAAAATTTTAATTTCATTTTCTACCACCTCTTTAATCTTTACTTACCAGGATCAAAGCCTATGTGAGTATTAAATAATGGCTTACTATATATATCAACTTTTTTATAACCTTTGAAGAAAGTAAATAAGAAAAATGAAATGTATAACTTTCTTTAGAGTAAAAATAAATTATTGCATACATTATAGACATAATCTTTCCTTTTTTAAGGTGGGTGCTTATCTATTTTTCTCATAAATAAGTCTATCTTTTTTGTAGGATTTATCTAAACATCATGTTTGCCCTTACCATTTTTTCCATAAACTCAAATATAATAAAGCCCTGGATTGTTATATAAACTGAAATATACTTTAGTATACCTTGAGTTTCCCTGATGAACCTCAGCACAATGTCTTTTGTTCTAATATCTTTCTTTATTTTTTAGTTTTAGAAATACTTAAGTTAATTATTGAAATATTACTTTTTAGCTATAGTCCACCCAAGTTCATTACAGAGTCCATGCTGATACATGCCACAGTCTTGCAACTGCGTATTTATGTAATGTAGGTTGCCAGCATTCACCATTGGTTATTAATGTTTTCCACAACTAGACTTTTATATGCCTTTTAGACTTGCGCTTTTTTATAAAAACCCTAGGTATTTCTCTAACACATATTCACCACACATTGCTTTGGGTCTTTAGTTATACACTTATTAAGATTTTTATCTGTTTAATATGGGCCCTCTTGTGGTTTGTATTGCATTAAGTTGTAAGTTAAGTCATATTTTATACTAATTTTACTGATGTAAAAACGGTACAAATTTCCTTTGATATAATAATGATCAGCAAATAAAAAACTTATGAAGTACGAAATCAAAGAAAAAAAGCATATGAATATAAGGTATTGAATTAAACAATTGGGGTGATAAATCTTTAGAACTTGGTCTATACTATTCTGTATACTATAGCTGTCAAGTTAACAATACATATAAGCAAAAATAGTTTCTGTATGGATTTTTTATCTGCACTAAAAGTTTTTTTAAATATTTAAAAATTATAGAAGAGTATAAGATTTTGCCAAACTAATTTGCTGCAAAGCTTCTGACCATTTTAGCCTAATATCCTTTATGCTGTTAATTTTGTGTCGCTCTTAGATTAAACTCACTTAGGATATTTTAAATTCTTTTATCCCAGATGTGTTCAGTAAAGATGTCAAACTTCTATAAGCCTTACTTTACTGATGTTACTGAAACTAGAATCAAGCTTTACTACGCCAATCAGTTCACTTTGCTAAAGTTTAAATTATTAAAACTTCTTAAATGTTGTTAAAAATTAAATTCTTCATTTTTTAATTTTTAGTACTATTTGGGATCTAACCAATAAGTAGAGAAGCCAAGAGATTTATCTTTTTTTCATGAAATAAAATAAAGAAGACCTATTATTTTATACTCTTGACGCCCTCTATGGCGGCTGACCTAAAAGGACATGGTGATCAAGGAAGAAAGTTTGCAAAGTGTCACATATGTTTCAAGGTCTTAATGATTTTAGTACCTTTATTGGAAAGACAGAAGAAGTTTAGGTCGCCATTCTGATTGCTTATAATGGAGTACAAATAGGGAAGCCTTGCTGAGTTTTAATAATATGTAAGTCTTTCAATTATTGCAGAAAATTTTACTCCTAACAAAGGTATGATACTATCTCAAAGATTAAGTAGTAACAGCTTTTCAAGTAAATTTCCTTAGGTTCAATATAAGACTTTAATCATTTTTAGATGGCACTTTTTGTAAAGAGGACAAGTTGTAATATCATATTGTGCGTCTTCCAAAAAAATTAGTAAGATCTAATAGAGTAATTCTCTACATTTTGAGCATTAGCGTTGATAGTGGCATAGTGGATGGGAAATTGTTTAACTATTGAATGTTATAGTATAAAGTAAATTATTATTGAAATTTATTTTGGCCAAATTATTCTTGTAAAAATAGTAAAATTTTACCATAAAAATTTATTGTTTTATTATTGACAAGGTTCTCTTAAAAGGATTTAAACCCTCTTTGATCAACATCACCAAGTTATTGCTGTTTGATCCCACTATTCTAAATACACCAATAACTCAATATCTTTGCTTGTGTGTCAGAACTCCTCAAATAGTCCAAATCTCAGCTCACCCAGTACATAAAGGAGCTGCATACCACGTGCTTCATCAATGAAGACTTGATGCTCTTCTAACTTCTGTTTCATTATGCTGATGTCCCCACTCCCAGTTTTCAGCTCTATCATGTAACCTCAGGTCCGCGCCAGAAAAAGATCCCCTGGTACCCTTCCTCATCCAGTATCAGTGCTTAGGCTAATCGCCTGATGTCTTATTGAGTGTTTTTTACTTATATTTATTTGGCACTTAAAAAGACGTCAAAGCTCCTTCTTGGGTTGTGCCCCAAAGGTACTACTAAACTCTAACCAGTAGAAAAAAAGAAGATGAAGAGATTTAACTCTGAAGTGAAAACATAATTAGTTGATTGGGCGTTCTTATTAGATAAATTGAGCTTTATAGGTTCATAAGGTCTAAGATTGTTATTCATATCTGGGATTTCACAGTTAATTTCAATATATGTTGTGCAAAACAGTAGTATATGAAGGCCCATGTGGAAGACTTACTACAGTGATGAAAGAGCCTAGAGTTGATTAGTAATGATTAGATACACTTGTCTTGATGCAACATTACTGGATAAGGATAAGCAGACGCCTAAGACTAAAAAAGCAAGTTTCTAAGGTTCCAGTGCAAGCACCTCACTGCCTCACTCATTGTATAAGTGGTTTTACCTTTGTTGTTCAATTGGAAACAGTAAATAAATAGATTGGTCCAAGTAAATTGTTTTATCAAAGAAATGAACTATATGATTTAGGGAAGGTATATGGCTTATATAGGAACTTGATAGTTGCAGAATTTCTAGGCTAAATTGTCTTCATGAATTTGATCTACTTTCATACACTTCTTTGAGCTTTGTCATTCCTAATTCCTTTCAGTCCATTATGGCATTAAAAGCTGATCCTTTATATATAATTAAAATTGATGACTTGATCTATGATGTATTGGGTCATGTTCTAGAGGCAATTTGCATTTGACAAGATATAAGAGAGTTTTTCAGCTAGTAAAAGCCTTGAATTTGACATCAACCCATAAAAACTGATTCTTTCTTGATTTAAAAATCCTTGATCTTCTTTATCAAGAAGCACAGTAAGAAGCCGATTTCAGGTTGACTCATTTAAATTGAAGTATCTCATCATTTTTGTACAGATATTATTGTTTCATTGAGGATCTTCATATTAAAAAAACTATCTGCCACATATTTATCTTGACAGAATTATCTGAGACCGTTGGGCCATGTTTATCCATCACAGGACCATTAAATTATTAGCTGTAAGACATGGAATAAAGAATGAGCGTGAAACCCTACAATGAGTTTAGTTTCCAGCCTAATTCATTGATATGACCAAGAATCTAGTATAGAGTTATGGCTAGTGGACTTAAATTCCAGAGCTATGGGGATGTCAAAGATTTTGAGGGTTATTATTCCCATTTTTCTTCTTTAAATGCAAATGATTAAGATGACGATCATCTAATTTTGTCTTTCCATTCTTGTAAGACCTTTTTCAGATGGGTATTTGGGGACAAAATTATCAGCTGTATGTTAGTCAAAAGATTGTCTGCAACTGGCACCACGCCATCAAATGTCCATTATAAATGTTATGATTTATACATGATTAGCTAAAGTTGAAGACATAGTCATGGATGAGTGGGTGTGGTTATTGTAAGCAGATTAGGAGATGGAAAGCAAAGTGGTTCAAAAGTCCGAAAAGCAAGTTTATAATATTAAAATAATGCTAAGAGAGGCTCTCTTTCCACTCAGCGTAACATTCTGAGCAAATCTTGTGGAAAAAGTATATTTTAATCGCCTGCCATAGTTTTTCTCCAATGTCATCAGAGTTCCACGTCAGCTGCTCCAGTGTGGGGCAGCAGAAAAACTCCACCTACCCTTTTCCATCCAGCGGTAAATTGCGCTCAGACTGGCTCACACAGTCATATAAAACCCCTGGGACAATTCAGCCTCCCAAGGATCTCAACGCCCACCTCACTCATATTTAAGCAGAACCCATTGCCCCCTAGTGCTCCCCTGGAGCAACATGTATTTCAGTCTTAGGGTCGACTATGGGAAATTTTTACCTTACCACGACCAAGCCATTATCAAAATGGCTCAGGCGGTGATGACTCCTGTCAGATCTATTGACTTCCGCCCCTATAAGGGGTATTTAGACCTCATCTTCACCTGTGAAGCTGATGCCGCCACTGAGACTGTGCCCCTATTTCCAGGGTACACATCTCCCCACAATTTAGACCTAGCTCCCAGTGGATATCACTTTGGTGGTTCAGTTCACTGGTTTTCCCACCAAACTCCCCCATGAGGTGCTCCACCAGGAGCTGATGGACAGTTTGGTAGCCTATGGCTCCAATCCCATCTTACAATTTGTGGTCCCAAATGGGGCCACACGCCTCGCTGGTCCTTGGGCATATGCACAATCAGCCCTGAATTTAGTAAAATCGCCTAGTTGATTCCCCATCAAGCTGCATTCCTTCTGCCCCTGACCATCTGTTCTGGGCCCAAGAAGAGGGCAGGTGGGTAATATGTCCATCCTGTTTTGAGTTGGACCGTTAAAAATGCAAGTGCCCTTCATTAGCTACTTCTGACGGCTCTGTTTTTTGTCCACCAGCTTCCAATCCGCCGCCCACCCTGTGCTAGTTTTGGTATGAGGTATGATACTACCTTCCCCTCCCCCAAATCCTGCTGCTGCAGCTGCACCTGCAGCCACCAATCAGCCTCCTCCTCGCCCTAGTGCCACACATGCTCCCTTTAATCAAGCACTGGCTTTAACCCCAGTTTGATCCCACGCTTCCTCCAACAAACAATTAAACATCAACCATATGGCGATATCCAATTCAACCAGAACCCATGGGAGTTATTGGTTGAAATTGATGAACCAGGTAATCTCATTGAAGAACCATCTCTAATAATTGAGTGGTTCGTTAATGCAGAATGGGACGCCAAATACCCCCTCATTTATATGCCTCAAAGCCAAATGCGAACCATTTTGTAGTGACCACCAGCTTGCATTCAAAGCAGCTTCCACGCCAGATTGTCATCCCTTCTGAAAAGCTGTTGCCAAATCAGTGGCGATGCTCAAAGGAGGTAATTCCCCTCCTGTTATCCCATCAACCCTCACCCCACAAAGTAAGATTATAAATGATTCAATTAAACAAAAAAGTCAACAACGCTATACAGAACGTGGTAGCTGTAGCATGGAATACTAAAGCTAAGATTACCCAAACCAATATTGCCACATATATTAAACTCCCAGATGCCCACATTGAAGCTGAAAAAGCATTAGCCAAATAGATCAGCGCCATTTTTAGCTAGCACTTTCCATGAGATACCAATCATTAGTGATATTGAACCACATTCCGCTGATGCCCGACGCCCTTGCTCTCCTCCTTGACATGTGCCCTACTCTGGTATAAGGAAGCTGCTGTTGAAGTGAGACCACCAATCCCTCCTCCCCATCCGCCATGGTTAGATAAGAGGTATTCACTGCCCCACAGAAGTGATTGTTTTCATTTGATTTTTATCATTCAATCCGCTCATTTTGACACTTTGATTTAATCTATTAGTTATGTTAAGCTTTAGTTTTTTTTAGTTTAAGTAATGCCCATCCCATGGTCAGCTTACCTCAAATAAATTAAAAAAATAATGCTAAGAGTCTAGTTTTATTCCTTTTGGCCATCAGACTGTGGGTGGTAAGCAGAGGAGTAACAGGTCTTGATAAATAAGTCATCATGAAGGTAGTTCATAAATAGAAATAAATCAGGGGTCGCTGTCTAATATTATTTTGGTAAGTGTGCCATGTATGGAAGATATCTCTTTAATAGCCATATAGAATGTTCCCTTAGAGGATAAGAGCAATTTACATGGGATAAATCCACATACTTAGTAATGTAGCCAACAATCACCATGATCGCGCCATACCCATTTTAATGAGCCTTACAAATGATAAAATTGACATTTATGGAGAACTAAGGCCTAGTGGCAAAGCGGATTTGATTCAGTTTACCTTGGGGATAAGAACGCAAGACTTTTATTGGGAACATTTCAAGCGCTCAGTTAAAATATTTTACATCTTTCAAACGATTCTGTACACACTGGTGTTCCAGGATAAACAATATGAAGACTAATCCCTCCTATGCACATCAGCACTAGCAGGCTCATCTTTCCTTGCTGCAAGTTTGTAAGCACCGCAACCCCTCAACTATGGCTTCCTATAGAGCAACTTAAGTATGAATCAAACAAAAATATCAACAGCGCCAAGATCAGGTACTCTAAACCCATCTGGACATATCGATCTGAGAGCACTAACACTTATCTGGCCAACTTGAGAGCACCAACGCCCATCTAGTTAAGTTGGCCTGGGAATCCCAGAATCTGTCCTAATTGATCCCAAGTCCATTTGGTTGGTTATCATCCAGTATCTTATCCACTAGCAGGTCTGCGGCAATTAAAATTCAAGTTACATCAATACTCTCATAAAGTTTCCTCCATCAGAAAGGTGTACATGGGGCTCAGTAGGCTGCTTCAGCAAACGTAATCACCCAGGGATGCCTACACCCTGGGGAACCTTTCTTAAAATAAAAAAACTAGCTAAGGTTGTTACGAGCTATCTAAGAAGATAAGTTATAGTAGAAGAAGTTATTTTATTAAAATTAAACTAACCCTATTCATAGGGTTGTCAGGTAATATTAGAGGTAACAATCTGAGTAAATTGATTTATATAACAACTAATTACAAAATGGAAAATGCAATTATACTTGCTCTGGAGGCACAGAGGTGCATCAATGGAGCTATGCATCATCAATTCCAAGGTTTAAAAAAGATGTGGTATAATTTTGACTTTGCGATAATACATAAAAATCAAAACTAAAACGTTATCCAGATAATGTGATAATAATACACGTGATTTGGCTCACTTCCTCCAAAAATTATATATTTATACCCTTCAGTGAACTGTAATGTTTTGCCCTCATCAACCTTGGCTACTGAATTAATGTGATTGATTTCTACTCATAAATTGTTCTTATATGACTAAATGTTTCAGGATAAACCATGCATATAGCCTTTCATTTGACTGCATTTTCTCATTGGTAAATTCTCCACAACTCAGGAAACACTCTGTCTGAGTTAATCCATATAAAAATTCATTTGATGTCATTCCCATTTGTCAATTAGCTATAATCGTTATAAATTATTCCAGTTAAGTTAATCTGTGTCACTGTTCATATGATGCTCTATTGATCGCCTGAATTTACTAATCAGGTTTATTAAAAATTCTTTAGTGATGTTCTCACGGAATCACATATACATAAAGCCTAAATAAAAATAAAAACTATTGAGCAACTATACTCAAAAATAATGGGATGCTCAGACCTAGCTAAGGCTAATCTAATCTTGAAATGAGAATCAACACTTCCCCCTACCACGAATAACTAGAGATGGACGCTTAAACTTGGACCTCATCCTCTACACCTTTACTAGTTTAGCCTACTCATTCAACTGTACGCTAGGCTGCCACAAAGCTTTTACGTGACACACCAACAGAATTCTCAGCCATGAGCGCTACTGATGATATTTTCATACTTTAAAGGCTGGTTCTTCACTTGGGGTTAAAGAGGGAGTTATGAATGCCTAATGTATGATGACAATAGACCAGATGGTGATAATATTAAGAATATAAGCTCCTTAAAGATAAGACTTGCGGCAGTATTAACATGTCAATTACTTGTTGTAATAATTTACTTAAGGTTTGTTATCAGTTTACAACCCTAGTAACCCTTTTACAGCATAGGTTTAGTTTCTTCGTGCACTTCATTGCGTTGTATAGTAGATTTTCATTTGATAATAGTATGACAACTATTATCCATAGTTAAGTATGAATTCTTATATTTTGGCTCAACGCTCATCCAGTATACCTGATAAAATACTTGTGATGTCATACTTGTAGTATTCGTTCCCTTGTTCTGTCTAACCAAATCCTCGCTGAGATACCATGGTGACATTCTCTTCAGTCCAACACACAGTCAGCAGCTATCCCCAATTGTGTCTCCTTCTTCTCTAGATCCCCACTCAGATCTAGACTCTTTTATCTAAGAGTCTTCCAACTATTGCACACAGCAATAATAGCCTTGAGAAAGAACAGCACAATGGAAGTTGATGACACTTTACTTCTTAAACTATATACCAAATGAATAACTTAGAGCTATATAACTTTGTTCTCATAATATCTCCTTTTTTATTATAGTGAATCCTAGGGAATTTATAGTGGGGATTCGGTCATCTAACCCTCAGTTGACACCTCTTTGATGAAATGGCAGCCGTTGCCATTAAATCACCCATCCACACTCTCAGCAACGATGGTCTTCCCCATCCTGACTAGAATTCTGTCATTGGACATACTTGAGACCTAAACGGAAAGAGTTGGAAAACGTGTCCCTAACGTTTTCCTCTCGATCCAAGTGAACCAAACATATTTGGCTAGCGACCTGCTTAGGTAATGGGACTTATTACCCATTAAGGCAGGTCACACACCAACTGATTAATTCGCTAGTTGCAGGTGACATCACTCACCTTGCAACTTGCTATTCATTCCCAATCAGTCAGTGATGAAACCTGACTGATCCCAATTGGTACACCTGATAGTTAATCACTATTAGATGCCCTATTTTGTTGGCAACTCCGCCTGATGAGATCTTGGGTATTTGTCTGGATTGATCCCAAATGGACACAACCAGGCAAATATCCCAAAATCCCCCAAATGTAGTTACTCCAAAACTTGGGCCAACCTATTTCCAATTCACTTCGCTTTAAGGGATTTTCCCCTAGCAATTCCTGGTAATCTAGCAGGCTGGGAATATGGGCAAAAATCCCAACATGTCCCTCTCTTGCTTAGATTTCCTGCAAGAAAAGGACTGTGGAAAGAGAACACCGCTTCAGACACTTGGTCAAATACTTCATTGGTTCTAGCGGAGTACACTCATCAATACTCAATGCTGCTCAGGACAACCTTTGGCATATGGCGCTCTTTCTCTTCCTCCTTGCTACCACCTTCTCAGAGCGCAGTACCCACGATCTACTGTTGTGCCAGGCTGATCAATTTACTCATGGCAATATTAATCCCAGGATCTTGTTTTGCCCCTGTCAGGGTATATGACCCGCTGTCATAGTCAGGATTCTTGGTCTGGCATCCTTGATTTCCTGATTTTCTCCTCTTCCTAGACAGGAGACTCTTGCTATCAGTGTTTGTTTCATGTCTCAATTAGGAATACTTATTTTTATTTATCCCTTGTTATTTCCTTCATACCTCTTGGCTCAAGTCATTCCTAATTCTGCTCTTGGATAGCTTATCCCATTAATTTTGAGATTAATTTCTCCAAAATTGGAGCTTAATGGATGGTAGAGTGCATAATGTTGACTTCCATATAAGCCCGACATCCTCCCTCTCATCCAGCTCATATGTCAAATTCTGAGTCATAATACCAGCAGTTTCTAAATAGTTTGTCTGATCAAGACCTCCGTCTCTTCCAGCAGATGAGTCAGGATGCTTGGCGGAACCTCTTCTATGGTCCTTACAGGACTCATACGCCTAGTCTAGTGCCAGCTGCTAGTCCTTCCATCAAATTACTGGAAACAATAACTAATCCCTCTGAAACCAGGCTTGCAATCATTTTGAACATCTCTCTGTAACGGACTGGTTCTTTCCAGTAATGGACAAAAGAATTGGGCAATACCACCCATGTAATAGTCCACAAACTAGATAAAACCCCAGATAGTGCTCTGTAAGTCCGCATTCCACTATGATAATATTGAAGCCATCCTTGGATAATGGTTAGGATAATACTTAATCCTAACAATGATCCTTGACTCCAGGTGAGGGCCAATAGAGAATCTCTTAATTGACTAAGCATAGTGTCCTGGAGAAAGGCATTCATCATAGTATATTACTCAATAAAATTAAAATTAAAAAAATTTTTATTAAGATGTTTATTGAGCCAACTTAGTAAAAACACAGAATTGAGGAATAAAAATACTCAATTCTTAATATAGTATGCAAATAATAATTTCTTAGACTTTTTTAAGTCTTATGAATTTATTAGTCTGAAATAGTTGATAATTATGATTTCAAACATAGGATTAAATTATTAGATAATGGTTATAAAAATATGATAATTATCAGTGATTATTGACAATTGATAATCACAGTCAATAATCAAAATTTGGGAGGTCTTTTTTGACCTGATGATCTTGTTTTGATCAAATTGATTTTTGGTAAAAATTTGGGACCCCTTTTTATAGATTACTCTTGTATGCAAAATGGATGAATTAATCCGTTTGCTTGAAAATTACTCCGTTTGGAACCCCTATAAGTAGGGGTTTTTTGAGGCCCACATTTGGAGGAAATCTGACATTATCATCAGATTTGTTATTATGTTTTTTGGATTTCTCAAGCTCAGATTCATTTGATCCCTTGAGGTGGTACAAGGGCCTTCATTTAATATTGAATTTTGCCCCAATTTGGTGGTTTTTCTCTTGTTATTATCATTAAAATTATTGTTTTGTTTGTTATTAGTAATTCTAATAAATGCAATGTGATGGCCAGGAATATCCTGTACCATCACAATCTCAGCCAATTCTTCCTCTGCCACCAATTCCAGCGTTGGACTTTGAAACTCTCCTGGGTTTGGCGCCTTTCGCTGATGCACAAACCATTGTCATAGATGCTCAGGAGATTATGCCGTTTGCATTTGATCTATTGTTTCTTGCCAGGTCGGACCTGCTTCCTGAGTTCCTCTTACAACTCAGACAATATTACAAACCCGCTGTTCTGGCTACCAAGCTCACCATTGGTAACAGTATTCACTTTTAGCACCCCTACGCTGAACTTTGGGCCCAAGTCACCAAGGCTTTGTCCCTAGCACTAAATCCCTCTGATCTTGATAACATCCTGGATTGGGATACCGCCACTTATGCTCTTCACTTTGCTGGCCAAGTTCTTTGAAGTTGGTCCTCAAACCTTCCAGCCTCACCCAGGTTTCACCGCTCCTTCAGCTTTAGATTCTAAGAAGCCTGTAGTTGTCGCTTGCAGGATGCCATCCAATCCCTGCACAACTATCTCTTCACCAATGCTCCCATCAGTATCTTCAACTGATGGCGTTGATAGGGGGCATGATTCAGCAACCCCCGTCAAGCATCCCTTGTTTGTTGCCAGACCATATGTCTGGTGTTCTTGATGAAGCCTGTCGTCAGGCACTCAAGACTAATCTTTCAGCTCTGGTACCATATCAGGATTACTTGGGGCTATTCGCCTATTGCCTCTTCTTATACTATTGCTTTCCTCCCCATTCTGGGGTTTTGCAATTGACTTCATCCAACATCTCAATTTCCCTTCCCCTAGTCACTTTCTTGCAGGGCTCTGCATACGCTCAAAGAATGTAATTTTATGTAGGGCTAGCCCTCGCTAGCATCAGATCTCACATTGATTTTGATGAACTGTTCATTCCTACTGCGATCCATACTCCCTCCCCCAAGAGGTTACATAGGAAGAATCATCCCTGTACTGAGATAAATTAATAAAGAATAAAAATTATAAAATTATATCGGTTTTTTCTCTGTGCAGTTTATAATTTTTTTTTCCCAATGTCTAATATCATTTTTTTATCTTTATTCTTCTTTTTTCATGGTACTTGACCTTGTTTCAGTTCAGTGGTCCATCTTCTTTATTTTTCCCCCAAACTGGGTCCTGGGTACTATAACCTGCCAGTTATATATGGTTCAGAGGTCCCTTTATCAGACTTAACCATCTAGATTGGTTAAGAGTTCCTTTTTCAGACTTGACCTAATTATCAGGACATGACCAACTTAATGGTTCATCAGTCTTTTGGGAACTCTTTTATTTTTTTTCATCAATCTATTGCTTCAGAAAATTTGCATAAACTTAATTTACAACTCTTCCACCCAAGAGATTCTTGATGGAGAGGCATCAGTTGCCATCTTGGCAATCACTTCAATTGGACCTGATCAAAACGCGTCTAGTATGTTTATTCTTCTGAAACCATGTGTATCACAATAGGAAACTCTTTCCCCTATTTGATATTCTTCTAAGGATGGTCAGTTCTTATCATCCATCGATTTTTCTCATATCCTTTTCTTTAAAGCTATATCAAATGCTTGCAATTAAATATCGATCAGGATATTCATCAGTCTGTTCAAATATTGCTTGTTACTCATCCCCAACGTAGGTTCCACCACTGAATATAAAATTAGCGGCAAAGTAGCCTTTCCTCATATAACAACTCAAACAACATCTTTCCTACCACCATATGATAACTAATATTGTAGGCAAACGTCACCTAACTCAGGTATGTTCCACACGCTGAAGTTCTCCCTGAAATTAGCTTACTCAACGTTGTGGCCAGCGTTCCTTTCACCCGTTCTACCAGTCCGTTTGTCTCCAGCTGCAAGGGTACTGACATGACTCCTCTGATCCCCATTATCTCATTCAATATTGGGATCACATGAGACATGAAGTTGGTCCCATTATCGCTAAGCAGGACAAGCGGACATTCATGCCAGTATAATACTTGATCCAGGATGAACCTCGCGGTACTGGTAGCATCTGCTTTTGTTAGAGCCTTTGTCTCAACCCATCTCGTCAGATAATTGATGGCAACTATAATGTACTTGACTCCCCCTATGCTCATTGTCAGTGGTACCATCATGTTGAAGGACACCGTGTACCAGGCAAATCAAGGGTGGACCAGTTGGTATCTAATTGTATTATTATGTGATTTGTGCAGCTAGCACTCCACGCAACAAGCTAGATAATCTGTGACATCGTAGTTGATGGATTCCCAGTAATAGTACTGGCAAATATGATCGGTTGTTTTCCTCAGGCCTCCATGTCCAACAACCTTGTGAGCTGCTTGCACTATAGCTTCTCTTTCTGACAGCTTTGGGAATAATAACTGCTTCCCATTGATTGTCTTGAATACTTACCCATCCATGGTCTCAGTGTTTTCCATTGCTTTCCAAAGCGCACCTTGGATTTCTCAGGGCTCATCCCCAATTTTTCGTTGATTATTCTCTGGAATAGCTCATCTGCCTGTGGTCATACCATCTGGACCATTGGAAACTGCAATAAGCCATCTGCATTCTGATGAGAAGCCCCCTCTTGTGTGAACTATCTCATAATCATAAGCCTGGAGCTTAAGTGCCCATTGGACCAGTCATCCTTCTGGCTTTATTAAATTGTGCAGCCAATGCAGCGAAGAGTGTCCCATTACCACCCTAAAGTGCGTTCCATAAATGTACACCCAAAACTGCTTACATGCCTAGATGACCACAAGGCATTCACGCTCATTCACGGTGTAGTTCCTCTCAGAAGCTGGGAGTATCCGGCTCACATTTGCCACTGGATGTTCATCCCAAAGTTCGTCTACTTGGATTAGTATGGTGCCAATTGCCATCAATGAAGCTTGGTTTAAAAAATAAACTCCCAATCAAAATAGGATATCTCAGAATAGAAGAATTTATTAAAAACCAGCGTAACTCATTGAAGGAGTCCTGGGCCTCTTCATTCCATATGGATCCTTTTTTGGATACTTCAATAAATGTAATATGGGCTTGGCTATTCGGGAAAAGTCCTGAATAAATCTTCTGTAGTATCTGACCATCCCAAGGAACACTTGGATGTCTCAGACACTCTTTGGTATAGCCATCTATTCTATGGCTGCTATCTTCTGGGTTTGCAGCTGCAATCCACTGGAGTTGATTACAAATACCAGATATTTCAACTCTTTTTTAAATAAGTGGCCTTCCTTGGCTTGATCTTCAGGTTATCCGGTGACAGTCACTTAAATACTTCTTTCAGTGGCTTAGGTGATTAGTAAACATCTACTGAACACGTTTATATCTTCCAGATATACCAGGACACACTACAACTTCAAGTCACTTAGTATCGCGTCCATGGCCATCTGAAACGTTGTAGGCACATTGCATAGACCCTGGGGCAACCTCATCAGTTGGTATAGCCCCTGCGTGGTAATAATCGCGCATTTTTCTTGGTCTTCCTTTGGCAAGTCGATCTGCCAATATATCCCAAGATCAGATCCATTGTGGAGAAATACTTTGCTTCTCCTAAACAATCTAGTGTATCATTAATCCTTAGTAGTGGATACAAATCCTTCTTTGTAATTTTTTTCAGACTTTGGTAGTCAATTACCACCTGGTTGGATCCATTCTTTTTCTTTACAATCAGAATCAGACTCGCATAGGGACTTAATGACTTAACTAGAAGCCCTTGCTTCACTAGTTTGCTGATTTCATCTTCCACTACCGCTTTAGCAGCTTTTGATCTTCAGATCAGTCTCATCCTGATCAGCAAATTTTCCCCAGTGTTGACCTTGTGGATCACATCTTGTGCACATCCCAAATCATGGTCATCCTGAGTGAACACTTCCTGATAATTTTTGAATAGTTTGAGCACCTCCTCTTGCTGGCCTTCTAACAGATCAGCAAGCTGCTCACAATCAACCAATAGGTTGATGCTTTCAGTTACCCCAGACAGTAATCCCATTTCATCAAGAGTCCCAAAATAATGGAATCTTCTTAATTAAGCTGTCAGGATTAGATGAACAAATGTGATGATCTGATTTCTCTTGATCTTCATCAGTTTTTCATTTTGATTCGACAGTAGAACTCAAATTTCTCCATGGCCCAGCATTATTATCCCAGGAGCCACACAAGGCTCCACTATGGACTTCTTCCAGGGGCTTCTGACCTCCCCATACAACAGCTCAGGTATCTCCAATGTCAACCCTGTGTCGACTATCATCTGCGATCCTGGTAGTATGGTCCTCTCATTCTTGATCCTCAGTGGAATTCCCCAGTTCTCTAAGATTTCCACCAGAATTTCGCATCGCTTTCTACCAACTAATTATACTGACTTGGGACAATGCCATCATTGTATATTAGATTAAAAAAGTTGATTCTCCAATTTAGCAGAGCTTCAACATCCTTCTGATATATCAATGATAACGTCTGACCCAATATGGTCAATGTATTATCCTCAAAGTTACATTTAACTCCATATTTTTATAGAAACTCCGTTCCAATCAAAATGCCATAGTTTTGGTTAACCCAAAACTATTGCTGGTGTAGATACCACCAATGACCCAAATCATAATGGAAATTTACTATATGTTCCACAGGAGATGGTGGTGTTCAGCCCAGCTGTCCTGTATTCCTTCTTATGTTCCAAGTCTGGCGAGATCTTCATCCTCTTTACCAGCTTGGTTGAGACAATATTGATGGGCATTCCACTGTCAACAATTGCCCTCACTCGCACTCAACTAACTTGTATGTCTATATACATACACTCAGAGTATTGCACTATAGTGTTTACTGAGTGAATGGCAGCGTTATTAGCCAAAACTAGGGTGTGAATAACTTGCTCCAATAAATCAGGAAACAATTCCTTTATCACTCTGAGGGGGATTGACAAATTGGCTTCATCTAAACGGACTTCAGATTATTCTACAGGATTCTCAGCGGTTTAAATCTTGTCTGCAAGTTGTTGGTTGTACGGCCAGGCAACTTCCTTGATTATCTTGGGGTCGATTCTCTTCACCCCAGCTCTGGTCATGGCATTTACATCCAAATTGACCACTTGATACAGATGATCCTGCTTGTCGTCTACAAACAGATCACTGATATTAATTTCTTCAGTCACAATGTCAGGAGAACAGGTTTCTCTAAAGCTCTAGACTGTTTCACATCAGGATATGGGCCCTTTTCCTGATTCCTTAGTAACTGCTGACTCTTTCGCCTGGACCACGTTGATCTGATCCTTTTCTTCTTATAGTGCACGGCGAAATGTCCTTTCCCGCCGCATTGGTAACAGACCTTTTCCTTCTTATTCAGCCATCTGAATTCTTTGGGCTTATTTCTTGGCATGGTTAGATTGGTCATCTCTTTAGCTCCTTAATTTCCCTTTTTGGGATTCGGATTGCATACTGAATTAGATTTGAAGCTTCTATTTGGGCTTTCAAATGTCACTCCTAAAATCTTCAGGTTATCTACCATTTGTGAGGTAGTTATTTCTGTTGTAAACATGGAAGACATCATGTGATGCAAATTGTGATAGGGCCAAAGGGCTGCTTGAAAGGCGATCCTGGCATCAAAATCATCCAATACTTTCGCTCCAACCAGGATCTACAGCTCCTGGTAAAACTGATCAAAGAAGCTAGCTAGAGATTCATCTTTATGGAACTGGATTCCCATAAAACCCTGTTTTCGCTTTGACATGCGCGTCAGACTCCCAAACTCTTTCATGATGGGCGCCTTGCCTCAGCACACAACCAGCTGTCCCCCTCCAGGTGAGTAACATTAAGTTCTGACAGTCAGTGTCTAGGAAATTCATGACCGTTAACACCTTTAACGATCCCCATAGCCATTCATGGTCATGCCAAAGAGTCAGAAAAATTCTGGGGCGTTATCCCAATGGAACGTTGGCAATTTCAGAGTTGCCTTAGATTCTCCAAGTTATTTATGGCCGATTCTCTCAGTCTGGCCACTCGGCTAGCTTGAGGAGTGACTTTGGGAGTCATCTCTAGAATGGCAGCAAAAGCGGGTGGCATGTTGCTTGGGTTATTTGACTTCACAAGTACTATGCAAGCAATTCTTTCCTTGGCATCGCTTGCCATATCAGGCTCACAAGCACATTTGTGAGCTTTAAGTTCCTCCACCTGTTCTATTAATCTCTCTATATCCATGCCAAAATTTCTCAAAAAATGAAATCTTCTTCTCGCTCTGTTTTCAGGTATAAGATCTCTTGAACAAATTTCACTTTTTTCTTCTTCAACGAAGTTACTTTCTCAAGTAACTTGTTCCTGAAGCTTGCAACATTCTCTATCCCTTCCTCCACCTTGTCGACTCATTCTTTCAAGGCTGCAAACTCCCAATGGTCTGTTGAGTAAAGAGAATTTTGGTTTACAATGGCTAACTCAGTCTACAAACTTGCATAGCTCATCTTTGTATGACATTTTTATAAATTCTTCAACTCAACTACCCCTATAGTGAGCACCAATTTGTAAAAATTTACTTAAGGGTTATTATCAGTTTACAACCCTAGTTACCTTTTTACTGCGCAGGTTCAGTTTCCTTATGCACTTCATCGCGTTGTATAGTAGTTTATCATTTGATAATAGTATGATGACTATTATCTGTAGTTGAGTATGAACTCTTATATTTTGCCCAACGCTCAGCCAGTATTCCCAATTAAATACTTGTGATGTTGTACTATTAAGGATTCGTTCCCTTGTTCTGTCTAACCCAATCCTCGCTGAGATACCATGGTGACATTCTCTTCAGTCCAACACACAGTCAGCAGCTATCCTCAATTGTGTCTCCTTCTTCTCTAGATCCCCAATCAGTTTTAAACTCTTTTCTCTAAGAGTCTTCCAACTATTGCACACAGCAATGATAGCCTTGAGAAAGAACAGCACAATGGAAATTGATGACACTTTAATTCTTAAACTATATACTAAATGAATAACTTAGAGCTATATAACTTTGTTCTCATAATAACTCCTTTTTTTATTATAGTGAATCCTAGGCAATTTATAGTGAGGATTCGATCATCTAACCCTCAGTTGACACCTCTTTGATGAAATGGCAGCCGTTGCCATTGAATCACCCATCCTCATCTTGGTAGCGATGGTCTTCCCCATCCTGGCTAGAATTCCATCATTTGACATCCTCGAGACCTAAACAGAAAGAGTCAGAAAACATGTCCCCTAACGTTTTCCTCTCAATCCAAGTGAACCAACCATATTTGGCTAGTGACCTGCTTAGTTAATGTGACTTATTACCCATTAAGGCAGGTCACGCACCTTCCAATCAATTAGCTAGTTGCAGGCAACATCACTCACTTCGCAACTATCTATTCATTCCTAATCAGTTGGTGATGAAACCCAACCAATCTTAATGGTACGCCTGATAGTTAATCACTATCAGATGCCCCTATTTCATCAGCAACTCTTCCTGATGAGATCTTAAGTATTTTTCCAGATTGAACCTGATGGATATGACCAGGCGAATATCCCAAAATCTCCTGAACGTAGTTACTCCAAAACTTGGGCCAACCAATTTCCAATTCACTTCAATTTAGGGACTTTTCCCCTAATGATTCCTGGTAATCTAGCAGGCTGGGAATATGGGAAAAAATCCCAACACTTATACAATGGCTTCCTTCCTTGATCTTCTGAACAACAAATAGATTCTTGAGCTAAGACAAAGAATAAATATTAAATGTAAAGAGCTTGTATTTTTGAACTACTTAATTAGATTGTAATTATCGTAAAAATTTTAGGAATTTTTATAAGGTTACTTCTTATGCTAGCTGCATCCTCACCCATGACTATACTAATTTCACCGCCTCTTAGCCAGAGGTTCACAGCCAAGGTTTCAGAGGGTCTACTCCACCTGAGAGACTTCCAGCTGTAACCCATCTCTGCCTCATGGTCAAAATATTATTGGACATAATTATATCAAGTGCATTTCCTTGAAGCTACTTAATATGGCTAAACTATAACTCCTCTGGGCAACAGTAACACATACCAAGGCAATTCAGATCATAAATTAGAAATTAATTTGATCATAACCTGATCAACATTAAAACTAATTTTCTTAACCAAAAAAGCCACAATACTGGGTCATTAAATCGAATTTAATCAGGTAAAGTTAGTTGGCTGAGAATCCTAAGTTTCACTTATACTTAGTATATTTTTTTAAATATTTGATTGTCAATATATTTGACATAAGACATAATAGATGAGCATCTAGTACTAAAAAAGACATAATAGATGAGACATAAACTAATATTGTTATCCCCTATATCTAGTATACCCAACGATTCAAATAAACTTAATCATTCAACACACAGAAGACTTTTGCACCATGGCGTTCATTTTTGAACAAGAGTGATCTATTATTATCAAGTTTAGGGTTTTTCTAATCCAGGTTGACATTTTAAGGGTAATTGTACGCCTTGATTATTTTTTAGACTGATGGAAACCTGTACATTTAGGTTATAAAATATGGTCCCCTTGCTGATTGTTTAACTCTTGTATGGTTCATTTCTAAAACTTCTTTAGTTGCATCCCTCATTTCCTCCTACATGAACAATGACCTCAAGCATGTACAACTTCATGTGGCTGTGGATGTGAAAAGCTATAACTGCAGAAAAGCTGTGTGGAATTAGGGTTGCAGTATTATACTTAACCAATTTAGAGAGAGAAAAGGCAAGATGGGGCTCACAGCTGAGAAGAACCATATTATACATGCAGCTCACATTTTGTACTCAATCTTAAATTGCATTTAAATGTTCAGATTCTAGAGAGCCGATGTTGGTTTTTCTTTTAAGTCTTTCATGGAACTCCAAGGAGCGTTAATTCTTCCAAATTAAAAAGGAATTGTAGCATATAAAAAGTGGTGTTATAATTAATTTAGGATGGTGAAGATGGTATTGACTCCCAGATAACTGCCTAGCTGGTTTCATGGGAAGAATTTTATGGCTGAGAAACAAAAAGGATGGTATAAACTACCCTCAACTTCTTTAAGAGAACATCCACTAAAAAGTCAAAGGCGCTCACCTCTAAAATAAAAGGGAAATTGGAATCAGATGGGCAGATGAAAGCAATGAGCAGACTTTTCTTCATAGCTTAAACTCTGCCTCTTCTCTATCACCTCATAAAAGACCTACGCGTTGAGATGAGCCAAGGGATCAGCAGAAAATAAAAAAATATTTGGAAAGTGGCGTAGGAAGTTAACCACTTTGAGGATTCTGCTATACCAGGTTTGTCTCCAGGAAAAACCAATCTCACATAGCATTGAACTTATCAGCACAGATAGGCATTCCTTTATTAAAGTGTCACCTTTGAAAAACAAGATTGAGTTCTTGAAGAACTTACACTTTATTGTTTCCCAACCTCTGTCATCCTTAGCAATTTTGTGGAGGTCCACCTAGATGTCTTTTCCATGTTCTTCCCTAGTAATAAAGACAAACATATCATCCATATACACCACTAAGCACTCCTACAATATCACCCTGCACCTGGTCAATTTTAGCTTGAAATACCGCTAGCGCTTCTGAGTACAAGGAGCATCATCTCATAAAACAGTCCAGAGATAGAAAATAAAGCCTGTGTATTGTTGATGCACAAAGTGATGGGATTAGTGATGATGTCAATTAGGTCCATCTTAGCAAGAGCTTTGCATTTTGCAATCATGTGTGTGATGGTATCCATCAAGGCATATTTTTGAGTCTGGTTCAGTGATGGCGTTGAGAAATCTCAAATCCACGCTAATACAAAGGTCTGAATTGGCTTTTAAACAAGGATTAAATGAGAAATACCAATTACCTTGGAGGGATGGATGATGTCTCATGCTAGAATATCCTTCACTATGCATCAAGGACCCTTTGACTTATCGTTATAGATACAATGATCACCATTTTAGAGGTTCTGTGCACTATTAAACTTAAAAGAAATGTCAAATGAGGTGTTGGTAGTCATTTAAGGGTTTATTGTGGTATAAAAAAGGTCAAGTTGTTTACTTTATGGGAAAATATAATGCGACATAAGTAACTTCATAATTATGCCTAGGAATGAACCCTTGATGGGTGAGAAGATGTATTTCTATATTACCAGTTACTTTCCTTTAGGTAATGAATGATCCAGACACTTTCTACAAAAAAATAAGAATAGTAATTTTTTAGATTACTTTATGCCAAGTTTTACCAGGCTAGAGAGGGTTTACAAATATGTTAGCAACTGTTATTGACTTAGATAGTAAGTCCTACAATGAAACTACCAAGTCTGATAGATCACATTGTTTGATGAAGTAATTGTACTCAACCCACTTTATCAGAATTTCAAATAATAGTTAGCTTAAACCTATAATTTTGCTATAACATTTTCTCATTTTAATACGTTATAGCACCAAAAATAGACATAAGTATCTTGGCTGATATATGCATTAGTAAAACTCCTCTTGGGTGCTAAATGTAGGTCTATGATGTTAAATCAATTGTGCCATTTTAATACTTGATGCATGGTATTCATATATTCACTATTATAATATTGTGGTAATGATTCTTATAGAATAAGTAGGGATTCACTTATATATAATCTTCTCAAATAGGTGTAAAATGTGCTAATGAGAGTCCTGATGACGTCCTGATAATAAGCGCGTCAATAGAATTAAAATTTGTGTCTTTTCTCTGTTTGTTGTATACATCATACACATGGCATAGCTCATTTTTGGGCTGTTTTTTATTTTTTAGAATTAGTTCCATTATCACACCAGAAAGCTCCTTATCATAAGAGCATTTTTGCTACAATTAGGCCTGACTTTTATTATTGTAGACATAATGGTTAGTATGGCTTAGGTATATATTTCTAATACCATAATCATGACTCTCAGTGGATTGGCATGGTATTGATGAACATATCTTAAGTAGACAGGTATAGCTAAAGATCCTCAGGAAGTATAAAAACCTGCGTCTATCTTTTAATAAAAATTAATGGAAATAATGCTTTAATTCTTCAAAGTTTTCATGTCTTTAATAAATAGATTTCAGACCACCATCTAGGAAAAAGATACTGAGAATTTTTACCTGCTCATTGAAGAAGTTTCCTATTAACTAAGAGGAGATGTTGTTAAGAGACATAATGTCCAGTTATACAAAGTAGATGTCTTATGATCTTCTGAATCGTGAGTGAACAATAAGATACTTGACTTTTATTAGGTATATATTGTAAGAGCCATATTTCTGATTGAAACATCAATAGTTAAAAGGTATAAGAAAGTTATCAATAAATCTTTCCCTGTTAAAAATTTAGCTTTGCACCATAATCTACTATTTATCTTTCTAGTGGGCGCACAATTTATCTACACACTACTACTATTGACTATTCAAGTCTAATACCTACTGATTTTTCACAAAAGCATAATGATATGAGATGTATAAGAGTGATATAGACATCACTGAACACTTTAACTCTAATTTCTCTGGTTATAAAAATGGAAAGTCCTCATATTCCTTGTATTTGATACCAGCTGGTATAGAGCCAGTGTCATCAAGCCGCTTAAATTATGATTGACAGCGTGAAGTAAATTCTAAATGTGCTCTTTCATGGTTTTAAGGCTTGATTATACATTGATGAATCCCCCTCGGGTTGGGACCATCTAGTACTAAAAAAAGGCTTGGTTATCTTAAATTGATACATTCTTCAGTATCTTTCAATCCCTATGGAATAAGCCTTGAAGATGAAACTCTACCTCAAGTACATAGAAATAAGCATGGTATTACTGGAAGAAGAATTAATGATAATAAGGTTTGCTTCATTAACTTTCTGGCCAGTTTATTATATCAATAAATCAAACTCATAAGATTTTGCAAGACAGAATCTTAAACTCACAATGATTTCCCGTGTCTAGAAAGTTAGGTCCTCTCAGTCAAGTTTATTGTAAAACTTAATACTAAACTTTCTGAGTTATTAATGTATTTTACTTATAACCAAAAGAGTGCAACCAAAGTTATATTTGGATTGATGAACTTATAGAAAAAATTAATATTAGAGTCCCAAGGGTTGTAGCTTTTGTTATTTTCTCAGGAAGGATTATCTAATAAATGTACACGAAAAGTTAGTAGTCACTACTATAATAGAAAATCATACCAATTACTTGCTTAATATATGGATGTCCTACTGAATCAGGCCAATATGAACAATAGAACCCTAGGAATTAAAATTGAGTCACACTAGTATAAATATGTCTTAACTATTTTAAAGGGAAGTGACAAAATACTAAAGAACTACTAAAGCTACCCCTCTATATATATAAAGAAAATGCAAACTAATAAAGATAAATTATAGTAATTGTGATCAGTCATATCAGACTTGCATACCAAAAACGCTTTCTCATATGCAATAAAGCAGCATTGCAAGAAAGGGTGTCGCATACCAATCAACAAATAGAATAATTTCAGAAGAAGTGAGAACTGTATTGCCAAAGCAACATACTAGGGAAATAAGGACCAAACAGAAATAAAATTGAGTCCCTTAAGACTAGTAGCTGTTCATATAAAAGAACCTTAGATTGAGGAAGCTATATATGGGTAATATGAATCGGCCACAATACATTATAGAAAGCATAAAAATCTCAAATTTAGGTTTCCATGTCTAGTGGTTCAAGAAAATATCATGAAGCAGAATCATCTTATAATGCCAATTCTGAAACTTACATGCATATGTAACATCCCTGTTGTTTTGACGTCTCTACCAATGCAAAACACTAATAACTTCATGTAAGGTCACATCTAATAAAAAGTTTTAAATGCTCAAATTCAAGAAAAACATGGCATTTATTGCGGAGTTAGGCAAAAATATCTTGAAGGCTCCTAATTTACAGAATTTAATAAAGATGTAAATATGATTTCCTAATATTTCTTTTAATTTTAATGAGAGGTGCGTTGGACAATGTCAAGGCGTCTATTGAATAATTTTCTTGATTACCATAGCTGCGACCTTATTATGACCTAATTAGATTTTTGGTCAACTAAGTTGCAATGAATAAAATGATCCAAAGAGGTTGGAAGGCCTCAGAATATCATTTCAAAAAACCAAATCTATGAGTATTAACCCTTTGCACTCCTCTGTCCCCTCTCAGGGAGCATCGTAATTCTAGCATATCACTTGGATGTCCCCTCTCAGGGGACATTAAAGTTTATTAGTGATTATGGGGAATTATCTTATTCCAGCACAACTTTTTGAGTAAACTTTAATGTCCCCTGAGAGAGGACATCCAAGTGATATGCTAGAATTACAATGTCCCCAGAGAGGGGACAGCGGAGTGCAAAGGGTTAAGATCACAGAATATATATTAAAGCTGTAGTGTAATAATTCTACTTTTGAAGTGTAAATTTTATAGGTTTATGTGCTATGACTAATTTTATGCTGATATTGCTATGTAAGATTTATTAAAAACCTATATTGATTATAATTATGTAGTATTCCTACCTTTAGTTAAAGTATGGACTCACAAGAGAATGTTGACAACTTCAGATGCTTTACCAGTCTCTTTAAGGACCATAAGTGGGAAAGTAACCAAAACCTGAGACCCCTTCTCAGAATAACAAAGTTCTGTTGAGAAAGGCTCATCTATATATGGGCTAATTTCTTGACCTATAGAAAACCTTAACTGAAAACCCTACATTCATATTTAAAAGCTTTGGTACAAATGATTTATCTGGTCAGATTAACAATTGAATCCCCTACTAACTCATACAACAATCAAAAAATTTATAAAAGTTTAAAGCTTTTTTAAAGGCTCAAATAGCCTAAAATTCCTGACAACAGAGGCACTTATATATTCCCTGAACAATGCAATGATTTGACACTCAGTCGGCATGATGTCAGAGGACAAAAAAAGAAATAAAAGTTCAGATGAGTATGTAATGATCTTACATACAATTCCTCAGACGATTTCTTTTATACCCATGAGTTTATCTGTTAATGATTGATAAATTACCAAAACCCAACTTAATAGAGTTTACCCAATTCATATAAAGCTGAGAAATGAGCATAATACCGAATAAAAAGTCAAATTAACTTCTAAACTCCATTGATTGAGGTGCCTTGTGGAACTATGAAGCTGCAAGAGCCACAAGGGTCACAAGAAAAACCAGAGCCACACTTGAGCTCATAACATCAACCATGCATTAAAAATAGGCCAGAGCTACAGTATAATTTATAAAATAACCAGAAGATATCAAAGAATTAGGGATTTGGACTCCGCTGACCATGAAACTAAGCTAAAAATGAAAAATTGCCCTATGAGAAGAATAAATTAGCTAAAAATTAAATCCTACTCTATATACTGAAATCCCCTAACCACTAAATACTATCAGTAACATTACTAATAAATCTACCTCTTCATAAGAATTTCTAAATTATAGTTGTTTTTTAATGATGCCAAATACTGAAGATTTATTGTTGAAGGTTATGGCAGCATTAATGTTGTCTGCAGGAATTTTGAGGAATTCCAGTGTGTTCAGGAAGCCCTATTATGTATAATTAAAGGCTTCAACATAGTTTGACATGGTGGTAAATAAATCTAAAAGTTTCGCGTACTGAAGAGTAAGTCCCTAAAAATTGCTTGATGATTTACCCTGTGATCCAAAAAAATACTTTATTACAAGTGGCTCAACCCTTTCAATAAGTACCCACAAAGCAAGCAAGCCTCTTAAAAAATTGGTGCTTACTACAGGGGGCACAATCAAGTGATGAGAAGAGTTTTATGACGATATCTTGTAAGTGTACATGAATAGAAACTTCCAAATTATATGAATTTAGACAGTATGTCAAATTAACTACAATTTGAAGCAGCAAAGAGATTTTTTGATAATAAAACTATGAAGAATCACTTTACCGCCAGAGCAAGAAAGGATTAGATAACATAATATGACTCAAGTGAAAAAGTAATTGGATTTTCAGAGAATTAGAATATTGAAATTATACAAAACCCAATCTTTTCTTTCTGCTCAATCTCACTTAATGAATTCTATTAAGAGCGTTTCAATTTCCACCGCCATCTGGCTATGACCATTTCACAAAAATGTCCACGGATCCACCTGCTACTCCAATGTGGTGAAGCAGTTCTCCACCACTTAGTATTTTCTGCCATGTGGGTAAATGCATTCACATGGGGTCAAATAACCCACCATCATCTTCAGGCCCTTAGGTCCCACCACAGGACTTAGTGCTCCATCTGGCACGTATCCACCCTTCTCACCCCCATCCTCTTGCCCTACCTCACTCCAACATCTGATTCTGCCTAAGAGTCGACTAAGGGAATTTGTTCTCATAAGCCACCAAGGCAATTATCAAAGTAGCCACAGCTATATATGCACTGGCTGGATTTATTGATTTCTGCCCATTTAAGGGCTATTTTAATGTTGGCTTCCAAACGGAGGAGGATGCTGCAGCAGGAGCTTTTACTCCCATAATTTACTAAAAGCTCCTATCCCTATTGTAAGTCCTAGGGACTAGCCTCTGCAACTGGATAGGGAGAAACACCCCTTTTGGACAAAAAGGGGTCCAAAGGCCCAAGTTGACCCCCTGTCACAGTTGAGTGACTTAGCGCATGTGGTAGATGAGCGCTTAGAGACTGCCCTTCCCTCTAAAGACAACCAGGTTTCTCATCCCTCCCCCCGCCTCAACCCTGGTAAGACTAATAGAGGGGGCCTGCAAGGAGATTATGCAAGTCAGGGGCCATGGGCAGGCCCCTGGGACCCCTCACTCACCAGAGAAACATGCAAAATTTTGAGGAAATAGACAGTACTAGTGTCAGAGCCTGGTCTGCAAATTCTGTGCTGGAGGAGCTGGTCCGGACTAGCTAGGGCTGAAAATCAGATCAGCACATGATTCAGGTTATCAAACCAGGTTGCAAGCGAATTGGACCAGTTGCCCCTACTCCCCAGGATGGATCTGGGAAGTTTGGATCATACAAATAGTTAGATAGAGAGTTCAGACCAGGTTGCTAATGACCCAGCACTGAGGCCACAGCACCCCAGGATGAATTCAGGGAATCAGAACCATGTGAACAGGCTGACTCGAATGGTCAGGGCCCAGATTGGTACCAACGACCTGGTTTGGCCCCAAAAATTCTGAGAAATCTGCAAAAGATCTTTTTAATTTTTGCCAAGATTTTGGACATCCCCCCACCCCTCTCCCCACCAGCCAACCAAATCCCAACACTGATCCCCAATTACCCAATCCCTCGACTTCTCCACTATGTGATTCTCCCCATACTTAAGGCAACTGCCCTGTCAAGGGGCATTTGTCAGTTCATTCTCTAATCTCCCTGCGCTTTACGCCAAATAAAACTCAAGTACCCCAAACACCTTGCTGTGGCCTCCATCTGTTTACTTTTTTTTTAAATTCTGCCGATCAATCCACTGAAGCATGCCATTATACAAATACTTATCCCAATGTTCGCTGACTGGGTCATCTGGTCACTTGACCCCACCATGCAGCAGTGGATTGTATCCACCATAAACCATCTTGCCCCCAACAACAGAGTTGATTCTCCATCCACTTTCATATATCCATCTAATACGAATCCATCCACTTTCACCTATCCATCTCTTGCAAACCCATCCATTCACTCCGCCACTGGGATCCCTGAAAACGCTCCCCTGTTGGAGCAGCGCCAGGGCGCCCCTGCCCCAGTGCTCGCAAACTTGGCCCCATGCCTGGCTCATCCGCCACTGGCCCCACCCACCTGAGGACCCTGGAGCACCCCGCCCAAGGGGAGCTCAGCCTTGATGCTTACCGTGGGTTTGTTTCCCTCTCCACCTGCGCCCCTTTTCATGCGCTGGCCCCTGTGCTGCCTCTCGCTGGCGCGCAGGCTCACCTGTTTAAGACCAAAGGCCAGCAATTGAGAACCCTGGAAGAGACGTCATCCTCCTTGCCTCTCCCGCCCTTGGGGGTTGCCCCCACAAGACTCGCGGTTGCCCCATTATAACCATCTGGTTTGCCTTGGGGCCTTCAGTAAGTTAATGAACCTTTACTTTCCTCACATCCTCAATAGATCTCCCCTACTTCAAGTCACTCGAACAGCTGTGCCTTTGGCATTCTGGGCTCTCCACTGGGTGCTCACACAACCAGACTGGGAGCTCAGTCTAACTCTTATCAGCCGCATCCATGACACCTACCACCCAAACTCACCTTCCTTAAGACACCACATTGGTGGTGTCCTTTGCATCTCTCTCATCTCACCTACCTCCCTATTATTATATGATCACTTAATGGTGGGGCTTCTAGCGTATGGGACACAGCCACACCTTGTCTTCGCCATTCCTTCTAGAGCAGAGTGCCTTTCTACACCTCATGCCACTTCTACCATAATCCCACGCCACCCTGCCATAGCCCAACAAATCCACCAATGATTGTATTGCAGTGGTGCCTAAGAATTTCTTCTGGGCTAGGGTGATAAAAGTTGCCAAATTTTTTCCCAATGTTTTGGACTTGACCATTACAAAAAATCCTGCCCCTGAGACACTTCCTCTTCTGTGGCCCCTGAGCCGTATTCAGCAGATTATAAATGGGGAATTTTGTTGCCCCCTCCTACTCAACGTTCTTGTTTGAAGGGCCAAAGTGAGGAGTCAGCCTCCACCAAACCCACCCACACTATCCCACTTGATTTCACCTACACTAATCAGAACCAGGCCTGGACCACCATTTGAACACAAGCAGCCCATTTGACTTCTGACCACCCAAAATCTTCATCCACTATTTCTGTGAACCAAAATCCATGGGAATTTTTGTATGAGTTTGACAAATCAGGTAACGTTGTCACCAATGAGCACTCCGGTGAGCCTCTCAACCCGCTTGATTGTGTTTTAGATGAGTTTTACGATTCTTATTTTGACCAATCCCCATCCTTTAAGTGAATCACTCCTAAACCCAATGCCATCCTCTACTAAAGTGACCACCAGCTTTCCTTAGCAGCGGTGGCCTCACCCCATTGCCCACCCCTATGAAAAGTGGTGGCCAAATCTGTTTCTCAATTCCACCAGGCTAAGCATAGTCAAGTCCCCCCAATTTCCCCAAAACTGCACAGGAGAAAATCACAAAATTGGACACTGAAGCCATTAATGTGGGCATGCATGTGGTAAAATTAGCAGATTTTGACCATCTACAAAAACCACCCGATAAAGTTGTGCCAAATTTTCCCAACTTTCCCAAGCTTTCATTCAAGCTGAACATCAAGTAGCGGAATTTGTTAAAGCTGTTTACCAAGCTGATCTTGGGGAAGGTAACCAACTTTTCATCCACCTACATTCTCACCACGATGATGTCCCCACATCCTGGCTCTCCACTTTTGTACGTTTATACAACTTCATTGAAGATTCCCAGCCAAAAACATCTTTAGAAGTGCTGCCTGACCCCCCTCTTACTCTGCCATGGTGGGTTAGTGGTATTCTGCTCCCCGCCTGATTAGAGTCTTATTTTGGTTTTAGTTTTTTGGTTCATTTTGGTTTTGAACCATTTGATTCTTTTGTTCAGTTCTTTTGCTCATTGAGGATTGTTAATTTCAGCCCCCAGTCAGTATACCTCAAATAAGATAAAAAATTAGAAAATATACAAAGCCTGATTCGATTTTTACCAAGATGAAAACCAAAATAACAATTTAGATTACTTGTAACAGGATGTATACAATTTGAAAGTGAGATATCTTACATTAATCAGACCATTACCTACTTTGGGAAACTTCATACTAAGATCAACGCGCTAGAAATGGTTTACATTCCGCACATCATAATGATCTGAAGAGGATCCTAAATTTGCACATGTGCCTCAAGACTTAGTTCAATTTTGGCAAAGAATCTATGGCAAGATCAATTAAGATATATGAAAATAGAATGGATGAAGCCAGCGACAAATAAAAAGCTTGCCAATCTCAGGGATGCATGAGAAGAGAAGCACAGGAGGTGCTTGAAGCCACACTTTGACCTCACACATGGTATAAAGCCAAGGAAATTCTATTGCTAAGTTCAGAAGCGCACAGGTGTTTATAATTTTAAGAAAGAGTTCCTTGCCATAAGAATGGGGAAGTCTGAGTTGATTGTGGATTATGAAAAACCGATATCACCTTAGGACACATGATCTTTTAGCAACTTGAGCTTTAGATTTGTTATCATAAAGATCAAGTTGCTTATCTTGCTTAAGTCACTCTTGCAACTCCTGAGACAAATGGCTTTGGCCATAAAACCTTCCTTATCCATAAAGGCCATTCCAGATGCTTTAATTAACGTCAAATCCGCTTTACAAGACAGAGTCAAGACACCAGAACCATCAGAAACTCTTCACTGATAATAATGCTTTTACGTTACTCAGAGCAATATGATAAGCTTAAGGAGTAGGCTTACTGACCTGGTGAATGGAAGTACAAAAAATCCTCCAAGTTCAAATAAAACGAATATCAGCAAGGAGGGTACTACTTAAGAAGTTTTTACAAAGCTAAAGGAAGATAAAAAAGAAGAACCTAAAGATAAGGTCGTTTGATCAGTCAATTGGGTCTCACACCACACTAGCGGAGTTGATGAAGATGAACCTCGTTCATGGGTTGAATCAGGACACTATGCCATTGTAGCCCCAATTGAAGTGGTTTTACAAGCCTACTTTAGTCCTAGTCAAGAGAAGTTTGGTCCCACAGAGCAGTCTTATTTGGCTCAAGATTCCAAGCACACTCAGATTATTGACAGTATTATGGTAAAAATCTCATGGCAACCATTGTCAAGAAAATTGATAAAAAAATCATGAGTCACCTGAGGCTTTCAAGGAATCTTGACTTCCTGAAAAGTTATAATAATTCAGTTATTCAGTAGGTGCCATCCTTACCATGGGCATACCTATCAGAAAGAGCAATACAATAGTAGATTTTTATTATTAAAAAAGTTGAATTATTATCAGTAATAGATACTGGCGCTCCAGTATATTTAATGTCTTACAAGCTCATGAAAAGATTAAAGTTTGCATAGTACATAATTCATCAGTACAAGTTCGGAACTGTCATGCTTAAATTATACAAGCACTAAGAGTTTAATCTTCATTACCCTTGCAGTTTAACGCATTGTCTTTTCTGCTCCTGATGTGGTACTTGAGAATAACCATTGTAATTTTCCTTCATAGGAGCGCAGTAATTAGTTATGTTTTGAGTAATTAAAGATTTTAAAAAGAGTTTAGTCAGTCTTCTCAACAATTAGATACCAATTTTCAACGTCAAGGATAATCTGGAGCGGAAGAAGTGAGAATAAATAGTTAAAAACTGAGCAAAGTGTTTATCCAATAAGCTATATCCTAAAGATGAAGGAAATGAAGTAGCAACTACTAATCGAAAAGGAAGAGAAGTTTGTTCTTGTAGCTAGCAAAGATGGACCTACTACCTGAGGAACAGAAGGTCATGTTGCTCACCATCAGTATTGATATACCTGAACAGACGATATTTCAGGTATATTGTACCAAAAGAGTCAGACAACTGAAACTCAGTGTAATGCCTGGTTTCTATGGTTTTACCCGCCAAGGAGAAGTTAACGTCTTAATTGGAAACATTGTCAGGTACATTGCCAAGGTCAAAAAAGGGTCAAACTGTTGAAAAAGCGAAGATGTATTACTACAATAGTGTTGAGTCAGTTCATTTCATTGCTGATAATGAAAAGATGGTCTACAAGAGCAATCACACAGGAAGAATGCCAAATCTATTGACCCTTGGACCAATACTTGGATAATTTCAGCAGTGGACCTAACGATTAAGCTTGTATATAGGAGGAGATCATAAAATTGACAATGTGAGCTTCATAACTTTCTAACTAAAAACTTAACGCCGTTTCAATAGAAAAAAGTAAATTAAAAGGAATACAGAACTTATAATGCAGGCTAGGTAAGCCCCTCCAAAAAGCCCCTGGGCGTCGCCCCTTCTGATAGTGAGAAAAAAGGATGAGACTCACTGCATAGACGTGGACTATTAAAGCTTATACGTCCTGAAAAAAACGATTCTTATCAAATACTGTGTATCAATGATGAATTTGAAACAGCTTTGAGGATTTCACTACTTCTCAGATATTGACAAGACAAGTGAATTTTGTCATATAGAACTGTCACAAAAACCAGAAAAGTGTGCGCTTATCAACAGTCAAGTCCTGTTTGAGCCAACATGTATGCCATAAGGCTTGTGCAACGCATGATACGTTCCAATTAGAAATAGACCAGATTTTTGGAGAGTGAAGAAGTCAAGTGTGCTTATTTATTTGGATAATATAAGGGTTTAAAGAAAAATGCTCAAGTATCACTTGAAACCTGAAATATGGTTTTTATCTGGTAAGAGAGAATAACTTTAAGCTTAAGAGAGGTATGTTCTCATTCCTAAAGAGACAATTTAAATACCTTGGCCATGAAGTATAATGATTTGGATTTAAGCCTCATTAAAAAGTTTAAAGATATCGCCAAGATCAACTACACTAAGTTCATGAGAGACATTCAAGTGATCGTGGACATGGTGGATTACTACCGCCAAACTATGACAAACATCACAGACATTTATAAGCCACTCATGCGCCTACCCATCAAGGGAAGTCTATTCAGTCGGGACAATAGCATGAAGATGCCTCTAACCAGATCAAACAGAAGCTAGTGGGTCTCTAATTCTGATATATTTGGATTTTCAAAGACCTATTACGTTTATAAAGATGTAAGCAACGTGGATATGGTCGCCATTTTTGGCACAATTGGGTAAAGATGGACTAGAACACCTAGGAGTTCACTCAAAGTCATTCACCAGAGCAAAGCGCAACTACACATCTACAGACTTTGTGTGTCTACTGGTGATCAGAGCACTTTACATACTGTCCTTCATTCAAATTATACACTTTAAGATTGTTTAGGATCGCGCATCTCTATGATGGTTTGTGAGCATGAATGATACAGAAGGAAAAATTACAAGATGGTCCGTTCAGCAGCAATGCTACGGTTTTGATAATCAGCACTGGGAAGGAGAGAAGCACATAAATATGGATGGCTTACCACAGTAGCCCATCTTTCATATGTAGGCCCATGATCCCGATAGGATGTAAAATCCTAAAGAAAAATTAGGGAATGGAAAGAAAGGATGATGCAGTTATATAGATACTGAAGAGCTGTTTTAGAGTATGAGATTCCATTATGGACGTTGGAGAAACAAGTACAAAAGAAATGGCTACCAACTTGAAGATGAGCAAAAAATGAAGTTAGTTATAGAAAACATCGTCAAGTAGCCATAGAAAGTTACAGAAGAAATACCAGCATCTCAAGGCTTAGTAGTGGTGGGACATGTTGGACAATATCATTCAGGTTCTGGAGCTCTGAATTGAATGCACCCAAAATAAGCCTCTCCCAAAGTTTTTGAAATTAGGCCTATCCCTTAAGAATATCCTTTCATAGGGTCTCCATTAACGTTGTTGGACCATTTTGAAGTCAACCAGTAGGAATCAGTTTAACATTGTAGCGATAGATCACTTCACTAAGTGGGTATAAGCAATAACAATCCTAGAGTTTATTGCAAGATTCCTTTACCAATAGGTCATTACACACCACTGATGCCCTCAGATAGACTTTTCTAATGATAGAAAGGAGCTTTATCTTAAATGTTGGAGACAACTGATGGACTTCATATGAGTCAAATATCAATCACCATGCCAAATTCATTATTTACTTAATAAAGTGTGAAAAGAGTCAATGGAACCCTCAGTTCAATTTTAAAAGGATTATGATCAACCATATATCCAAATTTAAATCTGTTGCCATCAAATTTGTTAGCTATTCAGTTAGTCTACCTCAGGATATTGTATGTCTTAATACAGCGCTATACATAAAAGAAGGTGCCTTGACAAGTTTTTTAGCTTCAATGATGGACGCAGGTAGGAGAAATTACCTCCTTTAATTATCATAGTTAAGTGACATCATTGTGAGGACATATTGTCAAAATAAGGCTGAGCGTGATGAGGCCAAGGGGATCAAGTTAATGAGCCTGCCTGAACTGAAGCACTCCCTGGACCAATGCTGGGTAAGGGAAAGATATGGCCAATTTGGTTCTGGATACACGTGATAATCAGATAAGCATTACATACATGTCACTCATATGCACCAACTATGTTGAAAAACATGATGAGTCATTACGTTTGAAAAAGTAATGAGGCTTTAAGTCCCATATAAATTACAAAAAAACATAATTAAGTAAAATTATTCTTCAGTCAATCACCTTAGTGCGGTTTTTTAAGCTACATATTGACAATTAATTGGAAAATGGTTTATTGCTTTGATTGGGCAGCGCCAAGCTCAATGGAAAGTTGTTTTAGCCCAGTTTAAAGTGATTTTTTAAAACCAATATTCTTCATTGGTTAACTTTTTAAAAATAAACCCCATTTATTTTGTTTATCATATGGTACCTTGGTATGACCCTTTTACAGACCTCTTTGAGGAAGTCTTAAATAAACAAAGTCATTTTATTTTTATCAAAATTCTCCATTGATTCTCTCTCCCCTGTAAAAGCCAGGTTTTTCAGATAGAGGCACCCTAGAACCTGAATTTATATCTTCACTTGGTAATGGGCTTCTTGAGATCTAGATAAGTCCTCACATTTCTGTGTATCTAGTTATTTCTATAGTTATATACCCTCACCTTGGGTCCTTTTGGTACTGGCACGCTTTGAGGTTCCCACTTTTCTGTGTTATTAGAAGATTATTTTCTGTTGATGTGGTGAGGCATTCTCCACCACCTCTCAAGGATTAAGAGAGTTACAGAAAATCTATTGATAATAATATACCATAAAGAGTTAGTGGAGGTTATAATTAAGATTAGTTGAATGTATGTGTAAGTCTTGGGGACCAGCCCTTGCAACTGGATAGGGTTCACCACCCCTTCCGGAAGAATAGGGGCCCCAAGGTTCCAGTGGACCCTCTGTCACAGCTGGGCGACCTCGCACATGTGATAGATGAGCGCTTGGTGATGGCTTTCCTACCCAAAGCCATCACATTCCCACCTCTTCCCCCTCTTCAATCCTGGTAAGGCTGATAGAAGGGGTCTGCAAGGAGATGGCACACATCAGGGGGCATTTAGAGGGCCCTGGGTCCACCACCCCCCAGGCAAGCCATGGCCAAAATTTGGGAAAATGGCAATTCCCAACATCAGAGCCCGCATGGTAATTTCTGGACTGTGGGAGCCGGTTCAGAATGGTCTGCTTTGGAAGCCAGGTTAGAACACAGCTCAGATCACAAACCTGGGCCAAATGACTCGGTTCATCAGCCCTAACATTCTGAAATGGATCCAGGGAGTTCAAATTGCATGAATAGCCCAATCGAGACCAGCTCAAATTTCAAGTAATCCAATCCATGGACCCCTGCCTCCCAAGTCAAATCTGGACCACCCAAGCCATGCAAACGGGCCAACTCGAGTCAACCATATCCAGATTAGAAGTAAAGACTTGGCTTACATCGATGAATCCCCCCTTGGGTTGGGACCATCTAGTACTAAAAAAAAGTATTGACTTGGCTTGGCCCCAATAATTTGGAAAATCTTGCAAAACTTTCTAAGCTTTTACTGGAATTGATAGTCACCTTCTACCCCTCTCTGAGCCAGCCTTCCAAATCCCTTCCCCATCCCCCAAATGCCCAATCCTACAATACCTCCCCATGCCTATCACTATTTTTAAAAGGCAACTGCCTCCACTGAGGGCAATTGTTGTTTCATTCTTTTTGCCTTTCATTGAAATAAATCTGAAAAATTCGCCTAGTTTGCCCTGGCCTCCGTCTGCCTTTAAAAAATTAATAAACAATTATGTCAATTGATCTGACAAAGCACACTGTCACCCAAATCCTCTTCCAATGTTTGCTGACTGGATTTTCTGGGTGCTTAAATTCACCACATGGCAGCAGATTGTAAACGCGATAATCTTCCCTGTCCCAATGATGAACCTGCTGCTTTGTTTGTTTCCACACGTCTATTAAACAAAGACCCTTTCATTCATTCAGTCGCTGAGTCCGCTAAAACTGCTCCCCAGTTGGAGCAGCCCCAAGAAGTCCCTGGCCAACTGCACATGGGTTCAGCTCCCATAGCCGCCCCTGCCACTGTGGGTCCAGCCCACCAGTGGGACCTAGAGTGCCCCCTCCAGGGGAAGTTCAGTCCCAGCCCCTCTCATGGGGTTTACCATACCTCTACACATATTTCCAATAATGTGGTTGCCTCAGTGCCATTTCCAGCTGGCGCCCAAGCACCCTATCAGAATCTGAAGGCCAGCAACTGAGAACCCTGGAGGAGTCATCATCCTCCCTGCCTCTCCCACCCTTGGGGTTGCCCCAGTAAGACTCGCGGTTTCCCCCAACGCGACCATCAGGTTTGCCTTGGGTGCCTTTGGTACGTTACTGAACGCTTTCTTTCCTCACATCTCCCATAGATCCCCACTTATGTTAGTCAGCCAGACCGCTATGCCTCTGGCATTCTGAGGCCTCCACTGAGTGCTTGTTGCACCCTGACTGGGAGCCCAGTCTAGTTCTTCTTAGCCATATCCATGATAGTATGCAGCAATATTATGAAGTCTCTTAAGGGGAGTACATATAGAGTGATCAAAGACCCACGTTGCCCAAATTTAGGATGTTCCAGGAAGTTTGCTCTACCATATATGCCAAGGAAAGCCTGATAAATTTAAAGGATGTCTGTACAGGACCTGTGACTACTTTTGTGGGAAGAGGAACTTGCTATTTCATCTAGAATGACACCATTCATACCATTTATAACTACATCCATTCATGGCACTTAAAGTCTTTCCTTAAGTTTTGTTTAATGGGAGCCTAATGCTAATAAACGCTCAATTATAGAAAATTAATTCCTTGACTTATGAAAAACCACCCATTAAAACCACCTAATTAAACATCACAAATTATGAACTAATGTTTTAGCTTGCCAGAATGAAGTATGAGTACAAACTAACATGGCCAGAGATTAAAATGTTTTACAAAAAAATCTAAAGCTCCTTTTATTGGCTTTGATGGAATAAAATCCTGATAATGAAGACTTTATTATACCCTCTGAACATTAAAAAATCGACTACTGGTCAGCATGCCGTCAGATGACATGAAAGTATAAATACCATCACCAAAGACTATGCGCATGATGTTACAGATGATGCCTCAGAGATAACCCTTTTATACCCTTGAATTCAACTGTTAATGATGGTGAAATTACCAAAACCTGCCCAAAAGGTGTTTTCCCACTAATACATAGCTTAGAAATGTAGATATTACAAAAAGGGAAACAAATTAATTTTGCATATTTCATCAATAGATAATATTGATGTACCTTAATATGTAAGAGCCACAAAAGTCATATGAACATCATGAGCAGAGAAGCAGTCATGCATATAAAAGCAGGCCAGAGCTCATTATAATTTGATAAAAAAATCAGAAAATCCCAGAGGATAAAGGATTTAGACTATGTTTAGATTGAAAGCAAGCAGAAAATGCACAATCGCCTTGCAAAAAAATTTTAATATGACTAAAATCAATTACCACTTTTTATACCACCAAAGCCCAACTTACTATATACTTCTAATATCATATCAATAAACTAACGTCTTTCACAAGTCTGCATTTATTATGTTGTATATTTTGGTGCTATACCGCTTAAAATAACTATAATTTTAAAGGTTGGACTTAGCCTTTTTATTGTCAGCAGCGGTTAAGATAGTTTGGTGTGCTCTACAGTAGCCTAGTTGTGTTTATTTTTAAGGCTTTAACTCAAATGAAATTGTATGGAACCATGACAAGAAGTCCCAGTTACAGAAAAACTAGACCCTCAAATTCACCTAATGGTGCACCCTGTAAAAAATGATTAATTGCAAGTATCTCAACCCCTATTATCAGCACCCCTGAGCAAGAGGGCTAATTTGGCAATAGTAAACTATCTCCTGGAGAAGATACCTTGAAAATTTAAATCTTGATGTTTTCATTAACCTGATAAGGAGTGCAAATACAATAGTTGGTTAGTTTGATTAAAAATGTTGGGATAATGGTTAAAAATTTGCCTTTCCATCCCATAGATTTTAAGAAAAGGTCAAAAAAAGCAACTTTGCTGAAACTAATATTAAGTGACTTAATTAAAGAAAAGATGTAAACGTTTATAGTTAAAGATATCTTGAAACTACTAATGATGATATTTTTAGATTGAACTCAATAGAGAAAATACGATATTAAAATTATAATTCACAGAATTTTTGGCAGAAGATACCAATATGATTTGAATGACTAGACCATGTCCTATCTAGTAATGGTCAGGTCTTGTATGCTGTAAAAACATTACTAAACTTGTGGATATCACTCAAGTAGCATGTTGATAATCTATTAATGAACTATTATCTCTAGTTCCTTCCTCTATCGCTTTCCTAAGTTAACAAATGCATTGTTAATCATCTGTTATTTCTAATTTATAAACCCAATTTAGTCATTATCCCTATGAATGGCTTAAGATATAAAGGCAAAAAGTTAGTTATGCTGTTCAAGCTCTACTTACCTTTAAAAACCTTTGAGACCTCTTTAAGGGCTGTAAATCCAGGCTATAATCAATAGAGCGTTTTTGTTTTCCTTAAGAAGCATTAAATTCGTTATGCTTGATGCTAATAATTAAAAATGGCAACATGAATTAAAGCTTGTTCTAGTTGCATTACTTTTCCAACTTCTAAGTAGACAACTATGATAATCAGGAGCCTTTAAAATTCACTTAGTTGACTTAATATAGAATAAAAATGAATCAAATTGAATAGTTTGGGATAAGACATAAAAAGAATCTTATTTTATTCTTATGATACTAAAAAATATCTAGCAAAAAACATACTCAGTGAATCTTTGATAATTTATCAATCTTAATTAAACATAAACTTGATATGTAAAACTCAAAGGCAAACTTTAAACGGGATTTATCTAGTGCTATGTTTATGTCAAGGATAAGTAGGTAGAGTCAGTATTAGAATCCTATGATGCAATTAGTTAAAGCATATACAAAGAGGTGCAGAAATATAGGGAGTCATAAATTTCATTTAACATTTTATTAAGGTACTTAGTGATAAAAACAATTTATTAAGCTATACATGATTTACTATTGATTTAGGATGAGCAGTGGACGCAATATTAAAGCAAGTGAAAACATAGAGCAGTTGACCTAAGTCTCTTGGGAAAGTATAATTGATAAACTTTCCTATTTCTTTTGGGACAAGATCTATTTTAAGCAGCCGCAAAAATTGGTGAACCTTACATATTTTCCATCAACAGGAGTCTATGGCTGGCACTTTACTAAATGTGCTGAGTACATATAACTTAAATCTCAAGGCTGGCAGAACGCGCTTCATTTATGCCACCACCCATGAATTCTAAATTTGGCTTTGAAAGGTAAGCTATATTGGGACGCACATTACCAATTACTCAAAGAGATAAATGAGAAAATTAACCCTAAAAACCAATTAAGGATGTCTAAAGTGAGAGTTTAAAAATAAAAACACAAAATTACAACTAACTAAGAGGAAAAGTGGCGAACTATTGATACAACCATGTTGGACGGGAGGGGGATTGGGGGATCATCCTTGGAAGCATCTTCTTCATCACTGAGCAAAGTATTATCCAATACGGATAGCAAGAGCTTAGGGCATCAGCGGCAGGTATGCTTCTTAATATTCATTAAGGGCGTATCATTAAAAATATAGGTGCGTGGTGATACATCCATCAATATAAACACCAAGAGCTTTTTTATCCTGGATTTGGCCATCGTTGGCTCAGTGAAATTTGGCAATATTAGTGTTTATAATCTTAGATTATTGGATTCCGCACTGCCACTGCAATGCTCTAGATGGCGGCATTGTCATTTTTATAGTATTTGAGAAGTTTGTGCTTCCCTAAAGGGGATAAGCTATATGAATTATTGGGAGGAGGGATACCAGATGCATTTATCACCTTTAACTTGGTGACAGCTTTGTGGAGGGGAAGCAGTCAGGCGAGGAAGCCACTCTAACAGAGAGCTTATGACTACTTTGGAATGGAGTGGCATTCATCTTTAGAGCGTAGAAACAAAGAGAATTTAGGCGTCATATTTTGCATGCAAAAACCATTTGCGGTGAAAATTATAATGTAAAAAGTAAACAAATCAGTTACCTCATCCAAAAATCCCCAAATTTTATATTATTTAGATTAAGGCATCACATTAGTTTGAGGCGTAGTTGAAGAATTGGAGAAAGATTAGGATTATACTTTAGTCCAAGCCACACCTTGATTGGTTGGGATAATTGCAGTTTGGAGCTTAAAGGGCCTAATTGGATGACGCAGGAACCGCTGGACAGCATTCTTTAGGTGAGGTGGGGTAGATTGTACTAAAGACAGAAAACGTTGCAGGGTCAGCAATGGGTTGATCACTGTGGTGCTAGTATCAGAGATATTAGAATATTAAGTGAGGGAAATTTGCTTTTCAAGTGATACAACACAAAACAGGTTGGACAAATAGTCTGTCTACCCTCCACATGGGCCCAGAACGGATTGTTGGGGGCAGAAGTAATGATGACGCAAGGGAAATTGAAATAAGAATTCTTTTAGAGTTAGGGTGTATTATGGCAAATGCTCGAGGACAGTAAGACAGGTGTCCCCATTTGAATCCACATGCTGTAGGATGAGGTTGAAGCCATAGGCTGCCAATACAACTGACAGCTCCTTGTGAGTTATTTTGGGTGATATGTTTTGGCCAACCTGAAACTGAACCGCCATAATAAACTTATAAGTCTGGTAGAGCAACCCCATGCCTTAACTGCACTGATTACCATTCTGCATGAAGGAGGGGGCGAAGAAGGTGCATGTCCCTCTTGTGACCAAGGGCGAATTGGCCCATGTGATGGGTGAGAGGTGGGTTACAGTGTACCCTTTAGAGTTGCCCCCTTTCCCCCTTGCCTCACCACCAAGTGTTTATGCAGCTATTAGGGAGGTGGAGGTGGCGGCGGTGAGAGGCCACTGCTTGGGTGAAAGTGATTGGCTCCACTCCTCTTTAACAGTTTCAGGTTCCGCCAAAGGAACTGGTAAAATAAATAAATCATGGTGTGGCAGAATCAAGCCAGTATTAGTACAACTGTGTTATAAATCCAGCCAGGGTATTTCCCTTCCACTGGATGAGATAAGTTTTACCCCAGTGCCTTCAAGGGCGTTATATTGTTTGATTTTCAATGGGATTACTCCTATGTGGCCTGGTCATGAGCACAACCAGTCGTCCACCAGGTGAAGCGTCCCCAATCTGCCAAGTGGGATTGCTCTGGGAGGAGAGATCTAGTGGAGAAATTTGAGTGCAAGTTGGTTGGCCAGCAAAAGGTCGATTCACCGTTGATATAATTGGAAATTCCAAATTTGACAGAAATAATTAGGTTCCTGCTACCTTCAGTTCATACAACCCTATTTATTCCCTAAGCCTAATTCTTAAGATACTATTACTCACAGGTACAGTTTTCAGTCAATTTTCTAATTTTTTTGTTTATTATAAAAGAAATTTAATGCAAGTTTCACAACTAAAATTTTTTATTTGTTATTACAGTGACCACTCAATAAGTGCCATATTCCTGGGGGCTGTGCAATTTTTGGTCATAGTGGCTATCATTTCTAGGTTGCAACTTTCTATCCTCAAATAGGCTATCAAGTCAGTGGTCTGTTAGGGATATCCACTCTTTTTGGAAGCCATCTGGCGTCTAGATTTACCATTATTATTGGAGATTTTTTTCTCATCAATGGACGAAGTTCCATGACTTCTACATGCGCTCAGCAACCAGTGGTTCCCCAGAGAGTTTGTGGCCCTCTATTGGTCCACCAAAGTTGACAGTGGCGGAATTTGCAGTCATTACAGCGACTACCACTTGTTTCTTAATTGGAATATGGGTAATGGCAACTTTCATATGGTATCCCACAATTGTTTCCCTTCTCACTCAATATCAAGTCATATGGACAGCTATGCCCTCAGAATTCTGGCTTGTCTTCTGGGTGTTCACATACCCCAACTCGCAGGCAAGCCTCAATTTCATTAGCTAGTTCTGTGACAGATGTCCACTAAAACTGTGGTAAGTTGTTAAAGAAGACTCCTTGGAATACAAAGGGCACAGTTGCTAAAGGTGCAGTGTCAGCTTAATAGGTGAATCATAAATTAGTATACCCTTATAGGGCTGAAGTCAATAAAACTGAAAGGTTTTAATATTGCTGCACAAATAAACTCGATTTAACTGTGTATGTACAATTTCCCATATTCAACATAAAGGCTAAATTGCAGGTTGCTCTGAGGGAGCACATGGGGATCTTTAAGCATAGTAGGAAATGTGTAAGGTAGTGGTCAAGATTATTTGAGAGAAAAAAAATTCCCATGTATTTGAAGGACTGGATGTCCCTGTCCTAACACTTTCCGTTAGACAGAAAACACTAGGGTGGGTCTTGCTCCTTCCCCAAGCTGGAACAGCCAGTGGGAGCCAAGGATATTGGGATTAAAGTGGGTGTCAGAATTTTGGGTTTTTCAATCTTTTTATTAAAAAGTCTTAGAAAGTGACGCTGAGAGGAAAGAAAGTAAAGTAAAGTGATGTGAATTATATATATCATTGTATAAAGTATTATACTAAAGCTTAATACAAGTTCTTGTTTGTTAATTTCTTCATTATAGATTGATATTTGACACTAGTCTTATTTAAAACTTGTAAGTTCTTTATAAATGGGAAAGCCTTAGATTGTGGTTGGATTTCTTAACCTGTATATATACTTGATTTATGCAATTGTAAAGCCTCCAAAAAAGTATAAAATTAAAAGTAGCAATCATGAAAAATTTAAAAAAGGTCTTAAGCCAAACAGACTGTGCTTCATAGTTTTTAACTAGTTTAGTTAAACGCTAGATAATTATAAAATGCATGTGGCTGATTTAAATCGGCATTTGCTTCTTAGTTATATATCCCTGTATGATGCCAGATAACTTTGTGCTTCTGGTAATTATTGATTTACATACATTGTTATTAACAATCAAATTTGCTTTATCAGATTCTACTAATCTGAATTACACTCACACATGTTATAATCTTATCTCTTACATTTTTTGTAAAAACAGTACTGATACCTCACTGAGAATATAATATATTTTTGGTGTAATACAATGTTTGATTGATGTAATAGTGCGTTTTTATACATGATTAAAAGGCCTCTGTTATCAACTAAAATTCTAATCTTAAGAGCTATATGACCTTAGAAAATCCAAAATTTTTTTTTGTGTTTCAAAGTCATTAAATAGAAAGCTGTGTAACTGTTGGGATTATTGCCCATATTCCCAGCCTGCTAGATTATCTGGTCGCTACAGGAAAATTTCCTAAGGTGAAGTGAATCAGAAATTGGCTGGCCCAAGTTTTGGAGTAACTACATTTGGGGGATTTTGGGATATTTGCCTGGTCATATCCTTCAGGGATCGATCCAGATGAATACTTAATATCTAATCAGGTGGAGTTGTCAATGAAATAGGGGCATCTGATAGTGATTAACTTTCAGGTGTACTGATTGGGATCAGTTGGGTTTCATCACCAACTGATTGGGAATGAATAGCCAGTTGCAAGGCGAGTGATGCCACCTGGAACTAGTTAATTGATTGGAAGGTGCGTGACCTGCCTTAATGGGTAATAAGTCACATTAACTAAGCAGGTCACTAGCCAAATATGGTTGGTTCACTTGGATTGAGAGGAAAACGTTAGGGGACATGTTTTCTGACTCTTTCTGTTTAGGTCTCGAGGATGTCAAATGATGGAATTCTAGCCAGGATGGGGAAGACCATCGCTACCAAGATGAGGATGGGTGATTCAATGGCAACGGCTGCCATTTCATCAAAGAGGTGTCAACTGAGGGTTAGATGACCGAATCCCCACTAAATATATTCCCTAGGATTCACTATAATAAAAAACAAGATAATAATTGGAGATAATAACAGATAATAAGAGTTATTTAGTTCTAAGTTATTTATTCAGTTTATAGTTAAACTATCATCTGCTTCTATTGTTCTGTTATGTCTCAAGGATACTATTGCTTTGTGCAATAATTGGAAGACTCTCAGAAAGAAGAGTAAAGCTCTGAGTGGGGTTCTAGAGAAGAAGGAGCCACAATCAGGGATGGCTGCTGACTGTGTGTTGGGCTGAAGAGACTGTAACCAGGGTATCTCAGCGAAAAATTGGTTTGGACAGAACAAGGGAATGAATCCCTATGAGTACAATATCACAAATAACTAATTGGGAATACTGGCTGAGCGTTGGGCCAAGATATAATTATACTCAACTACAGATAATAGTCTCCATACTATTTATTGATTAGTAATTCATTATACTATACAACGTGATGAAGTGCATGAAGAAATCAAACCTGTGCAGTAAAAAGGTTACTAGGCTGCTTGCCAATAACAACTGAACTAGTAAATTTTTACAAGTTGGTGCTCACTACAGGGGGTAGTTGAGCTGAAGAATATAGAAAATGATGTTCTATGAAGATGTTTCCAAGTTTGGAAATAAGTTACTAAAGTAACAAAGATAGAACGTGAAGAGGATCACGTTCAGTGGCGTTCACCCAGCTCAGCAGTGGAGCTCCGAGTGAAGCAAAATGAAGATACTCAAGTTCAGGGAAAGGACTTTCAGCCTAGATATGGAACTATCTAGAGCTGCAAGGAAACCAGTTCCGCCAGACATCTACTTGAGATGAAGAGGATCAGCAGGGCTAACATGGGTGGAATTGGGCCCGCTGGAAATAGTCCTAAGAGACAGCAGGATCAACTCAGGTTGAAATTGGATCTGCTTTATATAGTCTTGAGGAGTGTTTGTTTAGATGAGGCATTAGATGAAATAGGAAGCAATCAATCCGGAGAATTGGATTACTATGCCAATGAAGATACAAGTGCAAAACAGGAAAAGATTAACCCAAGACAGTGGAGAAAATCATTTGAATCAATAACACTTAACCAAAATCAGAAGTTAATGGAGACGAGTTCAAATCAGGAGAAATTGGATGAAGCTAATGAGGCCAGAATGACCTGTGTAATTAAGGATAGCCATGAAGGCTGAAAATCATTTTAGGAGAAAAACGATCTGGACAATCTGACAAAACTGTTGGCTAATGAGATAAGAGGATCTAAAGCATCAGTTGCCAAAATAAAATAATAAATTAAAACCTGTTTGACGAATAACCAGTTATGATTTTAAGCCTAATTTAAGAGAATTTCCAAAAGTCGGCAAGTATAGTTGATACATGAAGGGACAGCGCTGCTGGTCATATAGGGAGAAAAGTCAATACTGATCAGTAGTATTGAGCCTAAGAGAAAAAAGTAGCAATGTTCCCAGCGGACCCCTGAACCATTAAATGGTTACGTCCTGAGTTTTTGGTCAAGTCTTAGAAGAGGACCACTGAACCAAATGGTTGGTTATTTCTTAAGAGGATAAGATTTTGAACCATGATAACTGGTAGGTTTAAGTACCTATAACCCATTATGGATGAAGGGAAAAAGAGGGACCTCTGAATCTTTTTGTAGGTTGCAAGTCCCATTGCAAAAGGAAAAGACAAAAAATATATAAAAGTTTAAAATATCAATTTTATGGTCTATGAGTTTTGGACCTAAGAAATGATGAGAAATCCTGATGGCCAAATTGAGAAAACTCACTCTCGATGAGATGAAATTATTGTCTGGGGTAACCAAAAGTATCTACCTATTGGTTAGTTGAGAGCAGCTCGCTGATATGTTGGAAGGCCAGCAAGAGGAGGTGCTCGAACTATTTGAAAGTATCAGGAAGTTTTCACTCAGGATGACCACAATTTGGGATGCACTGAGACGTGATTCATAAGGTTGACACCAGGGAAAATTTGCCAATCAGAATGAGACTAATCCGGCAATAAAAATCCGCCAAAGAGTAGTGGAGGATGAAATCACCAAACTAGTGAAGCATGGACTTCTAGTTCTGTTGTAAAGTCCCTGGGCGAGTCTGATTCTGATTGTGAAGAAGAAGAATGGATCCAACTGAGTGGTGTTAGATTACTAAAGGCTGAATAAAATTATAAAAAAAGATTTGTATCCACTACCGAAGATTGATGATGCACTAGATTGTTTAGGAGAAGCAAAGTATTTCTCCACAATGGATCTGATCTTGGGATATTGGCAGATCGACTTGCAAAGGAAGACCAGGAAAAATGCACTATTTTTCCATGCAGGGGCTATACCAACTGACGAGGATGCCCCCGGGTCTATGCAATGCGCCTGCAACATTTCAGAGGGCCATGGATGCGATATTAAGCGACTTGGTGTTTGTCGTGCATCTTGGTATATCTGGATAATATAGACGTGTTCAGTAAGATGTTTACTGATCACCTACACCACTTGGATGAAGTATTAATGTGACTGTCCACGGATAACCTGAAGATTAAGCCTAGGAAGTGCCACTTATTTAAGAAAGAGATGTAATATCCAGGATTCATAATCAACTCAAATGGATTGAAGCCGCAAACCCAGAAGATAGCTGCCATAGAAAGGATGAATGTTTCAAAGAGTGTCCAAGACATCCAAGTGTTCCTTGAAATGGTCAGATACTAAAGAAGATTTAATAGGGACTTCTCCTAAGAATAGCTGAGCCATTATTCAATTTATTAAAGGATCCTAAAAAGGTTTCATATGGAATGAAGAGGCCCAGGACTCCTTTTATGAGTTACGCTTGTATTTAATAGATTCGCCAATTTTGATTTATCCAAATTCTGATCAGAAGTTTATTTATTCAAACTGATGCTTCATTGATGGCGATTGCGCCACAATGAGCCAAGTAGATGAACTTGGGCGTAAACATCTGGTGGCATATGTGAGCCAGACTCTCAGACACTGAGAGGAACTATAACATGACTAAGTGTGAATGCCTTGCAGTCATTTGCACATGCAAGCACTTTCAGGTGTACATCCACAGAATGCACTTTAAGGGGGTAACAGACCACTCTTTGCCGCATTGGCTGCATATTTTAAGAGAGCCAGAAGGACGACTGGTCCAATGGGCACTTAAGCTCCAGGCTTATGATTAAGAGATTGTCCACCAAGTGGGGGCTTCTCACCAGAACGCAGATGGCTTATCATGGTTACCAATGGTCCAGATGGTATACCCACAGGAGGATGAGCTATTCCAGAGAATAGTCAACAGAAAAATTGGGGACAAGCCCCAAGAAATCCAAGGTCCACTTCAGAAAGCGATGGAAAACACTGAGACCATGGATGGACAAGTATTCAAGACAATCAATGGGAAGCAGTTATTATTCCTGAAACCATCGGGAAGAGCATCTATAGTGCAAGCAGCTCACAAGGCTGTTGGGCATGGAGGCCAGAGGAAAACAATTGACCATATTCGACAGTACTTTTACTGGGAATCGATAAATTATGATGTTGCAGATTATCATGCTTGTTGTGTGGAGTGCCAGCTGCACAAATCACATAAGAATACAACTGGATACCGACTGGTCCACCCTGGATTTGCCTGGCACACAGTGTCCATCGATGTGATGGGACCGCTGATGATGAGCACAGGGGGAGTCAAGTACATTATAGTTGACATTGACCATCTGACGAGATGGGTTGAAATGAAGGCCCTAACAAAAGTAGACGCTACCAGTACTTCAAGGTTCATTTTGGATCAAGTAGTATACTGGCATGGATGTCCACAGGCCCTGCTTAGCAACAATGGGACCAACTTCACATCTCATGTGATCCCAAGATTGATTGATATAATGGGGATCAGAGGAGTCATGTCAGTTCCTTAGTGACCAGAGATGAACAGACTGGTAGCATAGGTGAATTGAACGTTGGCTGTGATTCTGAGGAAGCTAGTTGCAGGAAGAACTTCTGTGTGGGGAACGTACCTGAGTTTAGTGACATTTACCTACAATATTAGTTATCATATGGCGATGAGAAAGACGCTGTTTGAGTTGTTATATGAAAGAAAGGCCACGTTGCCGCCAATTTTATATTTGGTGGTGGAACCTATGTCAGGTATGAGTACTAAGCAATACCTGAACTGACTGACAAATATCCAGATCAATATGCAATTGCAAGCATTTGATACAATCTTGAAGAAAAGGATATGACAAAATCAATGGATGACAAGAACTGACTGGCTTTAGCAGAATTTAAAAAAGGGAATGAGTTGCCTATTGCGATATGCATGGTTTTGGACGAAGAAACAAATTAGATGCATTGTGGTTGGGTTCATTTGAAGAGATCGCCAAGGCGGTGACAGATGCTTACTCCATCAAGAATCTCTTGGATGGAAGAGTTGTAAATTGAGTCTACACTAAATATTTAAAGCATTAATTCGATAAAAAAAGAGTTCTCAAAGGACCAATGAACCATTAGGTTGTTCATGTCCTGATGATTAGGTCATGTCCGAAAAAAGGACCTCTGAACCGTAGAAAACTGGCAGGTTTAAGTACCCAGGACCTATTATGGGAAAAAAATAAAAAATGGACTGCTGAATGAAAACAAGGTCAAGTCCCATAGGGAAAAAAGAAGAATAAAGATATAAATTGATAAAAGATATTGGAAAAAAAGATTATAAGCCACATAAAGAAAAAACACATATAAGTTTTATAATTCTTATTTTAGTTAGTTGTCCTCAGTATGGGGATGATTCTGCCTATGTCGCCTCATGGGGAAGGGAGGATGGATCAAGGTAAAAATGAACAGCCCGTCAAATTTGATATGAGATTGGACGCTAGTGGGGGCTAGACCTAAATGAAACCACATTCTTTGAGCGGATGCAGAGCCCTGAGAGGAAGCAACTAGGGGAAGGGAAATTAAGATATTGGATGCTGCCAGATCGGTGTGTCCCCCTTTAGGTTGGGACCACCTAGTGCTAAAAAAGAGATGTTGGATGCTGCCAATCGCAAAACCCCAGAGCGGGGAGGAAAGAAACAGTGCAAGAAGAGGCAATAGGTGAATAACCCTGCTTAATCCAATACAGAACCAGAGCTGAAAGATTGGTTCTGAGCACCTAACAACGGGCTTCATCAAGAACACCAGACATATGGGCTGGCAACGAAGAAGGGATGCGTGATGAGGGTTGCCAAATCATGCCCCCTATCAATGCCATCAGCGGACAATATCAATGGGAAGCTCCAGAGAAGAGATAGTCATTCAGGGAGCAGATTGCATCTTGAAAGTGATGACTATGAGCTTCTCAGAAGCTAAAGCTGAATGAATGATGGAACCCAGGTGAGGCTGGAAGCTTCATGGACCAACTTTGAAGAACTTGGCAAGCAAAGAGAAGAGCATAAGCAGGGTATCCCGATCCAGGATGTTATCAAGATTAGAGTGATTCAGCGCTAGGGTCAAAGTCTTGGTGACTTGGCACCAGAGATCAGCTTAGGGGAGCTAAAAGTGAATACTGTTACTGATGGTGAGCTCAGAGACCATAACAGTGGGTTTGTAATATTGCCCATGTCAGAAGAGGAAGTCAGGAAGCAGGTCCAACCTGACAAGAAATGAGTGATCAAGAGCAATTGACATAATCTCTAGAGCATCTAGGACGATGGTCAGAGCATCAGCAAAAGGAGCCAAATCCAGGAGAGTTTCAAAGTCCAACTCTGGAATCAACAGCAGAGGAAGAATCGGCTAAGAGTTGTTTGAAATGATAGCCAGCCTGGTTTCAGAGGGATTAGTTACTATTTCTGGTAATTTGATGGAAGGACTAGCCGCTGGCGCCAGACTAGGTGTATAAGTCCTGGAAGGACCATAAAAGAGGTTTCGCCGAGCATCTCAAATCATCTGCTGGAAGAGACAGTGGTCTTGATCAGACAAAATTTTCAGAAGCTGCTGGTATTGTGGCTCAGAAAATGACATATGAGCTGGACGAGAGGGGGAATGTCAGATTTATATGAAAGTTAACATTATGCACTCTACAATCCATTAAGCTTTAATTTTGGAGAAGTTAATCTCAAAATTAATGGGATAAGCTCTCTGAGGGAAGAATTAGGAATGACTTGAGCAAAGAGGTTATAAAAGAAATAATAAGGGCGAATAGAAATTAGTATTTTTAATTGAGCAGCAAAACAAACATTGATGACAAGAGTCTCCTGTATAGGATGAGGAGAAAATCAGGAAATCAAGGACGTTAGACCAAGAATCCTAAATATGACAGCAGGTCATATACCCTGACGGGGGGACTGGATCCTGGGACAATATTGTCATGAATAAATTGATCATCCCGGCATGACAGTAGATAGTGCGGACCGCGCTCTGAGAAGGTGGCAGCGAGGAGGAAGAGAAAGAACGCCTTGTGCCAAAGGTTGTCCCAAGCAGCATTGAGTATTGACGAGTGTACTCCACTTAAACCAATGAGTATTTGAAAAATTGTCCAAAGCGGTGTTCTTATGCCCCAGTCCTTTTCTTGCTGGAAATCTTAGCAAGAGGGGAGATGTGTTGGGATTATTGCCCATATTCCCAGCCTGCTAGATTACCTGGTCACTAGGGAAAAACCCTAAGGCGAAGTGAATTGGAAATCAATTGCCCAAGTTTCAGAGTAACTACTTTTGGGGTACTTGGGATGTTCACCTGGTTGTATCTATCAAGGATCAATCTGGACATATACTTAAGATCTCATTGGGTAGAGTTGCCGATGAAATAGGGGCATCTGATAGTGATTAACTATCAGGTGTACTGATTGGGATCAGTTGGGTTTCATCACCAACTGATTGGGAATGAATAGCAAGTTTCAAGGCGAGTGATGCCACCTGCAACTAGCTAATTGATTGGAAGGTGCGTGACCTGCCTTAATGGGTAATAAGTCACATTACTTAAGCAGGCCGCTAGCTGAATATGGGTGGCTTGCTTGGATTGAGAGGAAAATGTTAGGACACATTTACTGACTCTTTCCATTTAGGTCTCAAGGATGTCCAACAATGGAATCTTAGCCATGATGGGGAAGACCACTGCTGCCAAGACGAGGATGGGTGATTCAATGGCAATGGCTGCCGTTTCATCAAAGAGGTGTCAACTGAGGGTTAGACAGCCAAATTCCCCACTATATATATTCCCTAGGATTCACTATAATAAAAAACAAGATAATACAGGAGATAATAAAAGATATAAAAGTTATTTTGTTCTAAATTATCTATTTGGTATATAGTTAAACTATCATCAGCTTCAATTGTGCTGTTCTATCTCAAGGATATAATTGCTGTGTGAAATAATTGGAAGACTCTCAGAGAGAAACGTAAAGATCTGAGTGGGGATCTAGAGAAGAAGGAGCCACAATCAGGGATAGCTGCCAACTGTGTGTTGGGCTGAAGAGACAGTCACTAGGGTATCTCAGTAACAATTGGGTGGACAAGAGCCAGGGAACGAATCCCTATGAGTATGACATCATGAGAATTATGTCATGTGAACATGACATAATAGTGGGGGTTAACCCCAAAGACAAGGCTGGGCGTCTGGAGGCCCAGAAGGTGAGGTTGCAGGCCCTTCCTGACCTGAAGAACACCCTGGACCAACGCTGGGTTTGGGCAAATATGCCCAGGTTGGGACCAGTGGTGTGCCAAACGCCCAGCCTATGATGGTAGCCCAAGCGTTAAAACAAACTATCTACCAAATTAAGGTGGATGGTTCGGTTTGCTTAGTTTTGGAACAAGGGTTCAAAACCTGTTCCTGCTATGAGATAATGCGCTTGAGTCAAATTCAACTTCAGTCAATAACTCAAGTGAAGTTGGTTTCAGTTTATTGTACTAACTTGGATGGAAGTATCGCCCTATTGGTGAGTCGCTGCTTGGGCCCACTGTGGTATAACCAAATTTCCTCATCTGAGCTTAAAATACATTTTCCCCTGACCAACATTTCTTGTTGGTCAACTTCCCAAATAACCCTATCCACTGTTTTAAGTCTTTTTATTTTATAGTATTCTAAATGCTCCTGTGCCCAAACCTCTTTGAGGAGGTCTCGCATTCTGTTCCACTTGCTATTGCAAGTACCATTACGATCTCCCCTTGTGCACCATTTGTCCACCCAGGATCCCTCCAACCTGGGCTGCCTAAACCCATCTGATATGTGCACCGCGTCACCCTTCGATGGGATTTTATTATAAAATTCACAATATTATGCCTCAGCGGTTATTGCTCCAGCACCCTGTGCTGGGCTCTAATCTCTCTGGCACTAACGGATAGTTCCCTGGTGTTGGGCCTGTGCACCGAGCACCGCCACGCTGGGAACTGGATAGTGGTAGACACTCTCCTTACAATTTATTCAGGAATACTGGCCGAGCATTGGGCCAAAATATAATTCATAATCAACAACGGATAATAGGCTCCATACTATTATCAATTAATTATTCATTCTACTATAAAACATGATAAAGTGCATGAGGAAACCACACCTATGCAGTAAAAGGTTACTAGGTTGCTTGCTAATAACAACTGAACTAGTAACTTTTTATTTTAACTATACTATATAACATGAATTTATATAATTTAAATTACTTATTCCCTGATGACTTTACAAGCATTGAAGGCCTTTATTGCCCTTTTGGGCCTATTGGCCTTGAAGTGCAACTGTGGTAGAAGAATACTAAAGGAAGATGGCTGTGCAGTTCACTGGACTAAAGTGACCATATGGTCACTAAAATCATTATGATAAATTCATCATCTAATATAAACCCATTTTAAGAGCACATTCTAAGTACTTTTCCCAATGATGTATCTATAATTTAGACATGATTTTATGTATGATATCATACCTTTAAAGATAATCCTATATTGTTAGTTCCCAATAAAATTTATATCATGAACCATCATATGCTTTAGTAGAGCACATAGAGAAAAAGCAGTTAATATAGGTTTAAATTGATTTGATATGAACTTATAATAGTACGACTTTTTAAATAGACTATATAATATGATTTATATATATCTTCATTGATGAATATAAATCAGATATCATTTCTATATTAACTGTAATCAGCCTCTCTTATGAAGGTAAATTTGTAAAGAATAATGTTAAAAGATGATATCTGTGCTCTCCAAAAATCTCTAATCAAGCTTGATGAATAAGTATTTATATAAAGCAACAATTATGAGTTTATAGTCCTTTCTAATAAAAGTTTACATCATGTAAGTACTAAAGATCTGTTTAAAAAATTACAAGACATGCTTTTTGAAGAGGGTCTGATTGTTTGGGACCATCTAGTACTAAAAAAGAGGGTCTGATTGTTTCTTTCCCATATATGGGATTGCAATGGATTAAAAATTGATTGCAAATATTTTGTATCTGCTTTTTGCCTCAGTTGAACGGTTATTGACCAGCTTTTACACAGGATGTTGAAATGGTTTTTGGAAATTAGGATTTGATAACAAAGTGACATTAAAAAAACTGTTGATGATATAAGGAAAGATGTATGCATCTTTATAGAATGCAACATATAATTGCTGTTTTGCCTTGCAATCATTAAACTCAGATCGAAAACAGCAATTCAATCTCATTTAGTAATTCTAATACAGCAAAGCTTTCCCCTTGTCTTCAAACCTTGACTTTGACTATATATATGCCATTTTATATTGTCATAAACTTTATATTAGATACTTAAAAAACCCTCGTCAATATCTTTCTACTTTTAAACTGCCACACCATCCTCTAATCTTTTAAGCCCATGTATAAGTAGGTGTTAAGTACATTAAGTATACATTTAGAAACAAAAATAGGTGAGATTTTTATGCCCATTGGAAACGTTCCCATTCCTTATGCCAAATAAGATGGAAGTAACTAAGCAAAAGTGAAGTCATCATAGGGAACAAGGCTCCCAAACTGACAATCCCTTAAGATTTATAGGGATTGGTTCCTCTAATAATATTTAGATTCCTTTTAATAAACTTCGCTTAAGAGCTTACAATATTAAACGTCAAATGTAAAAAAAGCTTATATTGTTATCGCTTCTAATTTCTGTCAATTTTTCTTTAGAGCCACAAAAACGTATTATTGTTACACCTAAATTTAAGTCACATTGACCTAGAGTATAAAACTAATCACATGTTAGGGTCAGAGCTTAGTGTTTAGAATTTTAATTTAAATTTTTAATTTCCTGTGATAATGGAATCAAGAAAATTACCAGAATCCCATTTAGTTACAGTTGCAGTTCAGTATGGCCAAACATCTTATAATTTATAATATAATTAATGTTTATTCAACAATAACTAGAATATATTTTTAATCACTTTATCCAATATTCCAACGTCAATATGTAATTCAGTTTACTTTAAATATCTTTTGGGCCTCATCTTTAATAGAACTATTACCATATATTAGATTTTAAACCATTGGCAATATATGTTGTTATCCATGTTTTTCCCCCATTACCCCATTAATACAGAAATTCAAATCTTTAGTTTTTTTATCTACCTTGACCCAGAACCCTTTAACTAAAATCAATTTTATACTACCTCACTCACCCTCAATTGGCTTAGAACTGTTGTTAGGAGATTTTATATGTATAAATCTCAGTCTATTATATTATCTCATACATGCTAGTATTGAGAGCTGGTAAATAAATTTACCCCTAACTTTAGGCAATTAAACCCTGTCTTTGTTGACATCTATCCAAACGACTTAGTATTTCTAAGTGCAATAAGTTAACATTTAGTTGGAACCGATAATAAAATTATTTTTATGAATATTACAAAAAAGGTTTTTCATCATGAAGGAGACCAGGTTCTTTTAGTAGTCTTGAATTTATCATCGCAAGAAGAACACCATTTGTGAGCCCAAACCCCAAAATTAGAACCAATATTTTACAGAGTGTCTAATTTCCACTATGTACCATGTTATATTAAATCAAGATTTCCATTTGTTATCTTATTGCGTGTGTCATCGTACAGAATATCTGTCATTGGTGCAAACAACTTTGAATCTTTTTTCTGACGCTGTAGAACAAATTTCAACAGATGCATTACTGTTAATATGGCATATACCTGAGCTAAAAGGCCTAATCTACCCTCCTCAATAATAACAAAAGCTAAATGTATTTATAAGCAGTAAATTTTATATTTGAAGTTTATGAAGACAAGATGACAGTATATGGACAATACCAATCTTCTCATGGAGCAAAAAAACAAAGAAATAAATTATTGAACCAAACTGGTTGACAAAAGTACCAAAATTTAAAAAGGAAACGAAAAGCATTTTAACCAGGCAAATAGTGGAAAACAGATATACCACTAAAAGGAAGGGGAAGGAGGTTTGGTGGTACAGCAACCATACTTCTAGCTTGGCTTAAATGGTGGCAAAAGCCTTAAAGAAAATGTCTGGGAGAATCCGCGGTGTAGGGTGTAGTGAAATGTATATAAGTGAACTTTAAAACCTGGAGAGCAATAACGCTTATAAAGGAATGAGTTTTTTCTATATAACCAAGAAGAAGCCCAAGAGACTGTCACCACCTCACTGGAAAGGGAGATTTAGTCCATGTTGTGGATGAGCGGTAGCACAACCTACACCCTTAAGGTTTTCCCTTCAACTTCTTCATACCACTAAGGTTTGATTGAAAGGATTCAGTGGCTGTGTAAGGAAGTGGTGGAGGCTAGAAGCTACCGCCAGCAGGTATGTTGCTCCCCTCCAAAGCCAGAATAGCTCAGAACGTGGTTCAAGTTCTGCCCAAGGGAGAAGTAGATTTTGAATCCAATTAAGTCATTTGAATCAAATTTGAGATTGGGACTCCCTCATAGACCTCTGACTCGCCGCAGATTAGGTCGATCCTGTCCTAGTAAGTTCAGGTGTGCCCATCCCATTAGTATTAGAATAGAATCTCTTCTACTTCCCCAGTCCGTGGATGCAACCCACCAGTCTGACAATTAGATCATCGCCATTAGAAAGTCTTTCCATTTAGGAAATGTTTTGGTATGAGTTTTTAGTTTCTGACCTGTTAACCAGAATTTGTATCTCTATTGGGAGTCCATAGTGCGTCAATACAACAAGAGTTCTCTATGTGGAATCTCCTGATATAATTGCACATCTCCTTATTGCTCATTTAGATGTCTATAAGACAGTTGACTCCAACAGGCTCTGCTGCCAGTCAATTCTCTTTCTATCTCATTTTAATAGAAAGCACCCCTTTAAAGACGTTAGATTTTGACTTTAAAATCCGCAGTATCCATTAGTTGCCATGCCTCCCATCTTTGAAATGTCTATGCCATAGTGGTGCTCATCATCACGTTTCTGCCCTTTCTGTATGAATGGGGTTACTATTAAAGGTCCCATCTACACTCATCTTCTTTCCTTGATGCCCATTAACATCACAATCTTATCTGTCTTTGAGGTACTTCCAACCACAGTTTTCAATTTCTGGATACTCTTCATGCTTTCCACCTCCTTCTGCCAGATATTTTCTATTGATTCAGGACATGCATGTCAAGTACACCCCTCCTGAACTCTCTGCTACAGCTGCCACCACTTCACAGATCCTTCTGGTGTGTAGGTAACCATAAATTTATATTTAAGCTCCAAGTTTTCCATTCTATAATTAGAGATAGTACTGTAGTTGGCTATACACCTGGTATTTTGGTTTAAATTTGGGTGTTTACATATCCAGAATGGCAGGGTAGACTTAGTTTTATTAGTCGCATCTATTATAGGAACGTGGAGATTTTGCCAACACAATGGCTTTATTATATTCTGTTAGGTTGTGCTCACTAAGAGGCGAGTATCAAGAACAAGGAGATTTCTTTGATATTACCTGGTTTGAATTTAAAGCAGTTTGTAAACCGGACGTGGCAAAAATAATATGGACATGTTTTGGTTTCCAGTATAGGATGGATATCTTATGTTTCCCATAAAAGGGAAGCTGGTATGGAAGTCAGGGGGTAACCTTTCGCCACCATCAATACAAACTCTGAAAAACTTTGCAGAGGGGAAGGCTTTCAGGAGAGGTAACGCATCTTTAGCAAGTTGGTGGTCACTTATAAAGCTCAAAATTAAACCTAGGGAAATATTTGTGAGGAGGTTCTGCATCAGATTTTTATAGAAGTATTGTCTAAATAGGGCAATTCAAAAGTAGAAGATTTAATCTATTTGCCTCAATTACCTCGTCCATTAGGCCAAAAAATACTGCCTAAGCAGATTGAGCATCTTAACTACGGGTAGGAGGTCATACAAATAAAGAACTCAATAAATTGCAAATGGTTGTCCACGCCTGATCATGATTGGTTGACTCCAAATTGGGCTGGTGAGGGCGCCCAAAAGTTTTTGTGGGGGAAAAAGGATTGCATTGTCTCATTGGCCAAGCTGCTGAAGTGAGAGTTGGTGGCAGCAAAACGCCTCATTAAGGTGCTTTTGGCGCGACTTCATAAAAGGTTGGAATTGGGAGGATTGGCGGTGCATTGACAAGGCTCTTTAGAGTGGTCTAACTCATAGAAGCGGGGGCACATTTTTTTAAAATTGTCAACATGAGCCTAAAAGAGGTGATTTAGTGCCATAGCAATGTTAGAATGAGGGGTTTTAATGAGCTATTGTAGGATGGTGAGTGAAAATGGTGGCAGTGGTGAAAGGTGAAGCAAGGCGCTCTCCACTCGAAGAGACAATAATATTAGAACAAGGTTGGTGACAGGCTGAAAGATCAAATTTGACAGTTTAGAGAAACCTGGGAAATGAGATGAACAGGGAGATTTGCAAACATTGTCAGACAATTGTGAGTCAGATATTTTAAAAAGAGCGGTATGGATGAAAATAACAATAAAATTGGCCAAAAGACCCTGGTCAATTCCTGGTGGAACCCCTCAAATTGGGGTAACACTTCTATTAATACTCAGGTAAATAACACAAGAGTGACAGTCAGAATGCACCGAACCTTCAGCTAAATTTGGGAAACAGTTCTGAGGTACCTCCTCCTCTTACAACCAATTTACTAAAATTAATAACGTGGAGCTGGCCACTTGTATAGGGGTTGGAAAGGGTCCCGCAAGGTGAAAATCTTTTCGCGCCCAATGATTTTGTAAAACGTATAAAATCATGGCCTCATGGTCATATTTACCTGCAATTGACTTTCCTAATTGGCTGTTCTGTCAACACAATTCAAGTCTCTAGCAATCTGATAGGTTAAATCCCCATATTTCCAAATTCAGACATTACTAAGCAATCCAAACTCACATTGATTTCCCCTCAAGCCTTGATATAGTTTAGACTAATTAGCTAGATATTGAGAGGGTTCATTTCTTAACCCCTGTGGCAACTAATAAAATTAATATAAAAATTCTATAACTTTTAGTTGTTTATTTTTCATATTTTCTATTCCTGGTCGATATCCCCCTAAGAAATAAATCATCATTGGGGTAGAGAATTGTCTTCTCCTGCAATTAATTTTTGGATTTAAGTGGAATAAGCACCAGAGAGCAACCCAAAAACCCTAAAATCCAACAAGTGATGTTCACTATAAGGGATCCTGAACACCACAAATATTCTGTTTAAAATGACAATTGTATCTGAATCCAAGTTAACTGCTTTATAGTGACAGTTAGCTAGTGCTTTGTCTCGCTTTAAAAGACTTGAGCAGCACTCTTCTCAAGGCTTTTATAGGACCTCCCCTACCATCCATAAACCCCCTCTTCGAGATAAGTATACATCTGGTAAGGGCAGTATTGCATCCTCCTGTATGTTTATAAAATCAGTAATGGAAGGAGCGACTGACCAGCAAAGTTCAGGTACATCCTCCCCTGCTTGAGTCGTATGGCTCAAGATATAGTTGTTCCTCATATGGTTAATCTCAGCACCTGGGCTAAGGTTAAGAAAGCGCTTATGAGAAATTTGGCTCCACACAAAGCTTACAATGGCAAAAACAGGCCTTTATGTGCCTTAAACCGTAAGAGGGAGAACCAATCCCCTCTTTTGTTAAGCGATTCTATATGAAGCTCATCCTCTGTTGCTAGAAAAAGTGCTACCTCTAGATGACGCCATTGCTGCTATTTTTGCTGGTTTAATGCTACATCCCTCTTTGACGCTGCATATCTCTTCAATCAATCGCAACTTCAAAAATGTATGCTATATCAAAAAGCCTTGTTAGTGGTGGTTGACAATTATAGAAAGTGATACTACGCCAGGAGCATGAGACGAGAATTTACTATAACCTATCCAGACTCTTGTATGGCTATCTCCCTTTGGAAATCTGCTCCCACGGAGTTGCCGCAACAAAACTCTCTTCCCACAAGTGAAGATAAGCAGAAGATACTATCAGTGACGGGGCAGTGCTCCCTTCCATTTTCAGCTCCAAAGTACAGCCGGTGAAGTTGGCTATCACTTTGCCCTTTTCTTATCCTTTGTTAAAGCGGCCTTCTAAAGTGCCTCAATTATCACATCCTGCCAAAGCAATATCTCTATCCCCCTTGACATCTCCTCCGTCCATCTCTTGTTTAAAACTTGTAGCCATGGGGCTACCCAAAAACCCTACGCCAAAGGCTAAATGTAGAAGCGTAACAATTACTTAGTCTCCTCAAAAGGTTCTCAGGTAATTGAGCGGCCCCAGGACCCCACTTGCAACAAGGGAAGCCCTGACCTTACCTCATACCGATGGAATCCTTGACGTGCATTGAAAATCCCTCTGACGAAGAATCTGAAGGGGGTTGTGAGGATTTCAGTCACTATATTTTAGGAGCCCCATATGAAGTGAGATACCCAACAGGTTGAACCGTGATAGAGTGGATTGGGCTAAGATCCCCCATCAAACTTATCTCCGCCAAGAGTTGAGGGGTTTTAGGTCATTAACATTGCCAGTGAGGCTGACCAGTTTATTGCCAACTTGATACGCCCAAGCCAGTTTGTTCATATCCTGAAGTCTATCCAAGAGAAATACCCTGAAACTAGTAATAGGCCTACCTTTTATCTCCATTTAAATGATTCCTCACTTTTTCCCCCAACTTGTGTGAAACCTTAACCAAAGTGAAAGTCGTTGTCACTGGAGTCTGGGTCAAGGCAATCCTTGACACTGGGTTCCCAGTAAACGTTGTGTCATCAAAACTCATCAAAAGATTAAAATGCCCCTTTACTCAGCATCACTCAAGAATTGGGGACTGCAGGCCAAACAACATATGCGCCATTAGGGCATAATCTTCTCTACCCATCCGTTTTGAGAAGCTCATATTTTCAGCTCTAGCGGTGGCTCTAACTACCAATACATATGATCTACTCATTGCTACACAGTTCATGATCAGTTATGAAGAGATTATTAACTTGAAGCAATGTTATCTCTCCATAGTAAACTACGAGGTTTCCCTGCTTTTAAAAAATGAAGAGCTTAATAAAAAATTATGTTTGCACAGTTGAGTATACCTCTTCCGCTCTATCCCTTCATCACACCACGGCAGGACATTATACAAAAATGTTTCCTAAATTAGTGGACGCCCTAGAGGGTATTCAGTTCTATGCTTTTGAAGAGGTAGTCATCAAATCTGATGAACAAAGGATAGTTGACACGAAGATTACCATGCAAATCCTACACAACTACCTACTGCACAAAATTAGCATTGAATGAGTTAGTTCTTTGGAGCCCAGATTTTTCCAGGCGTGTTAGATCCTGCCTATCAACGACCTATCATCCTTATGTTAGGGAATCTCACCAAGAAGGATATAGCTGTAAAAAAGTATTAGGAGATCGGAAGGGGTATGCTGATTCCCTTGAGGAAAAAAGCAAGTTCACTGTATTGGATCTATGGCGGATATGGGCTTACACGCTGACCAGTCTTTATGTACCCTACCTTCCGCTCATATATCCGATGAAATAATACCAGCTGAGCTGGAAAAAGTCCACACCCTTCTTGAGGCCAGCAGAGACATTTTCTCTATATCCAAAACTGACTATGGGCACATGAAGGGTTGGACTCAGACCATTGACGTTGGTGATGCTAATGTTATCTGCTCCAAACCCTAACTCAAATCCAAATTTGAGGAGCTACATATGCGGACGGAGCTCAAACAGATGCTAGACGCTGAGCTGTCAGTGCCTTCCCAAAGCCCTTGGTTGTCCCCGCTCCTATTAATAAAGAAGAAAAATGGAAGTCATCGGGTAGTGATGGACTACAGTGAGCTTAATAACCTCACCAAGAAGGATAGTTACACTATCCCTCGCATTGATGACGCTCTGGCCCAACTCTCTGGGTCAAAGTTTTTCTCCGCCATGGACTTGGCTAGCTGATATTGAAAGATGGAACTTTCTCCACAGGATCTGGAGAAGTGCGCCCTTATCTGCAGTGAGGGTTTGTTACAACCAAGTTAGCAACCTCAGGGGTTGTGTGTAATGCACCTGATACATTTCATAGGGCTATGGATCATATTCTCCAGGACCTTAAGATGAGATGTGTGATCATCTACCTCAATAACATCACATTCTTCTCCAAGGCGCCCAACGAGCATCTCACGCACATGAAAGAGGTGTTTCAACGCTTGCAGGCATCTAACATCATAATAAAACTCTATCAAAGTGTAATTTCTTTAGAAGAAACTGAATTTTATCAGGAATGCCATCTCACAAGATTGGATACAACCTCTACAAGATAAGGTCGAAGCAATATCCAAGATGCCGGCACCCAAAACCCTACGTGACATCCAGGTATTCTTGGGCATGATGGGGTATTACCATCGATTCATCCCCAAGTTCACCCAGCTTAGTGAGCCCATTGTACGTCTTTTATTTAAGAACACTCCGTTCCATTGGGTGCTGAACAAAAAGCCGCTTTTGAGACCCTGAAGGCACTATTACAAAAAAGGCTTATCCTCAGTCACCCTGATTATGGCAAGCTTTTCCTGTTGTTCACAGACGCCTCTGATTACGCTGTTGGAGCTATCTTGGCTCAACTGGATGAAAATGGGGTTGATCATCCAGTCTCCTACTTTAGCAAAATGTTTTCAAAAGCTGAGTGCAACTAAAGCGTCTATGAGAAGGAGTGCCTGGGTGTCCTGCTCGCTGTAAAACACTACTACACATTCCTATATGGGACTTCCTTCAAAGTGATCACTGATCACGCTTCTCTAAAATGGTTGCAGAATATAAAGGACACCATGAGGCGGTTGGCTCACAGGGCTTTAAAAGCTCCAGCATTATGATATGAATATTGAGCATTGGGCGGGAACTCGCCACATAAATGTAGATGGGTTAACGCAGCTGACCATTCTTCACTTAGACAATAGCGAAGATAGGAGGTTACATGAACTCCTCATGACTCCTGACGCATGGTCTGATGAAGATGAACCAGTACAAAAAATGCTAGCTTGGCACTCACGCAGCACCAAGATGGAGAGTGGGAATTTATATAAAAAAGCCAGAATAAACTGGTTGCCTTATCTACGGCCATCCAAACGAGTACCAGTGATCCTAGAATCCCACACTATCATGGTTATGGTGGAGTCCGCAAAACCTATGAGAGGGTTAAAGAGTAGTATTACTGGGAAGGCATCATGGAGACCAAAGCTGAAGTTCTGGAAGCCTGTCTGACCTGTAAAAAACAAGACAGCTTCAGGGCCCGTTATCAGTACCAGCTTACAACGCCTCAACAACCCTTCCACACCAAATTTAGACGTAATAGTGCTTATACTTTAGACCAATTGTGGCATTCGTTATATCCTGGTTGGATTTGATCATTTCATCAAGTGGGTTAAAGCTGTTACTCTCCCCGCTCAGATGGTTAAAGACACTGCACTCTTTTTACATCAAGATATTTTAACTTGACATGGTTGCCCCAAGTCCTTCTTTGTGACAACGGGAAAAAAACTTCACTTCCAGAGCTCAAAAGCTCCTTGCCACTTCTATGGAAAACCAACAACTCTTCACAGCCCCTACGACCCATGCACATATGGGGCTGAGGAAAGAGTTAATGGAATCCTGGTATCAATACTCCTTAAAATGGCCAATTAAGAACTTCTCCACTGGGATATCTATCTACTTAATGTCCTCATGGCTTACCAAATTTGTTACCATCGCATCCTAAAGATGCCCCCTTTCCATGCGTTGTATGTAAGAGAATGTCATGGTTAAATGACATTATAGTGGGGACCAACCCCAAGGATAAGGCTGGGCGACAGGAGGCCCAGAAGGTGAAGCTACAGGCCCTCCCTGACCTCAGGCACACAGTAGACCAACGCTGGGTACAAGCCATGTATGCTCAGGTTGGTACTAGTGAGGTTCCTAATGCAAAGCCCCTTGCGTCGGCCCAGGCGTTAAAATGGATGGTTTATTCAATTAACGCAGATGGTTTAATTTGGTTAGTTGAGGAAGGGGGTTTTGAAACGTGTTCCACTTATGATTTTGTGCGTTTGAGTTAGATCCAAAGTCAATCAATTACCCAAGTGAAGTCAATTTCGGTGTATTCTACCAAAGTGGATGGTAGTGTTTGCCTATTGGGGAATAAGTGCTTGGGACCACTTCAGCTGACTCTGAATTTCCCTAACAAAGTTTAAATATGTTTTCCACAACCAACATTCCTTTTTAGTCAACTTCTTACGATAAAATTTTCAAATTTTTTTCGTTTTATTTATTTTACCTCAAACAATCCTGTGTGCAGACCTCTTAAGGAGGTCTCGCGCTATGTAAACCTTACATTCAAAATAGGATTAGGTTATCCCCTCATGCACCATTGGGTCACCCTGGTTCCCTCCAACCTGGTGCACCTCCCCATTCTTACCCTGTGCACCAAGCAATTCCACGCTGGGAACAGGAGAGTTATAGAAGCTCTCCTTACATTAGTCAACCAACCTTATAAATTTATGTGCACGAACTTTTTCTGTGTGGGACTTTTCTGAGGTGAAATGGTGGGCGCCGGCTGTGGGCTTCAGTTGTGGTCAGCCGCACCGCTGTTTCCTCTTTTTCCTGAAAGTTAAAGCAACTTGGCATTATTATAATTGCCTCCAACTGCAAAGTAATCACCCTTTGTGCTTGTAACTGGTGAATAAGGATGCCTCAAGGTTCAAAAGTCATGATATCCCGACTTTCTGCCAAAATTACCAAGTCCAATTTTAATAAACAGGTTTTACTTATACAACGCATTCAGATGATGCCGGAGGAATCAGCGCAGATGGCCCTGGGGGCGTTGGAATTGAATAACATCGTGCATTATGTTGCTGCTATGGGAATAGGGTCATTTGCATCTAAAATGCGTTCTATAATGAGAACACTATGTATATCTCTGAAGCATATCTGCTCTTTATTGGCTCAGATAAGAAACCTATTCATGTGTACCAAATCACACCAGATTATCCCCTTTTGACCTCTAACATGATTCGCAGCACTCAGGAAGTGGAAAAGGAACTGCATTTACAATATGAAAATGTCTATGCCCCTGTTGAAGATATGGTGGGATATGGTCCTCGTAAGAGTGGCAAAGTATCCCTCTCCAATTTTTGATTCAAAATCATACCAGAGTGACATGTTACTGCCAGATGAAGAGTTTGGTGGTTATTTACTGGCGTTTTTGGCTTTAAATAAAAACAATTCCGGTTATTTTCTACTGACCGCTACCCTTTCCTCCCCTTTAGGGAAATTCAGCACCACTATTCTGGTGGATACTGGCGCCACGAAAAACTTTATGGACCAGAGCCTAGCTGACTACCTTGGGTGATTTACTTGCCAAGTGGTATGGTTAGGGGAGGTGCGCCCAAGGTATTCCCACACTGAAGATCATTAGGACAGTGGACTATAAGGTTGGCAAGTACCACTTGTCCGATCACTTCCAAGCTATCAAAAACCTCTTTTACCCTATCATCTTGGGTGTGGAGTGGTGGCGGAAGTTTGACGTTAGAACCATCTTGAAAGAGAATACTCTATCCCTAACTTTAAAGAATGGTCGTATATTAGTTGTTTCTTTGTCAGAGGAGAACGCACAGAGCGAATTGCCCCACTGGCCCCACCTTCAAACTCTTACCCTTGTTTCTATGCTAAACTCCACCGTGAAGGTTCCCCTACCTTCTTGTTTGGAGTGTTTGAATCTTCTTTTAATGCCGCATCTGCTAACGCACTACCTGATCACGGTGAAGTTGATTGTGAGTTTAAGCTCACTGTGGATCTGGTGCATATTTATTCTCCCATTTACTTTTAACTGTCCGGGAGGAAGAAGCGTTAGATGTAAAGGTGAAGGAACAGCTAGCCAAAGGCGCGAATTTATAGCGTACCTCCTCTGTATTCTCCCCACTGCTCTTTGTAGAGAAGGCTGATGGAACTTTACGTCCGTGTGTTGATTATAGGAACCTCAACTATGTCGCTGTACCAGATCTACATCTCATCCCTTTATATTCTCATATTGCGCGCTATGTGGAGAAGGCTAAGGTCTTCTCCAAGCTGGATTGCCTCAATGTGTTCAATCAAATTCGGATTAAAAAAAGGCAAGAGTGGTTAACCGCATTCCATACCAAAAAAGGAATCTTCCAGTTTTGGGTCATGCCCTTCGGGCATAAGAATGCCCCTGCTACCTTTCAACGCTGCATTGATGCAGCGTTGGGGGACTTGTTAGAGGTATGCGCGGCTGCATACATGGATGATATCCTGGCGTTTTCCCCCGATCATGAGTCCCATGCAGTGCACCTTTGGCAAGTGGGGGAGAGGTTGAAGGCAGCCAGTCTTACGCTGAAGATTAGCAAGTGTGAATTTTTCAAGTCCCAGGTCACTTTTCTGGGCAACGTCGTGTTTGACCAAGGATACATGATAACTCCAGACAAGGAGAAGGCTATTTGTGAGTGGCCCATTCCCACCTCAGTCAAAGAATTGAGGAGCTTTTTGGGGACGTGTATATTTTCAAAAAGTTCACGCCCAATTTTTCCAAGGTGGCAGCACCCTTATATAAGGCTAGTGACAAGGTGCTCCAGTGGTCCGCCGTTTTGGAGGACGCTTTCCAAGCAGTGAAGTACATCATGTTGTCCACGTCTGTCCTTCGCCATGTCAACCCTTCAAAAGAGTTCATTGTGTCTACTGACGCCTCAAACTTTGCCATAGCAGCTGCCTTGTTATAAGTAGGTAAATCTGGGATAGAGCATCCGGTGGGATATTTTTATAGGAAAATGTCTCTGCCTGTATTGAGTTTCTCCGTTTACAACAAGGAGTTACTGGCAGTGGTGGAGGCACTGACTTATTGGCATCACTACTTGCATGGCTCTACCCAACCATTTCGTGTACATACAGATCACCGTGTCTTGCTGTACTACCATTTCCCTCATGTCCTAACCCCACGGAAGACCCATTGGCATGAGACCCTTGCCCAATTTTCCTTTTCTTATGAATTTACCAAGGGCAAGGATAATGGTTTGGCGGATGCTTTGAGCCGCAACCCTGCTTTAGCTCCTGATTTAAAGGAGGTAGATGTCTATAAACCACAGGTGATGACTTTAAACATAATTGTGTCTCAACTTCCCTATCCCCCGGTCAATGGGCCAGCGCTTGCAACTCTGGAAAATGTAATGATATATAGTATTTCAGAAAGTTAATCCTTTCTCAGCCGCTATCAGCTGAATACACAATGGCACTCGCAAAAAGCGCTTTGAATCAATAGGATCTATCCAGGGGTTATCACGTAAAGAATAAGATGGTGTGGTTTCAGGGGCGCCTATGGGTTCCTACTGGACCACTGTGCCTGGAAATCATCCGGGACCATCATGATGGACTCAACGTTGGTCATCCTGGGAAAGCAAAGACCTTGGAGTTGGTACGACGCACTTACAATTGGAAGGGCTTGCCTGCTCGAGTGGGGGAGGTATTGTAAAGTGTGCTTTATCTGTAATAAAATGAAAGCCAATTGGCAACCTTTAGCGAGGTTGTTGGTACCGGTCCAAAAGGCTGAATGGCCATGAACTTCCCTCTCAGTTGATTTCATTGTGAAATTACTAGCCTCGGATGGTTATGATGCCATCATGGTGGTGGTGGACCGGTTCACGAAGTTCTCCCACTTCATTCTGTGCAGAACTACAATAACCGCGGTAGAGATGGCCAGGCTGTTCGTCACACATGTGTTTGCGCTCCATGAAGATCCCCAAGAGATTATCAGCGACTGGGGACCCCAGTTTACCTCCATCTTTTGGGAAGAGTTGTGTAAGACTCTTCAGATTCGCGCCTGCCATTCAACTGCCTATCACCCCCAATCATATGGGCATACTGAATGAGTGAACCAGTGCTTGGAACAGTTACTGCGGTGTTACACCGCCGCAGATCATTCATATTGGGCTTCTCACCTTCTTATGGCCCAATTTAGTTACATCAACACTTTTCATTCTTCAATCAGTTGTTCACCTTTTTTCGCCAACCATGGCTTTAACCCCGCCTTTAACATGGAGCTCAGCTGTGGATCTAAGGTTGAAGCGGTGGTGGACTTTGCCAAGACTATTAAGAAATTCCACCAGGGGGTGTCCACAAGTTTGGAGGCGGCAATGCAAGTGTTTAAGGAGAAAGCCAATGGTAAGCGCTGAGTGGGTCCCGCGTACAAGGAAGGGGATATCACGATGCTTAATGCTTGTAACATCCCTATCAAGCAGACATGCAAGAAGCTGGGACCAAAGAGGATTGGCCCTTATCGCGTTGTTAGAAAGGTTGGACATGCCTCCTACCAGTTAGATCTTCCTTATTCATTTTGGATCTTCTCTGTCTTCCATGAGAGAAATTGGCGTTTGTCGAGGGCCCCCCACCGAAGACTCCTGAGGCCTATCTCATGGATGGGGCGCTAGAGTGGGAAGTGGAGGAAACTGTAGCCTCCCACCGTGTTAAGAGAAGACTTGAGTACCTGGTATCTTGGAAGGGGTTTGACACTGCAGAGAACAGTTGGGTCACAGCACGTGACTGTGTACATGCCCAAGATCTATTTGAAGCTTTCCATAAGCGTTTCCCCCAGGCCGCTGGATCTCAACTCAAACTGACCATTGCCGCTATGAAGTTGGCCCCAGCCCACAAGATCTTTTCCCTAGTGTAAGCCCCTGGAGGTTAGGTTGATCCCCATCGGGAGGAGAGGGTAATGCCATGGTAAATGTCATGATAGTGGTGACCAACCCCAAGGATAAGGCTGGGCGACAGGAGGAAAGAAGTTGAAGCTACAGGCCCTCCCTGACCTCAGGCACACAGTAGACCACTCTGGGTACAAGTTAAATATGCCCAGGTTGGTACTAGTGAGGTGCCTAATGCCCAGTCCCTTTCATTGGCCCAGGCGTTAAAATGGATGGTTTAATTAATCAACGCAGATGGTTCAATTTTAATAATTGAGTAATGGGGTTATGAAACATGTTCCATTTATGAAATTATGCGTTTGAGTTGGATCCAACTTCAATCAATTACCCGAGTGAAAAAGCTTTTGGTGCACTCTACCAAATTGGATGGTAGTGTTTGCCTATTGGTAAATTGGTGCTTGGGATCACTTCAGCAGACTCCAAATTTCCCCGACTAAGTTTAAATATGTTTTTGTGCCTAAGACTCCTTTTTGGTTGACTTCTAAAAATAAAATTTCCCCATTTTTCCCGTTTTATTTATGTTACCTCAAATTATCCTGTGTGCGGACCTCTTCAAGGGAGGTCTTGCGCTATATAAACCATTCCATTTTAAATATGATTTGGTTATCCCCTTTGTGCACCTTTGGGTCACTCAGGTTCCCTCCAACCTGGTGCGCCTACCCATTCTTACCCTGTGCACCAAGTCACTTTTGGTTGGGTTTTGGTTATTGAGATCGCACTTCTAGACTTAATTTATTATGTCTCCAGCACCCTCTGCAGGGCTCTAGTAACTTTTGTGCTAACGGCCAGTTTCTAGCGTGGGCCCTGTGCACCAAGCACTTTCATTCTGGGAACAGGAAAGTTATAGACACTCTACTTACAGAGAACCTGGGTTAACGGCTCTACTAGCAAAAATATTTCTACTGACAGAACTAACCCAGATCAAGCCATGAAAAAGTTGGCCCAGCACTGCATCCAACTACATGCAGAGGCCATGACTAACTTGGCCAAGATGGTCACTAAAGAAGGCCAAGCAGTGAATGAGCTCTGGCCCCTCTCCCTTCCTTCCAAGTATCTGACTTGGGGTTTATGCTACCAAAACCTCATCACAATTTAGAAGTGAGAAGCTCAGTTCTATCTGAGATGACCCATTTTCAGTCACATATATGCGAGGGGATGAATACTATATTAAATCCATTGCTTTTGGAGTCACTATCAACTCGGTCCATGGCCAGTTTTTACGCCTTTATTCTCCCCTAACAAACTTGAAGAGGTTAATATCAGACAATTACAAGTTTGATATTGTAATAGAGCGTTATGGATGAAAATGACAATAAAATTGACCAAACGACCCTGGTCAATTCCTGGTGGAACCCCTCAAATTGGGGTAACACTTCTATTAATACTCAGGTAAAAACCATAAGTTTGGCAGTCAGATTACATCGAATCTTCAGTTAAATCTGGGGAACCATTCTGGGGTCACTCCCCTTATACAGCCAATTTACTAAAACCAACACTGCGGAGATTGTTCCCTTTTATAGGGTTAGAAAGAGTCCTGCAAGATGAAAATCTTTTTGCACTCAATAATTGTCAAAACTTATAAAATCGTTGCATCATGGTCATATTTTACCTGTAATAAACTTTCCTAATTAACTATTCTACAATACAATGCAAGCTTTTAGCGATCTGATAGGTAAAATTTCTCATATTTCCTAATTTGGATGTTACTAAGCCATCCAAACATAACATTGATTTCCCCTCAAACCTCAATATAGTTAAAGTACTAATTGGCTAGATATAGTGAGGGTTAATTTCTTACCCTTCACAGCAAATAACAAAATTGATATAAAAATTAAATGATTTTAGTTATTTATTTTCCTATTTTATTATACATGGTCGATATTCCCCAAGAAGCAAAATCATCCTTGCAGTATATAATTGTCTTTTCCTGCAAATAAATGTTGGATTTAGGTGGAATAAGCACCATTGAGCAACCCCAAAAACCCTAAAAACAACAATCGTTACCACCAAGGCAGTAAGGGTAGGGAGGCAAACATGATTTTGAGTACAGGGGGTTATATGTAATAATGTGGTTGGTACAGTTAAGACCGCGTCCTACTTAAAGAAAACTAAAATTTTAAAATTGCCTTTTATAGATGGAAGTCAACAATCCCTACCAGCGCAAGGGTGGCAGAGGAAAGCGCAGTAATTGTTTTGTTATCATATGAAAATTTGTGTCCATATTTGATGTGGTGGCAGAAATAATGATAGATTGATGTAGTTCATTGGATTGAGGGAAAGCTAGATGACACGTATGAGGTACAAAGTTTGATCTTTGAGCAGAAATAAATAACTTAAGGAATCAGGTGGACTGGACAAGTTAGTCTGCAAGCATTTTCCTGCAAGGCGGAAGCTGCTAAGAAGGATTTATCCACTTTCCCATAGTCAAGCAGCAGGCAGTGGGGCTGAGGACAATGATGGGTTGGTGGAGCAGTGAATCAGAGCTAGGTTTTTTACTTTGACTAAAGTTTACTATTAATGGGAACAATTAGAAAGAAAAGTAAGCATATCTCAACATTGATAGCTATGAATTTTGTTGAAACAAAATAAGCTTGCATTGTTTTGAGTTATATAAAATTTAATGGATGTTTAATAATTTTACAGCTACAAGCGATCTTATTGCTTCATGTTGCAGTAAGTATAAGATAAGCATAATACTTTCTGGTTTAAAGAAGAGATATATTTTCAATATTAGTCTAGTATAAGAATATTAAATAAAAAATTACCCCTTCCATAAGTAATGGTTTTTAAGACTCACTCTAAATTCTTAACTAACAGTAATTTTTTTTGTCGTTTCAAGTATTAATGAGATGGGTAGTCACTTTGTAACATCTCTTAAAACGTTTTGGAGACTTATAGCATCTCTAACCCATATTTTTTCATTTTTGCCTAAACTTCTATTATAAATTTGCTATAAAGGACCAATACAATGAAGCTCTTCGAATTAGAACATTTATCTTATAAAAAATTATAAAAAATATAAATTTTTATAATAAAAAAATTTCTTGAATAAATCAAATGATTATAACGAAAGCATTTGAAAGCTCATGATAAATTAATTTAGTAAAATACATGTTATAACAGCAGTCTCTTTGTAATTGTGTGATGAATTCAGCCCAAAAACATAGAGACGCAGCTAAAGCTTTGTTAAATAAATAAGCAGTCATTCTTTTTTTAGTACTAGATGGTATAAGCAGTCATTCTTCAGTACAAGAAACTAGAGTCTGATAATGCATAGAGCATTTAGTATAATATGGGTGTTGCTCTCCACTTTGATACCATTTTTTCCTTAAAAAGAAGTAAAGGAAACTTAGGTGACAAATGAACTGTTACATCTCTACGCTGAGATTATTTATGCTTCACAGAGTCCTCTGGTGTCTTTGTTGAATGTATGAAGAAAATATGGTAGTTATAAATTTCTATAAACTAAAGCACTTATGTTACATTAATTGTTGATAAGTATGATCTCCTGCTTATTCTAAATTTGTTACTGTTGTTACTTGATCATTATATCTCTAATCCATGGAAATAACCAGTAGCTAGTTACAATTTAACTACCTCACATAGAAATTTAGTTGTGCTTTAATTTAATATGATTTAAAAAAGATAACAGATGCTAGCGTGAATGAGCTTTGCCCTTAGAATTTACTAAAACGATATTATGCTTAGTTATCTCCTATTGAGTTTCATGCTAATATAATTTAGCAATATGAGAATAAACTTCAGGACTTTTGTGGAACATCTTCATTTATTATAGAAAGCCTTAACTGTTACATTAATTTACTATAAAGCTCAAGAAAAAAGATTTAATTCTAGAGAGATGGACTTTATTGATCATACAGTGATGAGGCTAGTAACTTTACACATAAAAAAGATCTTCTCTAAAGATTACTGACACAAAAGGGGGTTAGATTAGTGTTTTTTATATAAGTTATGTTTCATTAACTGTTTAACCTCATTTTTCTGACCTGATTAAGTTATTAGCACTATAGTAATACAAAGTGTCCATTTTTATGAGGTCTAAAAAAGCAAAAGTCTCTTGTTATTTACTTACTAAATTACTTTTATCACCTGTTATGAAACACACTGGAATTAATAAGTATTCCTATATTTAAAAATTGAATTAACATAGCCCTAATGGCTCATTAGTAAAATAGGACTCAAGTAAATTTACTCCAATGTGGTAATGTTTATCCTATAAATAGATACATAGATCACTTATTCATGAAGTTTAAACTTTATAATATACTAAAAGCCAAAAAAATCTTAAAATATAGTTGCTTAGCACTGATATTGTACAATCATTCCTCCTTTTTTGGATACAATAAATTAGGGTTCTAAAAGGAAACCTGACACAATAAGCTTTAGACCAGCAATTTTCTCAAATTCAATACTAATTCTATCCTTAAATTAAGGCTTGTTTTTAATTTCTACTGATTCATATTTATTAACACTTTAAGTTATTCTTTTATATAATTTGCATTGAATAATCTAAGTTGTTAATGTAATCTAAGAAATGTGAGCTAATGTAAGGGCCCCAGCCGCACTCATCAAATTTCATTGGACAATTCAACCTTTCAATCAATTAAGAGGAAAAGATCATATTTTTTTGTTGGAAATGATAACAGATCTAGAGCAACCCTTGATAAACGATGGGTTTCACCGCACTTCTCATCTCGATTCTATAATAGGCTAAACAGCAGGAAAGATTGATTCTGCTATGAAGTCAAATTTAGTCAAATTTACATCAAAGAAATTGTTTCAATATGCAACAAAATCTGAGCAAAGTGAGTGGATTGGAACCAAAATCCCAACAGAACTGCAAATACAGATGTTGATCCAGTGGTGTCCTTGGATTATAAAAATATTCTAAGGAAAGTATTAGCAATGTAAGGATGCCAGAACCCCAACAAACGAGAAATGTTTGGCAGCAGGAACTGCAAAATGGTCCACCACAATGTGCAAACTACAAAATGGTGCAAAAGTCCTAGCACTACGGAGAAACACGCGCGTCCTGTTGTAAAAAATATTCTACATCCCCACTACTAATTCTCTGAAAACTACAAAACCTCAGCGCTCTTCTAATGGTAGAGTGCTAGGTTATTTTGTTACCTCCTTAATATATCTTTTATTCTGCAAAATAGACTTTTAATAATTTTATAGGTTTTTAATGATTATGAACGCCCCAAAGGAACCAACTCAACCTATAGTGGCCTGCGCTCATTTGTATTAGTGATGGTCATGGCCGTCAATTTAGTGATGAAAGACTTAGCCTCACTCAGCAAAGAAAGCCTCAGAAATTGTCACCTATGCTTATTGCACACTCCATCTGATATAGGAAATACATATTTAGGTTACCACCTTGAGTGGAATGATCAATCGTTCAATCCAATCTGCTCAAGTATGAAGAATATGAAAACAATAATTTGTGGACGCAACCCGGGGAGAACCTTGGGATCAAATCTGATGAGACAATTGTTACTTCACATTATCAAGTGCCCATTCATATTAGTCGGGGATCTGGGCTAAATGCACACTCTGTATGGACAGAACTGTCTCCTCCACCCAACCCTACCCGTCAGCCTTTGATGCTCAAAGCCTGGTCTAGATTATTCCTGGTGCTCAGCCTAGGGGTCAGATGGGAATGATGTTCATTGATGGTTATTTCCTGCACTTATCTCCCCATGGATTTTATGCTAGAATTATCATAATGGCGATGCTGTGCAGACTGTGTTGCTGTTGTGATTATTTGAGTACCCTCAATGGAAGACAAGTTTTTCATTAGCATTTAAGTTTTCTGACATAATAACCCAGCCAGTTAAGGTTACTGTTATGTCATTGACCAGGATTTGTTGAACCTGGACTCTCAAAAGCTATATAAAGTTTACATGGCCTTATGAGAGCCCTCCCGACATGTTGTCATGGGTAGCGTTAATCAGAGCCATCTAACATGTACTGCTCATTTAAGTGGCACATCTAATCCCCCAATGAGTGCAAAAGTGTGCACTGTAACGGTGATAGGGTCCACCTCATGCCCTTTGGATGAAGTGGCTCGCTAGGTGCTGGGTGTTCTGGCGGAACTACTATTATGAGCCACTAAAAAGAACCATGGAGGCCTCAGAAAAATTAACAATCCTTGACATTATTGGACTACTTATATGATGAAGCTTGAATCTGGGACTCACCCTGTTGTACTAAAACTCGCTTTTAAAGGATTCACTCAATCGCTTTTCACCATTTTTTTCATCTATGATTGACACTCCAGTGTCAAGGCCACAACTCCTGTTTAACTGTTCCAAAGGCGAGGCTTAGTTGTGAATCTAGATGAAAACATCAAGGACTTCCACCACTTGCGGATGCCATCCCATTACCAGAAGACAATGCCATCGCTGCATTTTGGACTTCCCTTAACCAGGTAGTGGGTTCACACATGGCGTGGTACAATAGACCCCAAACTTTAAGGGGGCGTACAAGCTTTCCTAGCATATCAAGGCATGCCTCAAATTTGAGCTATTAAAAAATCAGTCACCATTAAGCGACAAGTTTGATACACCAAACCAACCCCATCCACTCACAAGAGTGTACTTGTATTATTCAATGGTAAGGAGAAACTTAACAACGAAACAGATATGGAACAAGATCCAGAAACGGATGATGCAGCCAACTCCATTTTGGTGTAAGTAGATCATGAAAATATCCCATTGCATGTTCTGGAATTACTGGCCCTCGCCCTCTACATCCTTCTAATGCTTTGGGATAGAGAGCCTTGGGCGGTGTCAGCCTCATGTCCCACAACCCTAGCATGCTCTCTGAAACACACAGCACAGAATACTACTTTTTAATCCCATAAATCTCTCAATCAACAACCGGATGCCCTAGGATCTTAGAAACTTAAGCCAACCCACCAGACCCAGATTCATGAACCTCAGCAGCGAGGTATCAAACAGACCCCAGACACCCTATCATTTCCATAGACCCAGAGGCCCCAATTTCGTCTCCTTAAAAGCTGGAGGCAGAGGAACAAGAAGAGGATCACCGCTGTAATCCCATGATCAAAGATCTCAGCCACGTATGCCCACTTATGGATTCATCAGACCCCACATCACCCCTACTTTCATATGCCCAGGCGCCAGCAATGACTTCCCAATTTCTCAACAAGACCCATGATTGCTCCAAGTTTCCCGTATTTACAAATAAACCCTGTAGTTTGCACCTTGAACATCTTCATTGATTTTTGTGCTTATCTCTTGTTTTCCATCGACATTTCAGTTGTCTCCAGATAGTCAGTAGTTAACATATTAAATGACATGGGAGAATCTAGGAACTTTATCTACTTCAAGATGGCACAAGAGTTACACCTGGCGTTAATCATTGAGGCGTCAGTGATGGGGCCTCTAGGTTACTGATACTCACCCTGCCTTTATGTGAGATTTGCATTTTTGTGGCCCAGTTCATTAGTAACATGTCAATTTCTTGGCGATTCTGGACCTACTTTACCCCATAATCTTGGGTGTAGTATGAAGGCGCTAACAGCCGGTTACTATCAAACTCAAGTGGAATATGCTCACATTTTTGACTTACTATCATTCTAGTGAAATTTCTCTGCTCCCCACGTTGGCATAAGGAAATGCATTGTCAGCCACTGTGAAATATCCACCTCATACGCGGTAGCCAATCTACCCACAATGTCCTCAATGCTAGAACCAAAGATATCATTGATGTAAACAAGGTGAACCACGTGCTACACCACTCTGAGTTTAAAATTGACTTACGCTTAATGGTGGATCCCATTAAGATCAATTACCCGCTTTCACATATACTACTGCCAAGGATTAGGTTTAAAAATTTTGGATTGATGAGATGATGGTAATAAGTAATTAATAAAAAGCCCTCACTTGTGTCATCTCCTGTATTATTCACTCAAAAGCCTGACGGCACCCTGTGGCTTTGTGTTGATTATTGGCACTTATATATTGTCCCAGTTCCTGATCTGTACCCCTTCCACTGGAAGCTGCGATCTCCCAAGCGATTGCCAAGTCAAAGTGTTTTCAAATTTAGACCTAAAAACTATTTTCACTAGGACAGTTTGAGGAAGGGCCAAGGATGGCTGACAGCTATCCGCACTGCCACAGCATATAACAGTTTAGGACTATGCCTTTCAAGGTTAAAAGCGCCCCTGTCATCTTCCAGAGGGCCATCGTGCGTTAGGTTTCCTCCACTTTATGTGTGCAGTGGCATATTTTGAAGAAAACCTGAACTACTCCCCTAAACCAGAGCAACACAAGAAGGATTTGATTGCAGTTGGAGCCACCTTAGAGTATGCAGCCCTGCACGCAAAGCCAAAAAAAATTAAAATTTTAAAGATGAAGTGTAGTTCCTTGGAAACTTGATACTCAAAGGTAGTCATGTCATTTATTCCTTAAAACTGGAAGTGATAAGGACTTGGGCTACGCCCAAACCCAAAAGCAGCTTCACAGTTTGCTGGGATCTTTCACCTTATTAATAATTTCCTTTGCAATCTATAAACTGGCCACCCTACTCCACCCACTTAATAGGCAAAAATGGGCCATTCACGTGGATGTCAGAATGTCGTGGGGTTTCAAAGTCATCAAACAGTTATTCCTTGGCGCCAGTCCTGTAGCATGCTGATGAAGACAATACGTTTATTATAGCATCAAAAGCCTCTGGAACAGCTGTGGGGGCAGTACTGCTACAGGAACACGAGGGACGCCAATATCTGGTATCATACATCTATAAAAATTCAATAGCGCAGTATGATCTTAAGCAATATACAATAAATAGTTGGCTTCCGTAGCATGTGTAATGATGCACCGTATTTATTTACTAAAGGGAGCGAAACACACAGTGACTGTGTGCATAGCCACAAGTTACCCATTTATTATCATAAACTTCAGAAATTAGCACACAGGCAAATTATAATGCACTGTGACCTCCAAAACTTAATTTCCTAATATGATTTCTTCAAGGGGCCAACACACATACTACCAGATATACTGATCAGGAGCCTGCCCACCAGATCTGATCCCCATGGAGGGGGTCAAGCTAGCTATGGTAATTCCCCCAAAAAAGTATTTCCTGATTCACCAACAGAACCAGCAATTATCGCTGCCATCACAACCCCCACAACACCCTCAACCCAACCCTCAAAAGCCCTTAGCTCATAGCCAGACCCACAGACAACCCCACAGGCCTTGCACAACTGAGTACCCCCAAAACAAGCCCAACAACCATTTCTGAAGGTACCCTCCTGGATGCAGTAATGGATGCACAATCAGGAACCCAGAAGGACAATCCCTAGGAACAAGATACAGGTGGTAAAAACTTTTCGGTTGGTAGTGAAAAAATAGGGTGATCTACTTCTGAGACCACATGTGGAACCCAAAATTTTACACTCGTGAGTCATAAAAGAGCTCCATGATCTGGTGACATTGGGGCACCTGAGAGCAAGAAGACCATCATTCTGATAAAGAGATCCTATGACTGGAACGGAATGAGTAAGGGCGTTCCAGCCATGATATCAGTTGCCTAACCTGCCCATGATCCAAATCCAAAAGGACAGGGAGGAACGGACTGTTACATCCACTGCAACAAGCAGCAGGGCCATGGAAGTTAGTATCATGTAAATTTTAGTTGTTCATCACCCTTTAAAAGGGTTTGATGTAATCATGGTAGTAGTGGATATATCCATGAAATACAACCTGTTTATCCCATGTTTTACTACAACTATGGCGGAGAAATGCCCAGCTATTTGTGACCCAGTGAATATCTATGTTTGTGGTAATGTGAGATGTAAGTGATAGAGGGCCACAGTTTACCTCGAAATTATGGGATGCCTTGTGAAAAACATTACACATCAAACCATGCTGATCATCTGTATATTACCCCCAGTCTGATGGACAAACAGAGTAGACCAACCAGTCACTTGAGCAATACCTCCATTATTATGCCACCACTGCTCGGAAACATGGGTAGGTGAACTGTCCTTGGAACAGTTTTTGCACAACAAGATGTTGCATGCCTCTACAGGAATTTCGCAGCTGCAAGCCAACTTGGGTTAAAATCCTGCCTTCAAAAAAGGCTCCAGATATTTAAAAACATTGCTGTAGCAAACAATTTCGTGACAGACCTCCAGAAGATACATCAACATCTGCAGAGGCAGCTAAAAAAGCCTCCCAGGATATTAAGTGGTTTGCAGATCAAAAACGCTGAGCGGCTCTGGGATACAATTGGGCGACCTGGTAATGGTGGGCACAAAAAACATCAAATGCAAGATGCCTTGCCAAAAATTTTCCCAAAAGAGGAGAGGATCTTTCCCCATCAGCAAAATGTTAAATAATGGGTCCTTTCGTGTGAAGCTATTACCACAATGAAAAATAAACAAATCAGGTCATGCTTCAGTGCTGTTACCCTTCAAGGGCGAGAAGCTGTCAGAAATTGAACCAATGATGATAGAAGGAGCCACAGAATTCGTGGTGGAGAGAATCCTAGGCTTAAGAATAATCAAGAGGGGAATCCAATACCTGGTGGCATTGAAAGGGTACCACGCCTATGACAGTAGCTGGATTTCGGCCAATGACTGTACCAAATGCCATGATTTAATTAAAAAATTCATGCTTAAAATCTCACTTCCCAAAAGCCCACCACTATTAAACCCTTGATCATTTCAGCCATCAAACTTTTCTTAACACACAAGTATTACGCCCTGGTATGAGCTCCAGTGGGAGGAGTAGATCCTGTCCTTTTAGCAAAGGGTAATTTAATGGTCCTTGATACACCCTTTCAGAAATAAATAAGATAATAAAAACCTTTTGATCTAGAAATTGGGAAAAGGCCCTTTCTTTTCTGATGAAAAGATAGCGGATCTAGGGCACACCACTGACAAAGATTGGGTTTCCGCAACCCCACCCCTTCTTGATTTTTTAATAGGCTAAACAGTGGGAAAGGTCAACTCAACTGTGAAGTTCAATTTAGCCAAAATGTACGTCATTAAATTGAGACAATCTGTTATAAACCTGATGCAAGAAGTCAGATCAAAGACTGAATTCCAATGGGACTGCAATTAGAGAGGTTGATCTGGTGAAGAACCCCGTGGATGATAGAAAATTTTTTTAAAAATATAAGAAATGTAATTATGCCAGAACCCCAATTAATGAGCGAAGTTTGGCAGCATGAAACGAAAAATAGGCCAACCACAATTTGCAACCCCAATATGGCGCAAAGGTCTCAACGCTTGGAGAAGATTTGCGCTTTCTGTCATAAAAATATTCTATAATCCCCACTCATTAATTCCCTAAACCCTATAAAATCCCGCCGCTCTGCTAATGGTAGAATGATGAGTAACTTCGTTATACCTTAAGTTATCACTAATTTGCCAAAAATTATTAAAAAATCTATAAATTTGTAAAATTCTGCCCGCCCTGAAGGAACCGCCTCAACTGTTGGAGGCCCACATACATTTGTATCAGTGATGGTCATTGCCGTCTCATTGGTGATTACAGCCTCAGACTCCCCAGCAAAGTATTCTTTGGCTATCGTACCCTAGAAGTCTAACACTCCCTCTGATCAAGGATTTACATTTTCAGATTTTCACCCTGAACAAAATAATCAATAATTCAGTACAATCCGCCACAATTATGAAGAAAATGTAAATGATAATCTTGTGGACGCGCCTCTGTGGAAAATCGATGTGATAAAAACTGACAAGATAATTGTTACTCCCCACTATCCTGTGCATGTAGATGATTTGATTTGGGCTAATTCACATTCTTGATGGATGTAACTTTCTTCACCAGCCAACCTACCAGTCAGCCTTTGATGACTAAAGCCTGGTCTAGGTTATTGCCAACGCTCAGCCTAGTGGTCAGGATGATCATGATGTTCATTGATTATTATTTCCTGAACTTATCTCCTCATTAATATTATTTCTAGAATTATCATAGTGGCGATGCCGTGTGGACTGTGGATGCTGTTGTGGGCATTAAAGTACCCTCAATGGAAGCCAAATCTTTTTCTTAGCATGTTAGTTGCCTGACATGTATTATATATGCTAATGTTATACACATTAATTAATAATCAGTAAATTAAGCGCGTAGATAGTAATTAGTTCTAAATATGAATTTATGCACTTAACCTATAGAAAGATTCTCATTTACAAGTAATCTATGGGCATATAATATATACTACACCTCTTAGACACATTGTTAATAAATTATCTGTTTTCTCAGAAATACTTTTTTAATGCTTTTGATTAAATTTTGCAGTTTCAAGATTAATAGTTTATTACTTCAACCATAGATCTAACCATAAATTAACACTTGCAGTTAGTATAGACACTAATGCCCTCTACTGATGGCTGCATATGGACATTATTATCCTAACAATTGATCATTTCACTAAGAGTAGTTTAGTTTGCCCTTATCTGAATTCTAGGCCATATGACCTGGTATTAGCATATACAGAATATCATTTAAAAAGTTTATTTAAATGCCAATACCCAAAATCTGAGATATATTTCTCCTATCTTCTAGATATCACCTTAGATAATGGGTACTTGAAAGGTACTACAAGAATCAACAATTCTTCTACCAGTAGCACTTTTAAATGATCAAAAGATATAGGAAATATAGAGCATGTACTGTCAGGATTCTCCATTTATTGGAGGAAGCCCCAACTTGGGGTCATGACCCACCTATGGGTGGATTCCGGTTTGGGCTCCCCAAACTTGGGTTGAGCACAATCCAAACTTTTGGGGATCAGTACAAATGATATTTAATTACTTATATAATGACACCAGCGATTAATGCCAAGTATGTCAAAACATCAATTGGTATGCAGGGAATTGCCATCTGACACCGACCCAATTAATCCACCTTTTTAGGATCACCAGCAACTAATGCTGAGAGTGGTCCCACTCCCAGTTGTATTAATTGCATTTATTTATATTTTTATGATGGAAATCGACTCTGAGCTTTCCCTATCCCAAAACCTCCCATTCCCAATCCATTGAGGTCCGTTAAATACCTCAAGGATTAGTATAAAAAATTACTATCTCTTTTAATCTCTTTTGATATATCAGATTACCTAAGCCTTTAAGGCCTATTAACTCGCTGGGGCTTTGGGGCTCTGATTTATATGGGCTGGGTTGAAATTGCTCCTCCATGTCCTGAAAAATTGTTGCTCCCTGCCAGGTATACCCTGAGTTCACATTGTGGGATCCGCTGACAAATGCCACAAATATCTTATTTAAAGTGAGTAATTTACTTTATAAATAAAAGTAGTAATTAACGCTTTGTTAATGTATTTTTATGTTTTTATTGTTTAAGCAGGGCCAAACCAAGAAAGGTCCTTTTCTCAATACCAGTATTTCCTATTTAAACTATTTTGAATTTTGAGACCATGGGTATCGAGGAAAAAGTATATAAAGCTGAGTCATTTAAATTAGGAAATATAGGCTTTCAGCCTATCAGATCAAAGATAAAAATTTTGAGGCAAAACTAACCCATGTGGTAACGATTTGATGAATTGTATCCAATCACCAGTGAGTAAAATCTTCTCACCTTAGCGGTGGTCAGACTCATGTGGTAATGATTGGTTAATTTGCACCCTATTATCATCGAGTAATATTTTCTCATCTTGGAGGTGATCAAACCCGTGTGGTATCAAACACCCCAAATTTGGCTGAGAAGTCAGAATAATCCTATTATTAGTTATTACCTTTTTAAACCACTTTTTGTTATAGACCATATTTTTTTGAAAGTTAAAATACCACCGAGAATCCGCCAAGGTCCTTTCGCCGTGGTTAGTCATATCATTGATAACCACAATATCATTTTGAAGATTGGGCTGGTGATGGGCCAATCATGGTAGCAGATTTGAGGTCACTTGTAACTCCAACATTCTTTTTCTTAAGTTGATAAGGAGATTGTCCGACATTGCCCCCTCAAGAATGTTGGGAGGGGTGTTGGGTCATAGAAAGCGGCCATGTACCCATTTTATGATAATTCCTGTATCCAAAGACTTTATAGAATTCTCATTTCCTCTCTTATACATGATGGTAAATGGCCCCTCTCCAATTGATCCAAGTTTGCCACTATGGGGAGCTATGAGATTGTGGTAATATAAAACCCTATCTGACACTTGGTAAGAAGGTAGAGGAGCTCAGAGCTCATTGGCAGCTTGGCCTACTTTAGTATCCGTTTTTGCGAGGTTGGTATAATGTATAGGTAAGGTGGGAAGCGGGTACTCATCCATGCAAGAGTATATCTTCTTGCTGGGTTTGTTATTAGCTAGAACTAAGGGGACTTCATATTTTGAGCAACAACAAGAACCCTTGCTTCAACTTGATAATGACGTCATATTCAATCATAAACTGAGTACCTATAAGCATACCATAATCGTTATTATCCAGAGCCACTGTGGGGGCCAATAGAATAAGCTTCCCAATATGAATGGGAAGGGACGATTAAGCACCCAGTGTGTGGGTGTTGTTAGGACCAGCGGTTCCAAAGTCTTGGTTGTACTCCAAGTCAGGTGCAAGTTTGATCGTTTTCATCAACTTGGAGGAGATTACATTCACCGGGGAGCCTGTATCTAAGATAGCCATCACCTGAACTTTTTGGATAGCCACATCGACCTTTGTAAGTACCCCCAAAAGTGGGCAATAGCGCTGAGACCTCCTTAAGATGGAAAATGGAGGTTAATTTGCATGCGGTCCTGGGGTAATCTTCCTGGATGGACTGCATGGTATGGCCATGCTGGATAGGGCAAATAAGGTGAGATGACACCTCATCTGCATTTCTGGTAGTATCAATAATGGCTGGCTCCCCTAGAACTCGGCAGAGATACGTCTCTTCATGTATGGTGGCTTCATCTACTCCTCCAGCATTCAAGCGATTGGGGACTTCCACTTCATCAGGTACTCCTACAACAAAATAGCTGACTTCATCCGTACCCCCTCAGAATCATCTCCTGGGGTATTAGTAACGCGAGGTAATGGCATAAGTTGTTTAAGTGAGTCAGGCACATGAGATTTGTCAGCAATAGATGTGCCTTTCCCTACGCTGACATTTCTTTTCCCTGATCCTGTTCCTCTGCGTCAGCTTTCTTTTTCCAGCACACAGCCTCCTTGTGTCTGAACTTAAGCAGTATTCACACCGAGGGCATTCAGGACGCTTTACTTTGGGGTTTTGCTCTTCAGGGCCCATTATCTGAAGGGGCTCCTTCTTGTCTTCAATAGCTAGGACTCAAGGCTTAGGCTTTGAATCCTCAATGGTTAAAACTTGAGGATGAGATACTGCTCCACGTGGAACTTCAGGCTTATGGAAATCAGCGACATCTATTAACGCTTCATTTGATGTCTTGAATGGTATGGAAATAGTTTTAAATGAGGTGATGTGCATTGCTAACGGAGGGTAAGAAGCCACTCTAGTCAAAACGGCGGCTACAGCATCATCCAAAGTCAACATCTTTGAGGTTAACAATGTCTGTGCTTCCATATATAATCGTTCCGCAAAGGTGACCACTGACTCTCCTATTCAGATACTCATATGCATAAAAGTTTGCTTTTTCATAATTAAAGCCTGTTTTTAACCAAACGTGTTTATGAGAGCCTCTTTAACCTCGGACCAAGTGCAAAGAGCATCCATGTGTGGGACCATCACCTCCTGTGCCATGCAGCCCAAACAGGTAAGTATATGTTTGGCCTTCTGACGATCCATTGCCCCTTCCATAGCTGCTTCATAGACGTATAATAAATGAAGCAATGCTGCCTTCTCCCGGGATAAACTTGTCTTTGAATGTCGTTTTGAATGAACTAGAATCACCCCCAGTAAGGGTATGAATACCTGAGCTTCTGCTTCTGAGGTTTTGGAGCGGTAGTTTAACTTATCAAAGGTACGTGAAAGGCGATTGCACTGATATTGCATAGCTTTGAGCTGGGTTTCCATTTTGGTGAGGGCTTCTATAGGCCCAGATTCACATAGTCTCAGTTGAGCTTCAATACCTAATTTATGAGTTTCAAGATCTTCCATTTGGCTCTCCATTCCATTGACTTGAAAACGAAGTTGTGATACCAGCGAGCTTAGGTTTAATTGAGCAGTTTCCACGGCTTCCACGCGGTTCTTCAGCTCTTCTTTCATTTGTTTACACCCTTCATCATCATGAGAGTTGGAGCTGGGACCTTGTACTCCCTCCTTAATTTATTAATACTTCTGCTCGACCTGTATTAATTGAATAAATACTTCCTTCAACAGCGCAGGGCTTTCCAGCAAAGCTTTTACCAATTTTGCTTTGGTTTCGCATTCAGTCAGGCGACGTGCCAAATATTTTGGTATTTAAAACAAAGCTATGAGAGCTAGCTTTTTTCTATCTGAGCAACCTTGGCCGCGAGGGTGGTGGTGGCGCTAGATGGTTCAAGCAACAGACGACGTTCAAGCTCATCAACATGTGAAAAGGCCTGAATTAACTGTCGCTCCACCACAGCCACACGCTGTTCATATTCCTCTTGAAGGACGGAGTTGGGGGCTGAAAAGTCAGGGTGTGTTTGCTCATTGTGCTTTTCAAGTTCTTTAGCAAACTCCTCCAACAACAAGCGGGTGCTAGTGGAGGAAGCGTTAAGTTCATCTCAGAATACCTTCATGGCCTCCTCAACATATTTTACAATCCCAGTGTCCATGTAGTAAGTTGATTATGCAGCTGTATGATGAAGCTACAATTAGCTTCCTCACCAGATCTAACTGCTCCAAAATGTTTAGAGGTCAGTTGGTACAACTTATCATAAGCTAAATTCAGAGCTGCATGAGTATCTAGGTGTCGATGTAACTCTTTGTGATGTCCAGCTAAGAGATGCATCATGTGTACCAAGGCAGGGTGAGCAAACTTGCGTACGTAGGTGGTCAAATCTGTAAGCTGACCATAGGTCTCTGGGAGGACACTAGTCTCATAGAGAAACAAGTGGCGTTCCTCTACCAACGATGCTCATTTGTGAGATGCAATGTCGCCAGGGTTAATGATGCCATGAGGAAAGTCTCTCACAGCTTCAGTGGCCAGCCAAGTGATGCAATGAGACTCAGGTATTAATATGCGCTCAAATTGTTCTTCTTCAAACATCAAAGCAGTAGGGCTGTCCATTTGATCATCAGCTTCAGTCCCTTCCCCATTTCGCACCCAACGGGTGACACTCTCCATTTCTTTAGTACTTATCGAAGTATTCAGGGTGGACCCCTGTAGTAAGCGCCAGTTTGTGGGATCTGCTGACGGATGCCACAAATATTTTGTTTAAAGTCAGTAATTTACTTTATTAAATAAAAGTAATAAATAACGCTTTGGTAAAGTTTTTTTATGTTTTTTATTGTTTAAGCAGGGCCAAACCAATAAAGGTCCTTTTCTTGATACTAGTATTTCCTATTTAAACTAGTTTGAATTTTGAGAACATGGGTATTCAAGGATAAAGTATATAAAGCTGAGTCATCCAAATTAGGAAATATAGGCTTTTGGCCTATCAGATCAAAGATAAAAACTTTGAGGCAAAACTGACCCATGTGGTAACGATTAAAGAATTGTATCCAATCACCAGTGAGTAAAATCTTCTCACCTCAGCGGTGGTCAGACTCATGTGGTAAAGTTTGGTTAATTTGCACCCTATCATCATCGAGTAAAATCTTCTCACCTCGGCGTTGTTCAGACTCATGTGGTAATGATTGGTTAATTTGCACCCTATCATTGTAGAGTAAAGCCTTCTCACCTCAGCGGTGTTCAGACTCATTTGGTAATGATTGGTTAATTTGCACCCTATTATCATCGAGTAATATATTCTCACCTTGGAGGTGATCAAACCCATGTGGTATCAAACACCCCAAATTTGGCTGAGAAGTTGGAGCAATCCTATTATTAGTTATTACCTCTTTAAGCCGCTTTTTGTTATAAACCATATTTTTCTGATAGTTAGGATTCCACCAAGAATCTGCCAAGGCCTTTTCTCCGTGGTTACTCATATTGTTGATAACCACAATATTATTTTGAGATTGGGCAGGTGATGGGCTAATCATGGTAGCAGATTTGGGGGCACTCATACCTCCAACATACTTTTTCTTAAGTTGATAAGGAGATTGTCCAACACACATTGCAACTACTATACAAATTATCAATAACTTTTTGCGTTAGATCTCTCTCTGGATCAAGGAAGACTTAACTCTGTGGCAAAATTACCCCATGGTGATACATGAGATTGATCAAAGAATTCTTACCATTGAGCAACGCCAACTCAAACTTTGTGATGAAACTACTAAGATAAAAAGTGAACTTCAGCAGTTAACCCTCTAATTGCCACCAAATTGGCCTTCATTCCAACCATGATCGGGTATAATTGAAAATTGAAGATATCAGCGACTTACAAAGTCAGATATGACGCACTCTAACCTCAGGTAGCTCTCAACGTTAGCAGTTCCTCTTCAGGTGAAAATTTACCCCTAGTGTCAATCCATGTAGCTCGACCATTAATCCCCCCAGTGTCACAGTAAACCATCTAACAAAGAAAAGATACTCCCAGGCGAAGGGAGTATCTTCTCATTCCTATTTTGTTATGAAAGTTCAATAGTGGAAGCTACTAAGACCCAACGGCTTAAACACCTAGCCAACTATCTTAGTCGCGTAGCTCAAAACATTATAGTTCCATATATAATTCATTGCCAGACTTTGGATGATGCCAAGACTGCTTGCTTTGGGAATTTGGGAGCGACGTAACTTTATCCAACCAAATGCATTTTTTGGGAATAAGCCTTAATCAAGAAACTATCACTTAGTTTGTTCAAAGTTTTTACTTTGAGGCTCAAACGTTGGTTGTCAGAAAACGTCTTACTTTAGATGGCGCTATCACTGCTTTGTTTTTGGCATTCAAAATTATTCCTAACATTATACTTTATCTTAAGCGGTGAATTCTTCCTGGATGTCTCTCCACCATATCAGGAAGCCGTTTTGCTTATTCCTGCTGATACAATCAAACCCACTGGGCCCCTCGCTTTAATAATCTAAAGCCTACGCCCCAACTGTTAGCTGTTACACCCCCAAATCACCTACCCCTGAACTATCCTGCACTTTTTTCAAAATAGATAACCATACAATAGACAATTGTCTCATCTTCTACATAGGTTGGCAAAATACCAGTCAGTATAGGTTAGGAGGCTCCCTATGCTAACAACAATCAAGGGCCTCAAGACCCTTGTATAAGCTCTAATTCTAAACCCAGCACCTCAAGATGCTTTGTGTTAGCGGCGCCAGCAGAAGTTGACGTACCACTTTCTATCCAAGGAAAATAAGATCTTCAGATTTCCTATTTTATTTTGGTCAATTACCCAATCAACTCTTGGAGTTCAGTTCCTCTATGAAAAACCAAGCACTGGCAAACAAAACCTTTAAAAGCATTGAACAGTCTCAAGCTTGACCGTAGCAAAATACTCCACTTTCTTTACTACAAATCCCCCATAAAAGTTTAATAACTTAAATTCTCCGTTAATCTCTTTTGTGATTCAAGTAAAGACAGTCAATCATAAATTAAAGTATTGGCAATAATTGATACTGGCTTGCCAGTTAACAGTATAGCCTCTTGACTTAACCAAATAAATAAAAGTGGCTCCAGACTTCTTTATCACCCTGAATATGAGAAGGTTAGTGATTAAGTGACTAAAGCAATCGGTGCATATTCTGCCTTACCTCTCCATTTCAGAAAGCTTTAAATTACTGCACCCACTATTGCATTAAGTTACGATAGCTATGAAATGCTTATTGAAGTCCAATTGATGCAGGAGTCCTTTTGCATCATCAACCATAAAGAAAAGTACCTTTCACTATTAGGATATCGGATCCCAATGATATCTGAACTCCCAGTCAAGACTAAAGGATCCCCAAAAACGAACTGCCTCATGGAATATAAATCCTCCATTTGTAAAGATGAATATCAAGTCTTAATAGAAAAAACTAAGTTACCCCCTGAAGCTGTGGATGCTGAAGATGGGATCCCTTTATATGTCCATAATACTATGACAATACCCTCTGGCTCACAAGTGATTATGGATATGGGGATCGAAAATTTCACCCCACCAAATCAAATTTTGGAGCTAACTGGACACCTACACCCTTCAATTAAGAAACATTGACCTGCCCAGTGTAATGGTCATATTGAACTGATTGTTACATTTTGACTCAATATTCAGATTTTTGAATATTGAGTCAAAACGCGATTTTGGGGTTTAGAGGTTCATGCGGGATTGGCGCTGGGCTGTGCCCCTCCTAAGCTATTCTTTATGAACCTTGGGGCACAAAGAAAAGTGCGGAGGGGTTCCCCAGAAGAGCTACCTTAAAAGGTTGGGCCCGCACAATACTAAAATCAGTTCAGAATTCTCTCTTTCTTGTTTTCCGCCCTTGCATGGGTCTCTCTAGTAGCCTTGGGGCTGCTCTTGCCTTGTCTTACCTGGCATCCCACGGTGAACCTAGTTTTTTATCCTTAAAAAATTGAGATTTGGCGGCGAACTGATCTTCCAAATACTCTGGTTTTTTTCTTGTGTCATTTGCGGTGCCCTATGTCATCAGGATAAATTCATCATTGCGTTTATTTTTGCTAATAAATAAAACAAGGTTAATTTTGGGGTCAAACCCTCACTTACCTGTGTCGTCTTTTTGTGTTTCTGATTTTTTCTACATCTGAGGTAAATTAGTGAGTACGTGGAGATAAAAATCTTACCTTGAGGGAACCTCATATTGGGCAATCTTTTGGTGCCAATTTTGAATCTTTTAATCCTAAGGCAAGATGGCGGTCAAAAACTGGGACGTTTTCATCCGTTACATTATTCTGAACTCAGAGTGCTTTTAGCATGCCATCAAATCCCCAGCTTGATCTGAACTGAGTGAAAATTTAAGATCCCAGTTGTTGAGTAACCAGTACCAGGGGGAGCCATTAACTGATGCCCAACCCTAGATCTGAAGTGACCGTTGGTCTAAAATCCTGGAGGAGCTTCCCCCTCACCAGGGATATGAGTGGCACTGAGGGACCTGGCCCAGCAGGGCTTTCACCCCATGGTCAGCCCACATTGTGTGGGATAACTGCCCACCCTGCGTTGGATATGTTTCCCCTGCCGGGTGGACTGGGTTTTGCAGTCCAATTCTGGCTCCATGTTTACCAAGGAAGCCCTCATGGTGGTTGCCTCCAGCTATGAGCTACCCTCTAGTGGGGGACTCCTTCTTAGCAGGCGGGGGTGACATAACAGTCAGGTTGAACCAATCATTACATTTTGACTTGAGATTCAGATTTCTGAATATTGAGTTGAAACGTTATTTTGAGGTTTTGAGGTTCATGTGGGCTCAGCGCTGGGCTGTGCCCCTCCCAAGATATTCTGTATGCACCTTGGGGCACAAAGAAAAGTGTGAAGCAACTCCCCAAAAGAGTGACCTTAAAAGGTTGGGCCCACGCAATTCTGAACTCAGTTCAGAAAGCTCTCTTTTTCATTTACTCACCCTCGCATGGGTCCTATAGTGACCTTGGGGATGCTGTTGCCTTGACTTACCTGGTATCCCACAGCAAACCTAGTTTTGTATCCTTAACAAAAATTGAGATTGGCGGCGAACTGATCTGCCAAATATTCTGGTTTTTCTTGTGTCATTTGCAGAGCCCTATGTCATCGTGGTAAATTCATCAGTGTGTTTATTTTCGTTAATAAAACAAGGTTAATTTTGGTGCTGTAACCCTCAATTACCTGTGTCATCTTTTCAAAATTTCCAAATTTCCCTACATCCGATGTTAAATTAGTGAGTACATGGAGTCAAAACTCTTACCTCAAGGGAAACTCATATCAGGCAATCTTGCGGCACAAATTTTGAATCTGCCTATCTGAGGGCAAGGTGGCGGTCAAAAACTGGGACGTTTTCATCTGTTCATATCAGGGATTAAGTATTTTCCTATAAAAACCTATCTCCAACTTATTAGGGAATCTAACTAATTAAACCGTACAAGTCCCTCAGCATGTCCCTATTGCTTACATAAAATTATCTTATAAATAATATTACCAATGTGAGCTTTTTAGCTCTTTACAAAATTTGGGATTTGATACCTTATCCACCATAGCCCTATCAAAAGTAGAATTGTGGATAATCTCAGCCCTAAAAAAATGCCAAAACGTTGAAGACCCTTCTTGAGGAGTGTGACGATATTTTTCCTCAGACCAAGTGACTACAGGAAAATGTCCGTGGTAATTCACCAAATTGAGATTAAGACTCACCTCCATTCAAATCCTGGCCATACCATAAGTCCAAGTTTGATGAGGCTCAAGTGGCCTTAGAGCTACAGCAGCTGTTGGAAGCTGGGTTAATCATGCCTTCTAAAAGCCTGTGGGCTTCCTCAGTCTTATTAATTTGGAAAAAGGATGGTGCCACCATATTGTCATGGATTATAGCAACTTTAATTCAATTCATAATAAAGGATAGCTATCCATTGCCGTGTATAGATGATTCCTTATGCTTGATGTCAGGTTACCACTTTTTTAGCTAAGATCTTGTCAGCAGGTATTGGCAAGCCAATTTATCGATGGATGATTGGGAAAATGTTCACTCATCTCAAGTGAAGGAAAGTTTGAGCCCACTCAAATGCCGCTGGGGTATGTAACATCCCTGCTACCTTCCAATGCACCATGGAAGGACTTTTAAGTGATTTAAAGCGATCCTGTGTGTTAGTTTATCTTGGATATATAACCATTTTTCAAGAACTTTAACCAAACACATAGATAGTCTCAGGCAAGTTTTCCAGCAGTTATGATAAGCTTCACTAAAACTAAAGCGTCAAGATTATCCTACTATCAGAATGAAATGAATTTTTTAGGTCATAAGTTAGAGAAAGCCGTAATATCCCCAATGGACAATAAGGTTCTGTCATTTCCAAAATTTACCCCCTAAATCCCCAAGAGACGTACAAGTTTTTATGAGGGGATGGTAGGATATTATTGCCAGTTTATTCCCCACTTTGCTGACACCTCTGAGCCTCTAGTATTTAAAGAATAAAGGGATACCATTCCAGTGGAAAGAAGAACAACAAATCTAGTACTAAAAAGAAAGAAGAACAACAACAGGCCTTTGACATGATATGCATCTCTCTCCCACTCTCTAGTACTCACAAATCCTAATTTTGACAAACCTTTTCTCCTCTTTGCCAAGGCTAACGAGATGGGCTTTGAATCCATACTGTCACGGCATGATAAAAACTTAGTAGACCATCCTATTACCTACTCTAGCAAAACTCTAACCAGAGCTGAACGCAACTATAGTGTTATGGAACATAAATGATTTTCAGTACTACTGGAGGTTGGCATTTCTAACTTTTTTATATGGGAAACATTTCGCCATAATTATGGATCATGCTTCCTTGCGATGGATACAGCAAATGAAGGACTATGGTGGGAGGTTAGCTCAATGGGAGTTAAAGTTTTAAGACTATGGCCTTTCCATTATTCAATGACCTGGGTTGATAAACCAAAACATGGATATTCTATCTCAGCTTCCCATATTAACCTTAACCAACCCTGAAGAGAATCAACTCTACAACCTCCTAGCACAAATCAATTATAGATAGATTAATCCATGACTCTTCAAAAGGAATTAGAAAAAAGATCAGTAATCTTTAAGTCCAAAACAACCAACTGCACAAACTCATTTCCAAAAAATGGTCGCCCTAAGTATGGCCTTTGGCTTGAACTGAAATCATATTGGAGGGACATCGGCATGTTGGCCACAGGGTAATTTGTAAAACCTATAAGTTTCTAAAGACTCAATGCTACTTGGAAGGAAAGCTTCTTTCAATTCAATTTGTATTAGAGTTCTGCCCGGTATAGAAGTCAAGCCAGACCTAATCACCAATCTCAAAATCTAGTGGTTCCACCTTGCAAACCCTTCCATTTTCTTAGCATTATTGTTGTGGGACCTCTCCATCGTAACTTTAATGGTCATAGGTTCCTCCTTAAAGCCGTGGATCATATAACTAAGTGTATTGAAGCTGTATCACTACCATTCACTTTAGCAAAAGCTACCGCCGCATTCTTATATGATCAGAATATCACCCAACATGAGTGCCCTAACATAATTTTCTCTGATAATGGTCAAAACTTATGATCATCACTGGTGGATGATTTAGCTGAATTTATGAAATCCACCTGGGTATTTTCTACTCCATACCATCCTGCAACCAAGGGATGGTACCCTATCTGCCACCCTCTGAAAATGGGCATGATCACCCTCTTCACTGGCCTCAATATTTGCCTAGTGCAATTCTGGCCTACAGAATAAGCTGTTACCAAATAAAATAAAGTTGTTGCCCTTACAATCTTTGTATGGAAAAAATCCTCATTTGCCTTCTAAAGTGCAAACCATATTGCACCAAGTTTTACCTGATGCCCCTGAAGTTACTAAGTGAAGCATTTCCAATGAAATAATCTGATTTCAGGATCTAGCTTCTGAGAACTTATCTGCCACCATTAGTAGAAAAACAAGTCGGTTTTATGACAAACATGAACCTCTGCACACTTTCCAGCTGAGTAACCTAGTCCTTTTCATACCACCATCAGCTAGAAGGTTATGGTAACTTGGGCTCCAACTGGTTGGGGCCCTATAAAGTCATCTATAGGTGGGGTAATGAACACTCAATTGTAGATGTCATTCAGGATACTGTGGTAAATTAAGTAATTACGTTTTCCCCATAAGCTTCCCCTACGCCAAGATTTAGAGGGGGGTGTTATCAATATTCCTACCCAAATTGGAGCTTTGGATGAGGTAGATGATAGGAATTGAACATGAGATGTCAAAGCATCTGAAACTATTTTCAGGGATAATCCCCAACAAGTTGAAGCCCTAGCAATAATGAGGAAAATTTCCACCTAATTAATCAAATATTAATTGCCATAAAATCTCCTAATATTGGGTTTCAAATAAGAGCTATGCGGCAACCAAATCCTTATTGCCCATCTTACTAAGACTTCTACAGAATCACAATTTGCAATAATTATAGATCATAGCTTGGACACTTAAAATGGTTAGAAACCTCCTTGATCTCCCTTATAATTTTAATTATAAACATCTAAAGATTATTTCATTTTTCCACTTTTAAGTTAAGTTGGCCTTCCTCAATTTTTTGGAAGTTATAATAGTTTAGGGTGACGACTCCAGGGATGTTAACCTGAGTAAAGACTTTCCAGATAAGAAAAAATTAATACGATTCAGCTTTCAGGAACTTTGGGTTTTCTGGTTTTAAATCAAAGGGACAAGTAGTCTTAAAATCCTTAGTCCCAACATGCTCTTTGGAATGTTTTATTGTCACCAAATAGTAGAGTAGTTAGTTGAGGATTTTTATTTCTCAGAATGGTGAGAATCAGAAAAAATAAGTTATTTTAGTATTATACTAATTGAAAGAATTTCACTGGCAAGAAATATTGTGGATAAGAATAAACTATCAACTTTTCAGCTATAAAGCCAAAATATTTATATCATCTCTTCTATTTACTGTCTCATTCTATATATCAAATCACATTGCGCGCCAGTGCAATATACCTTGGAGCTGGACTTAGGCTACCTTTCAATTAATGTTTGTTGATAGGTATACCCAAAACATTTGAATTATTTATCCATAAACTTTTGCTCTTGTTCTTAGCAGGCCAATTATGTATATCATTTATTACTTCAATGAAGTCGGTGTGGATATTATAAGTGGCTATTCATTATATTTTAAGCTTTATTAACAAATCTGGAGCCTAGAGGTTTGTTTGAGTTGTAATATAATAGTGATATTATAATCTAAGACTGTAAATAGAGCCGTTTAGATTTAGTTAAAAGTTAACAGATTATTGCTGAGTAACCAGTTTTTTAACATTTCCACCTTTTAGGCGCCTCCCTATTATGGGTGAAACTCATATTAAAAAATGTAACTTATTGTCTATATCAACAAAAAAATATAATATTAATTTAGCCTTAGATGCTTTATTGAGCTTATACATAGAATCATAATTGATATTTAAATGCAAAATGCCAATGAATTCCAATTAATATTATTATATTTGCAAACAGATATAACAAATATCAAAGTTAGGTACAAATCACCTCTGACTTGTAGTATTTAACAACATGTCATATGATATAACTCAAAAACCATTAATACATAAATTAATAGGATCTTTTTTTAGTACTAGATGGTAATTAATAGGATCTTCACTCCATCTAATTACAATTTGGGATTTTCCTTTTTATCAAATAATATATATTTTTAGGTCTTCCTTTGAACTTTTTTCCTCTAATCAATCTTTATTCTAAAAATAGTACTAACCTTTAACTTAATAAACTAGATTCCACCTACTTTTGTTTTCTTTTATCATGATTGAAACTTCTATTGAGACCTCAAAATATCTCGTCATTAGGTTAAGTCTCAATATTGTAAAGAATAATCCAAGTAACCACCCTGCCAACGCAAGCTTCTAAGATTGCCTTCATTTATATACTGTGCCATTATCATTTAAGCTCTTGTTACCACACCCATATATTGAACAATAAGTTTTTCTACCAAATACCACATGGTATGTTGGGACACAATTTAGGGAAGTTTCAGCTGGTGCAATATAAGAGAAGCATCAAGGGGGTTCTCTCATTTTAATATGAAAAGATTGGTGAATCAAGCATGTCTTTAATGATTGTAGTGTTGATGTAAAAGGGAACCAGGGAGTGAGTGGTCTTTATGCATTATAATAACTGATATTAGATCAATTTTAGTACGAATCTATTTAAGAGTTTTTACTAAGAGGTTAATATTTTATCTTTTCTATTTTTTTCTTTAGATAAGTTTATATAGATAAAGAATTTTTGTGTACTATGTTTACAATGTCGTATCACCCAAGTTCTTCAGGTTGTACAATTTGATGCACGTCTTCTTTATCACCTTAAAGGGGTGGACTCATGTATTTGCGAGTTTGTCTCTTCACATTAAAGCCATGGTTCTTATGAAATAACCCTAGATCGCCAACATCAAATTTTCGCAGTTAGACAAAATAATGTAGAGTAGCATCATGATTCTTAATCTCTTTGTTAGAATAATAAAAAAGCTATGTATTTTAAGTTAATTAGCATGGAGGTCAGGTATAATAAGTAGCGGTTGAGATCAGGACAGCAGTGTCTTCCACACGATATATACAAAGTTAGCAGATCTGGGTATCTCCTGTATAGCAGCTGCAACAGGTATAACCCATTGTCAAGTGGCAGCTAATATTGTATGCTAATATAACAGTTGTTAGGAGCATGCTCCATTTTAACAGAAGGTCCTTTGCGATTTTCATGAGTAATTTACCAGGTTGCTATTAACACATTTGACAAATCTGTTGGACTTTGGCTGATAGGGGATCTTAATTAAACCACAAATGCTTATAAGTTTATTAAGTTAAAGTATGGCATGTAAGTTAAATTGTTACTATTATCTGCGAGAATGTACTGGGGCAACTAAGTCTGAATGATTTTCTATGTAATGAACTTTGCTGTGGTCACAGAGCCAAGGTCTTGTATGGTGGTGAATTATAACCGGATGAAATCTCCAATGATTTATCTTTATTTAGGATTAAATAGGCCAATCTTAGGAGTAAATACGGAAAGGTATAGATATAATCAAGCCCTTTGGTCCTAATTTGAGCCAAATTCTAAGTATTTTCTATCTGATCTATTTAATTTAATTAAATAGGACAATCTTGGCAAAATAGCTATTGACCAATTATTAATGGTTTTAATTATTGCTTGTTAATTGCTCCCCAGTTGGGTTGAGCTTAAATTAGTTTTCCGCTGAATTGGGAAGTTAGGTTTGAGTGGGGCCAATTGGTGGCCTTAAATTCATATAAGGAGCACTGGTGACTCATAGTCAAGTACGATCCAATTAGTTAATTTAGTATATGTCAGCGGAATTTGAGTTTGACGCCAATTGCCATTCGTGGGCTGTTGTAAGATTTTCTGTCAGAAAGCTGTCATATCTGTTACAACTATATAATGATCCTAGTTTGACGTCGACTGCCAATCATGACTGATTGTGGGATTTTCTGGCGAAAAGCTGAAGTATTTGTTAGCATTTTTTGATTAAGATTTCACTGTTTTAAATTGAAGTTACGGTGACTTATGACAAGGATGCTTAAATTGGTTTAAGTATTTTATGCCAGCAGAAAGCTGATGATTCCAAGTTCAAGGCGGATATGGTTGTTTCCAGTGTCTCATTTAAATATATAATCATACCTGAATAAGGTGAAACCCAAAGTGATTGACTATGACTAGTCAAAGCATGTGTCAGCGTTGAGCTGAGACATCCCAAGTGTACCAAGCAGCTCATGATGTTTCTGGTACATATTTACTAAGTTGAATTTAGATTCAATACATATTTATATTACAATTTATATGGATCAACAGTGACTGAATGTTGAGGATGAGGCAAAACTGATATTTGGTCATTGGGAAGGACGAGGTGAGAGGGTTGATGCCAGGGAAGAAGAGTAGCACAGCAGAAAGCTGAGAGAATGGTTGGCTGGAAGAACCATCAATGAGCTGGTAGGACAGTGGTGAGCGCAGTAGCCCTTTTGTAAATGAAATACCTGGAGAATCCCTTTCAATAATCATCTCCCTTTGCCTAATCTTCCTTTTGATTTAAGTTTATATTTTTTGTTGGTTGAGGTTAGGCGGGGATCCCCAAATGTTGCTGGTGATATGCCAAGGGGTCAGCCAGTGTTGCTGGCCAAGACGCCTAAGTAAAAATGGCAAGGGCTGACAAGTATTCATACTAGTTGGCCTTCCAATCAGCAGAGCCTACTGTAGCTGAAAAAGTGATTTTCCAACATATTGCTTTAGACTCCACTCTATTTTTAAGTGGTATATAGCCACTTTGATATACTTAGCACAATTACACCAATGAGCAGGAGATTGTGACATCAATGGATAGGTGTGCAAAGTAAAGTGAGGCTTCATCGTTTTATGCAACATTATATATAAAATGGTTTTTATAACTTGACACTGATGGTATCATGAGGTTAATTCTATGATATCAGAATCTATATTTTTTAAATTAGTAGCGAGTCTTCAGTAACCGCATTGTCTTTCATAGCCCTCCATGTCATGTTGATTTGTGTATAATGATTATAATAATCGGCTTTTTTGATGGTTTATGAAAGTTCAAACTACTAATATAAATTACTTTAATATTTGCCATTCCTCCAAAAAAAGTTTTTCCCCTTTCTTATTCAGGGCTTGCATTTGATCTGATTTAGTAAAATTCTTGCCATTGATCATCTCCTTGTTCATAAGATCGACTATTGCAGTTACATATAATGTTATTAGTCACAATGAACAGTCTGAATTCTGATTTTTAATAATTAACAAAGTTATATTTCAAAGTTATAGACTTGTACCTTATGAACTCATCATGATAGTCACCTCTCTGGCTCAAAGAGGTTTTGAAAAAAAGAATGAGCGTAATCTCTAAAACCTTAAATTCTTAATTCATTATATACTTTATAACCTGATTATAGGATTAAGTTACCTTCAAACACTCACATTCTGTAACAGTGTACTTTTGTATGTTACAGTATAGGATTTAGACACAGTATGCTATGGGGTAATCTATATCCTCCTAATATTGCTGTAAAGCACCTTCCTGATATCAGAAAATGAGGCGCCAGTTTGCATTATGAGAACCTTTTCAAAATTAAAATATTAAAAAAATTGGGGCTATTAAGAGCAGTTATAAACGTGCCAAAGGCGCTGCCAATGTTTGGTCCAGATGAAGGGTACAATTTACTCAAGAGTTATTTCAGTAAATTAAAAAAGCATATAATATTTTGTCTTCAGCGTTGATATTATTCAACCGTTCTTAAGAAGAGTCTAAATTGCATTTATCACTAAGCCAATAATTTTTGTTTTGACTTGAGCAAACTGTAGTCAATATTATTTGAGATCTACCACAGGTACAAGGTACTAACTTGCCGTTGAGACTTTGCTAATTCTTTTTAAATTTATTGTGGGGAAGGCCGACCATGGGACAGACACTTCCGAATATGACTCAGGAAAGACAAACTTAGTACCAGGGGAGGCACCCCAGAGAAGCGATGCTATCTCTTGTTGCCAGCGGGAACGCCACTTATGGGGAGGGGGAGGGAACGTGTGAAGGGGCCGTAGCCACTATTGAGCACGTGTGGAGGAAGGGGTCTGATTTGATGAACCAGACTGGGAACCAGGATGAGACCAGCTGTTGGCGACGCGGTGGGAGGTATCCAAACATCCACGCTTGAAAGTGGTCCACTAAATGAGACCGGAATCTGTGGACAGCTTCTGGGAGGGTGGGGGTGGAGCCAGCGATGGCATCCAAGACAATCGTGTGGATAGTCCACATGGCGATTGCAACCACCAGAGCACGGAGGGAGGGTGGAAGGGGGGAGGCCATTGATAGAGCAAACATGTCTCTTGACAGACTGAAGGGATGCGTTTGATCCTGGCCCAGCAGACGTTGAACTTCGCGCCATATCACTTTAGAGGTTGGGCACTCCTCCAGGCGGTGGAACAGCGTTCCATACTGGCCACACACGACGCAGGATGAGTGTAAAGTGTTAGAGCGCTCAGCTGTATGATACACCCGCCTCAGGCAGCGCCACACATGGGAGCGGACTTGAGGCTGCAACAGAGGATGGTGTGCATATTTCCAGATAGTCTTTTGGGTCTCAGTGGAATAAGGGATGTCCATCATGTCCAGGTAGTCCACCCTGGATAGGACATGGGGCCGAATGGGGATCACGCCATCATGGATGGGTAGCCCCTGTACCTCTTGTGTGGACTGGGGAGAGGGGCGGCCTCTTTGGTCTGTATGTTCACTAATACGAATCCTCCACTCTGCATTTTGCATGGAGAGTAGGATTCGTTTGTAGTGGGTTTTAGTCCCGTGAGGACCTGTGGCTGATGTGTGTGATGCGAGGTATTTCATCAGGGAGTGGGGGTTTGATGGATTGTTGAGGCCCAAGGCTCAGGAGAAGTTGGAGCAGGCCGCACAGGACCAGTGTTGGGATGGGAGTGTAGGAGCGGTGACGGCCGCGATCCAGGTGACCAGGATCTTGGCAGCATGGGCTTTGAAGTCAAGCAGGCCCATGCCACCTTAATGATGAGGGCCAAAAATGACCTCTAGCCGTACTGGTGGAGGGCGGCCTAACCAAAGCCATCCTTGCAGCAAAGCATACAGGGATTTGAAGAAGCTTGGGGAGAAGGGGATGGCGTGGGCTCTGAACCAGACTTTGGATAAGAGCATAGAGTTGGCAAGAACAACCCTGCCAGTGAGGGTAGTAGGGTGGGCTCTGAGAGAGGCGATTCGCTTTGTCACGTTGTCCAGTATATGGCACTCCATTACTGCTGACGCATATCCGCCTGCCTCCATCCACACGCCCAGATGGCGCACCGGTCCTATGGTAGGACGTGGCACGAAGGGGAGCACCAGTGGAGCGGTGTGTGTTGAGTTAGAAAGGCGTGGACGTGGGCGAGCAGATGGGCCGGGTTGGGAACTAATTGCTAGGGCCCAGCAGTTCTGAAACTGACCAAGGAGGATGAATTGGTTTTTGAGGCATTCAGTGTCGTGTTGCTTACCCGGGAATATTCCTGAATGAGGGCTTCAAGAATGCGTGCATCTTTGTTATTAGACACCCCCACCACGCAATCATCTGCAAATGCCATCATCTTGACTGGGGTTTGGCCTGGCACATGGACCCCAGTGAGTTGGGCATTCATATTTCGCAGTAGTGGGTCAAGGCTGAAGTTGTATAAGAGTGGGCTGAGGGGGTCCCCTTGTCGCAGGCCCCTTTGAGGGCGGACTACTTCCGTTAGGAAGCCTGGGCCACGCACTGCCATTGTTGCAGATTCTGTGAGCAGCATTACCCAGTTTATGAAGCGGGGGGTAGGCGGAATTGATGGAGGCAGGCCCTTATGTATTCCCAGTTTACTCTATCGTAGGCCTTTTGTTGGTCCAAGAATACCAGTGCCCCAGAGGCTGTGGACTGACATGCATTAGCCACGGAGTGCACGTTATCCCAAAATCAACCTTCTGGGGATGAAACCGAATTGTTCTGGGGAGATGGTGGCAGATGCTAAGGTCCCTAAATAGTTAGCCATGATTTTTGTTAAAATTTTGGTGTCGGTGTTTGTTAGAGAAATGGGGCGCCAGTTGGCTAAGTCAAGCTTATCCCCTTTCTTGAAGAGTGTGACAGTAAAGGCCTCATGTCCTCCTGGTAGGAGGCGCATTTCCAACAGGCTTTGGTTAAGTGAGTCTAGCAGCAATGGGGATATATATTTAAAATATTTTTTGTAGAACTCATATGGAATGCCATCTGGGCCTGGGCATTTTTGGTTTGGTGCACCATGAATGGCTGTCCATAATTTGTTCGGAGTAATTAAATTCATTATTTCAGGGTATCAGAAAATGGTGTGGATATGAGCTCGGTCAAGAAATTCTGCCACTTCAGCCAGCTGAATTGGTTCAGCTCAGTATAACTTGGAGTAATATTTTTGTGTTTCGATTGCCACTTCAGCTGGTGTCCGCAATGGAATTATCCAATCTTCACACCTGTGTGCAGGCCACATTCTGGCGTGGTGCAAAATTTTTTTTTAAAGAAGTATGCAGTGCACTTGTCGCCTTTAGTGATGCATGTGGCCCTGTATTGGACACAAACCTGATGTTTGTGTTGTCTTTCAAGTGTGTTGAGGTGGGCGGCTGCCTCCGCCCACTTCCGGCCCCATGCAGGGCTGTATCCTGTGGCTGGTATATTGGACTCCAAGTGGGCCAATTCTGCCAGAGCGCGCGAGATAACCACCGATGTGGCTCATGAGCATCTGGAGGAGAGATGGCGAGAGTGGCGGATGGTGTCCTCTTTGAAAGTTGCCCATGTAGAAATGGGGTCCACGCAAAATGGTGCAACAAACGATTTTGCCAAAGTTGCCTCTTCCACCCACGTGGAAAATCCTGGTGACGCAAGCTTGGGGGGGCGGATTTTGCACCAATGTGGGGCCTTTGCAACTGTGATGGGTAAGTGGTAGGTTATCGAGCCAGTCAGTGGTCAGAGAATTCCATTTTCATTGTTTTGAAGTGGGAGATGTGGGGTTAGAATTTCGCCAGGATTAGAATAAGGTCGATGTGGGTCATGGACCTTAATTGGCTGTTGTGGGCATGGGGATGCATCATGTTTTTGAGCAGTGGGGCATGTTGCAGCAGTGCATCCATTAACCCAAGGGTGGCCTTTAGAACATGTAGTTCTACGTGACCCTGTGAAGCGTGGGGTGAGGGAGGCCACCGGTCTGTTGTTGAGGTTAGCCAACAGTTCATGTCGCCAATTAGGAAAGAATCAGGGGGTAGCGGGAGGGATTTGACTGACAAGAAAAATTCCCAACGCTTGTGTGCACTGTTTGGGGCATAGATGTTGATGATTGCATGCGCAACGTTGGCCCACGAGAAGGTGACGATGAGCACTCAGCCATTTAGGAATGTTTCTGAGGATGTGAATTTGAAAAAATTATTTTTCTGAATTAGCACCCCACAGTGCTTTGACCAAAAGGATAGGGATGGGAGGAGCATTGTTTTCCAAGCTTCCTCAGAACCTCATGGACAGTGGGACTCCTGGATGGCCAGGATATCCACGGGTAAATTATGTTGTAAAAACTCATTTTCCTAGCCCAGGATGGGGAGGCCTTGAATCCAGCGATATTCAACATCCCTAGAGTGAAGGTTTCCCCCATCGCACCTTAGGTGTGAGGGGGTGGGCCCTGGGCCCACCAGCCTCTTCAAGGTCCCCATGGGCTTTCACAGCAGCATGGGTGTTAGCAGCAACACTATCAGAGTTTTTGTTGATTTTTTCGGAAAGATTTGCATTGGCTTTGGCCTTCACTTTTTGTTTTCCCAACGTTGGATGAATTTTTTGCGGTGCAGATGAGTTTGGTGCACCATCGAGTGGGTCAAAAAAATTTGTTTTAGTTGGGATAGTCCCAGATCAGTTTCAACTGGAGCTTGGGTGCAGCGATTGGGTGAGATCAAATCTCCCATCAGATCCTCAGATTGAGTGGCCACTCATCATGGGCTTCCCAATCTGATTGGATGATGGATTTCTAAGTTGCTTCCGCTGCGAAGGTCTCCATGTCCTCCTAGCGTTGTGAGTGTGGGATGGCGGTGTTGGCCTTGGCCGTGACCCTACAGGCCTGCTTGGCCTTCTTCCGCTCCTGTGGGGAGATGGGCTTTACCAATAGGTAGCAGCCTTGTGCTTCCCACGGGAAAGCCTCCTTGGTGCTTGCAGTTGGTTTATAGTGCGCCTCTCCGCTGGCCATGGCCACTGAGGGGTGCTCTTGGAATGTGACGCCCTCTTTGATGGGGTATGCATGCACCTTATGGCTGAACGCATCACAGTGGGTGCAAATGGGGGGCGCGCTGTCCACGGTTACCCAGAATGGGTGGGTGGTATGCCCTGCAATATCAATAAAAGTGGAGTGCAGGATCTGGGTTAGGTCCTTCACGATCTCCTCAGTTGGGGTCAGAACTGCGATGGCTTTGCCGGTGCACAGGTGTGGCATCAGTGTGAAGCGTTGCGTTTCAAAAGATTGTATTTCACCATATATGGCAAGACCATCTTTCAGGTGTTGTTCCAAAATGTCACGTTTTACCGTAGTAGGCAAAAAGTCAAATGTGAGGAAAATTTGGTTTGATTTTGTCCATCTGGTGCATTTGGTTTCGATGACCCATTACCCTTTGGGGAGGTCAACCACTATATGCACTGCTGCAGCCACGTCTGCTGCTATTTTGCTTTAGAAACCTAGGTCCAGCCAACCGCGCAACATGGAGTGAGGTGCAACGTACACCGCAGTTGGGAAAATTTTGTGTACATCTTCACAAAATTTTTCCCATAAGGCCATTTTTTGGATGTCCAGATACACACGGACTCCAAATTCCACCAAAAAAAGTGGTTGGGAGTGTGGCGTGTTGATGTACTGGTTGCATCATGCTTGCCACGCGAGTATCTCCAGGGAAATTGTGACTGCCAGTTTTTTGAGATTTTTGTCTATTCCGCCAGATTCTCTGGGGCGTTTTCGAACGTTGGAGGCCGCGGGCCTTCCACCTGCTCCCCTTACCTTGCTTGCCCAACTGCTCCCTGACATGGGCGCAGACTAATCTCCTCTGTGAGATTATCAAACTAGATTCAGTCTTGAATTAAATAGGTTGCAAAAGTGATTGCAACGAGAAAGAAAATTAGAATTTGCTAATTCTGATTATATAATTATTTTGCAGTGGTGATCTGACAAAACACTTCTTAAAGTTTCACAGAGGCTTAAGAAGTTTTAAAACGTTTATACTTTAAAGCACACTGAAATTCAGGACAGTTTATGATCTCCCATAATGTTCATAACACTCTGAAGTGTTGCCTTATCATTACATAATTCTTGGGCATTAGCGTGGGCTGGAATAGGCCTTTTAATAGATTATGTTGCATGAATCCTGTTCAGCCTTGGGAAAATTTTAAATTTGCCAATACCCCAAGATCAGGTCTATTACTAAAAGAATCTGGCGCCTACCAGTTGGTCTAGAGCATCGCTTTGTGGCGAGGAATACAAATCTTTAATGTTATATTGTTTTGATTTTTGGCAATCTATGTATCTACTTGTTTCCATATTTCTTTTTTACAGTTTGTCGTGATTCTGATAAGACTGGACAATAAGCCCTAATTATTTATGGCGGAACAGATGGAATTAACTGAGTTTGATATGAGTTATGGTAATCTGAGCACCTCAAAATAAGGTGATATTGGGTTGTAGGGAAAACGCCTCACATTAGGCGATTGGGAAATTAACAAATGAAGAATTGGTGGAACCAATGAGATATGGCGAAGTGAATTACTAAGCTATGAAAGCAGTATCTTCTGAAGTCACTACAATACAAGCAAGAAGAAACAATCAAGAAAAGGTTGGTTGTTTATAGTTAGAGCGGGCAAAACAGCTAGGATCAGCTGTGTTTATTGTAATAAATAAAGAAGTATAATGGGACAAGTGCTCCATTACTAATAAGCTTATTTCTGATGTTTCAAGGACAACGATCCTCATATTGTTGGTCCTATTGCTCATTGGGTCAAACCCTGTGCAATATTTATTGCGTCGTCTCTCAATGATAACGCCAATTTTATAACAGTGGTGTTCACTCTAGGGGGCCCATTGATCAATCAAATAGACTGATAAGCGTTTCTCAGTTACTATTCATGTCATATCCGGCTTGCTTTACTAAGGAATCATCACAACACACTGCAACTGCTGAATATGCAGAACTTAAGCTTGCTCTAGACGCTGTGCTTAAATAGAAGAAGGAGTTTCTGAAAGAATATTGTATTGACAAGATGTCTCTATTTGATAGCAATGGAAACATTCATGGATTCTTTAAATGATTTGGGTTTGCAGTAAAAGGAGCTTCAGATCAACATAAAGCCAGATTACTAATGTCCACTCTGGACGTTGGGAGCGCCAACCAAGTTACTTGCTATCTTCCCAACTGTTCTGTTATCTATCAAAAAGTGAGGGATACTGTGCTGTGGTTGTTTGGAGGAACTTCAAAAATGGTGCAACAGAAGGCTGAGTTCTTAACCATTGGGTTCTAACATAATGAGACCCTCACTGCATTTGCTGATCGATTTTCAGCAGAAGCCCATGTGTTAATTGGGGCAGGAGTTTTAATTGAAGGCGACATAAACATAGCATTGACCTCTGAGTGAAACATACCAAGAGCTTTTTGATGCTTTGGCTCCATATTTAGAGGTTGATGTATCCTCGCTTAAACTTGTTCAAATTCTACGCCGTCTATCCGCTACTTTCCCTCCACCCAATATAGAGTGGAAACCTAGTGTTTCCTCTGCTAGTCTTTTTTATCCAGGGGAATTCTCCCTCCCTGTTCAGCGTCCAGTTGGCAACCCCTGGCCTTATCATCAATACAAGCCTCGCTTGCTAACCCAATTGCCAACAGCAGTTCACCTATAGGTAGGGGCCGGGTTATACTGTTCAATTCCAGACCAACCCTTGGGGCGGCTCCTTCTACAACAATCAAGGTCGCAGGTTTTATGGGGTCAATTTGCTTTTCGTGTGGTCACTCTGGGCACTTGGCTAGAAGTCACAATCGTCAGGTCCAGTACCTACTGCAGGAGCAGTACCAACAGGGAAAAGTCAGAGCGGAGTAAAGATGGGACTCTCTACCTCCACTATTCTGACCCAAAACGTCCCACCTGAACTTATTCCTACACAGCTAGCGGATGTTTCCTGGTTGATGATGCTTTTCTATACCAGCAGCCAGTTGCAGGGGTAAATGTGCTTGTCATGGTTGGATGTCTTAATAGTGGGAACTGATGATAAAGATAAGTCTGGGCGACAGGAGGCCCAGAAGGTGAAACTTCAGGCTCTTCCTGATCTGAAACACACCTTAAATCAACGCTGGGTGCAATCCAAGCATGCCCAGGTTGATACTAATGGGGTGCAAAACGCCCAGACTCTTATCTCGGCCCAGGCACTGAAACGAATGATTTACATTACAAAAGAAAACAGTATGATTTGGTTAATTGGAGAGCAAGGGTTTGAATGCCATTTAAGTTATAAAATTTTAAATTCAGGTAAAATATGGCTTCAACTGATTACTCAAGTGAAGGCACATTCAGTGTATTTTACATAAACGGTTGGAAGCATCTGTTTATTGGAGCGTCAAGGCTTGGGTTCACTTCCGCAGAGCCTGAATTTCCCCAGCCCACTTTAAATATGTTTTTTGCAATTAACATTCATCGTTGGTCAACTTTCTTAAATAAAATTACCTGTTATTTTATGGTTTACTTATGGTTCCTTGGGCGAGCTTGGTGGCGGACCTCTTTGGGGAGGTCTCCAACTATGTGGGCCACTACCTTTTATCGCAATTTACCAAAATACCAGGTGCACCCTTAGGCCGTTCAGGTCCCCTCCAGATCGAGGCACCCAAGCCCCCTGACGCCAAGTTACACTTGATTATGGACTCCCCTATGGGGTCCACTCAAGCTGTTATGTTCCTCACTTACCTGGTACTATATGTTGCGCTCTACACCCTTGCCTGGGGTACCTTTGGCACAGGCACCATTCAAGGTGTCTTCTTTCCCTTTCTCTTAATGGCTAGTTCCCTAGCAATATGGGTTTGCATCCCACATCACCTTACTGGGAACGAGAGAGTTACAGATACTCACTTAACATTAGTTGACCAACCTTTTTATTATACATGCATAAGAATTATCCGTGTGGGACTTTCTTTATTAGTAAATTGGGTGCGCTGACCATTTGTCACTGCCACGATGGTGCTCACCACAGTTTTCTTGTTTGGTTTTGTATTGGTGCGTCTCTGCGTTATTCTTGCAACTACCAATTGGGAAGTGCCCACCCTTCCTGCTCATACCTGGTGGTCTTGGACTTTTCGCAATCCTAATGTCATGATTCCCCGCCTTTCTCCTGAAATTTACTCGGAAATTCATCAGGCCTTAGCTTCCCTTGAGCCAAAACCCTCATTAGGGAAAAATAATTCGTCTAGTTCATTTCTGCTTTTGTGAGGAGTGGATCTGTTATCCCAGTTGTCTCCCAAGGCGGGTGACTGGGTTTTTGCGGTACTCTGCACACAGCCACTCTTGTGGCGAGCAATGGAGGGTTTGGAACAGGTCTTGGAGAAGAATCGACCTTATGAAGCATCCCCCCATTCCTTCTTCAAATTCTTTTCTCTGCGTCAAGCGGGTCAGCTGATGAAAACATATTTGAGTGAATTCTGCAAAAAATCCCAGGCTTTGCCATTAACCAACAAGGTTAAACGTCATTTCTACATTTGACCTTGGACATATTGATGCGAAACTCCCTGATTTGGCAGTCACCTCCTTTCAATTTTGATCATCTTGTCAAAACCCTTTGGGGTAGTTTCTCCACCCCTACCCGGAAGGGGCCAGGTAATTTGGCCATCAATGGATCAAATCATATAAATAAGGAGCCAAAAAGTCACGCGCGCCTCTTGAAATGAGGGAATCTTATCCTTCTAATCCTTCTACTTCTTCTAAATTCGGAACTCCACAGGGGTCTAGCCCTGAGAATGAAGTAAATGTTTTAGATGATTCCACCGCGATGATGTCACCCATGGTTGTCCCTATAAATATCGCGTCCTCAACTAGTGATGTTTCCTTGAATTGTGAGATGCTTCCCACTGATTTCCTCCCCATCTCTGCAGAAATTAGGTTCATCGGATGGTCAAACCCAAATTTAACAAAAAAAGGATTCCATTATCATTTTTTCTCCCCAACACATTTCAGAGGTGCATGCCAAGGCATCAGCTCAGGGCTTGTGGGTGATGGCCCTGGATATCAATGAACACCAAACCCTTGAAATGAGTGTGGGTTCATTAGAGCCAGAAAACACGTTTTATAATGTGAACAAATTATCCCAAACCAAACCGTTTATATGCTCATATGGTCTGGATGAGGACCCTATTTTGGTATATCAGATTACTACTGAGAACCCTCGTTTGACCCTACCATGATAAGGGGTTCTCAGGAAGTTGAAAAGGAACTTCGTTACAAATATAAAGATGTATATGCACCTGCAGAAGGTGTGGTGGGATATGTGGCCTCAGTAGTAAGAGTGGCCCACTATCCCTCCCCTTCTATGATTCCAAAACATACCCTGATGGCTTGTTCAATCCAGAGGAAGAACTTTCTGGTGAATTGATGGCGTTTTCTGCGTTGAATAAATCCCATTCTGGATACTTATTGTTGACTGCTACCCTTACATCCTCTTATGGAAAGTTCAGCACAACTATTTTGGTGGATACTTGTGCCTCAAATAATTTTATTGACCAAAACCTTGCTGACTACCTTGAGTTGAGTTACTCACCAGGTGGTATGGTTAGAGGTGGGGCTTCTCAAGGTATCCCCACACTGAACTTCATGGAGTCAGTCGATTTTCAGGTAGGTTCTTAGCTATTGTCTGACCAGTTTCAAGCTATTAGAAACCTTTTGTTCCCCTTTATTTTGGGTGTTGAGTGGTGGCGGAGGTTTGACGTCAGAACAAATTTAAAAAGAAAACACTTTATCCTTGTCTTTGACAAATGGTCAGCAGTTGATTGTTCTCTTGTCTAAGGATAACGCCCAAAGCAAATTACCCCATTAGCCCAATGTTCCCAGTCCATATCTTGCCCCTTTGGTGAAGCCCATTGTGGGACTTTCCTTACCTTCCTGTTTGGAGGAGTTGGCATCTCCTTTTGATGCAGCTTCAGCTAGTATGCTACCGGAACATTCCAAGTTTAAAGTTGTGAATTTAAACTCACTGTGGATCTAGTGCGTATTTCTTCCCCCATATACCCATTGACTGTTCGGGAGGAAGAGGTTTTATATGTATGGGTGAAGGAGCAGTTGCCCAAAGGTGCCATCTTTCAGCGTACCTCCCCTGTTTGCTCCCCACTGCTCTTTGTGGAGAAGGCTGATGGAACTTTAGGTCCGTGTGTTGATTATGGGAACTTAAACAATGTGACTGTACCCAACCTCCATCCCATCCCTTTAGATTCCCAGATTGCGTGCTATGTGGAAAAGGCGAAAGTCTTCTCCAAGCTGGACTGCCTCAACGCGTTCAATCATATCTGGATAAAGAAGGGCCAGGAATGGCTAACCACATTCTGCACCAGAAAAGGAATTTTCCAGTTCTGGGTTATGCCCTTCGGGCTTAAGAATGCCCCTGCCAACTTTCAACGCCGCATTGATGCAGCGTTGGGAGACTTGTTGGGGGTATGTGCGGTTGCCTACATGAATGACATTCTGGTGTTTTCCCCCAATCATTAGTCACATGAAGTACACCTTTGACAAGTAGTGGAGAGATTGAGGGCCGTTTTCCTTACCCTCAAGATTAGTAAATGTGAATTCTTCAAGTCCCAGGTTACTTTTCTGGGCAACGTCGTTTTTGACCAGGTCCATATGATAACTCCAGACAAGGAGAAGGCTGTTCGTGAGTGGCCTACCCCCACCTCTGTCAATGAACTGAGGAGCTTTTTGGGGACGTGTACGTTCCTCAAGAAGTTCACACCCATCTCTCCGAGGTGGCAGCTCCATTATATAAGGCTAGTGGGGCCAAGGTGCTTCAGTGGTCCCCCATTTTGGAGGATGCTTTCCAAGCGGTGAAGTGCACCTTGTTATCCACATCCATTCTTCGCCATGTTGACCCTGCAAAGGAGTTCATTGTGTCCTCAGATGCTTCCAACTTTGCCATTGTGGCTGCCCTTTTACAGGTGGGTGAAGATGGGTCTGTGCATCTATTGGGATATTTTTCTAGGAAAATGTCTCTGCATGAGTTAAACTACGCCGTATATGACAAGAAGTTATTAGCAGTGGTGGAAGCGCTGATTTATTGGCGTCACCACTTACATGGCTCCTCCCAACCATTCCAATTTCGCACAGACCACCGAGCCTTGTTGTACTACTGTGTGCTCCACATGTTCTAACACCACGTCAGACCTGTTGGCATGAGACCCTTGCCCTATTTACATTTTCCTATGAGTTCACTAAGGGCAAGGAGAATGATTTGGCGGATGCTTTGAGCCGCAACCCTGCTTTGGCTCCCAATCCAAAGGAGGTAGAGTCACAACACCCAGTTGATAATTTCACCGAGTATGATTCTGCCTCAACTTCCTAAGTCCATGGTACATACGCCAGCGCTCATGCCTCTGGAAAATGCAGCAGAATATAGTATGTTTAGAAAGGTAGTTCTTTCTCAGCCGTTATCAGCCGAATATGCTGTTGTTCTTGCTTAGAGCGCCTCTGAATCAGGAGGACTTATCCAGGGGTTATCACATGAAGGATAAGATGGTGTGGTTTCAGGGGCGCCTATGAGTTCCTGCTGGACCACTGCGCCTGGAGATCATCCAGGACCATCATGACGGAATCACTGCTGGTTATCCTGGGAAAGCAAAGACCTTGGAGTTGATATGACGCACTTACAATTAGAAGGGCTTAACTGTTCAGGTAGGGCGGTACTGTAAAGAGTGCCTGATCTGCAATCAAATGAAACCCAATCAGCAACCTTTATCAGGGTTGCTGGTACCAGTCCAAAAGGCTGAAAGGCCCTGGACTTCCCTATCAGTGGATTTCATTGTGGAGTTACCCGTTTCAGATGGGTATGATGCAATCATGGTGGTGGTGGACCGCTTTACAAAAGTTCGCCTACTTTATTCCTTGCAGAACAACCATAATTGCTGCTGAAATGGCCAGGCTCATCGCCGCCTATGTATTTGCGCTTCATGGGGTTCCTTAAGAATTCATTAGTGATTGGGGTCCCAGTTCACCTCCACCTTTTGGGAAATGTTGTGTAAAACTCTTCAGATTCGCCCCTGCCGTTCAACTGCCTATCACCCCCAATCAGATGGGCAGACTAAGCGAGTGAACTAGTGCTTGGAAAAATTTCTGCGGTGTTACACCACCGCAGACCATTCAGATTGGGCTCCTCACCTTCCCATGGCCCAGTTTAGCTACAACAACACCTTGCATTCATCAATCGGTTGTTCACCTTTTTTTGCTAACCATGGCTTTAACCCTGCTTTTAACATGGAGCCCAGCTGTGGTTCCAAAGTGGAAGCGGTGCTGGACTTTGCTAAGACTCTCAAGAAGGTCCATCAAGGGGTGTCCACAAGTTTGGAGCCGGCTATGCTGGTTCATAAGGAGAATGCCGATGGAAAGCGCCAAGTGGGTCCAGCATACAAGGAAGGGGATCTCGTGATGCTTGATGCTCGCAACATCCCTATCAAGCAGCCATGAAAAAAGCTGGGTCCAAAGAGGATTGGCCCTTACCATGTAGTTAAAAAGGTGGGACATGCCTCATACCAGTTGGTTCTTCCCTCCACGTTTCAGATCTTCTCTGTCTTTCATGAAAGCAAGTTAAAATTGTTTGAGGGCCCTCCTCCTGTGACTCCCGAGGCTTATCTTGTGGATGGGGCACCGGAATGGGAAGTGGAGTAAATAGTAGCCTTCTACGGGGTTAAGCTACGCCTTGAGTACGTGGTATCCTGGAAAGGTTTTGACGCAGCAGAGAACAGTTAAGTGCCAGCACGGAATTGTGTACATGACCAAGACCTGATCGAATCAATTCATAATCATTTCCCTGAGGCTGCAGGATCTCAGCCTAAGCCAGCTGTTGCTGCTATGAAGTTGCCACCAGCACATAAGAACTTCTCCTTAGAAAACGCCCCTGGAGGGGGTTGAGCCCAAGAAGGAGGAGAGGGTAATGTCATAGTTGGATGACTTAATAGTGGGAACTGATGCTAAAGATAAGGCTGGGTGACAGGAGGCCCAGAAGGTGATACTTCAGGCTCTTCCTGACCTGAAACACACCTTAGATCAACGCTGGGTGCAAGCCAAGCATGCCCAGGTTGATACTAATAGGGTGCAAAACGCCTATCCTCTTATCTCGGCCCAGGCACTGAAACAAATGATTTACGTTACAAACAAAGATGGTTTGATTTGGTTAATTGGAGAGCAAAGGTCTGAATCCCGTTAAAGTTATGAAATTTTAAATTCAGGTAAAATATGGCTTCAACTGATTACTCAAGTGAAGGCACATTCAGTGTATTTTACATAAACGGTTGGAAGCATCTGTTTATTGGAGCGTCAAGGCTTGGGTTCACTTCCACAGAACCTGAATTTCCCCAGCCCACTTTAAATATGTTTTTGCAACCAACATTCCTCGTTGGTCAACTTTCTTAAATAAAATTACCTGTTATTTTATGGTTTACTTATGGTTCCTTGGGCGAGCTTGGTGGCGGACCTCTTTGGGGAGGTCTCCAACTATGTGGGCCACTACCTTTTATCGCAATTTACCAAAATCCCAGGTGCACCCTTGGGCCGCCCAGGTCCCCTCCAGATCGAGGCACCCAAGCCCCTGACGCCAAGCTACACTTGATTATGGACTCCCCTATGGGGTCCACTCAAGCTGTTATGTTCCTCACTTACCTGATACTATATGTTGCGCTCTACACCCTTGCCTGGAGTACCTTTGGCACAGGCACCATTCAAGGTGTCTTCTTTCCCTTTCTCTTAATGGCTAGTTCCCTAGCAATGTGGGTTTGCATCCCACATCACCTTGCTGGGAACGAGAGAGTTACATCCACTCTCTTAACAGTGCTGACACAAACGCATTCCATGGACATGGCATAAGCAGGCTCCCAGGAGCACCCAAAACCAAATGATTACCAATTGTTTGATTACCTTCCTACCGATGAACCAGATCCATTAGCTGATGCAATTATCTTAAAAGGGGTAAACGCGGCCCTCCCTGTGGACACTATTGTTAAAGATTACCTTAAAGGGGGAAGGGTGATATGAGCTTCCTTGGAAAAAGAGATCAGTTAAATGTCCAAGTTTTAAAACAATCAAATAAATATTACTCTGAGTTTACTTCCTGTGACACTTTTGTAGTAAAAACCTGAGTTTGTGCAATAATTAATATGGGTGCCCCAATCAACATAGTGTCCTCAGAGTTGGTGTCAAAGTTAGCATTAAAGCCTGATGTAGAGCATCATATGGTGTATGGACTGCATGCGCAGATAGCACATTATCTGAAGGAGCATACAGTGTGTTACCTTTGCCGTTTAGGTCGATTACAATTTTAGCCCCAGCTATAGTGTTACCAAACAATAATTATGACCTGTTAATTGGTACCACTTTTATACGTCACTTTGGAGCTGTTGTTGATATGACAGAAGAGACATCTGAAATTCTGGGGCAGCGGATCCCAATCTACTTCACTTTCGCGGAATGCCAAAGGATCCTGTACACATGAGTCACATTAGTCTTGCATATGGTGATGGGGTGTTTTCAGTTTGATATCATCAATTAAAAAGCAAGACCTGAGCCTTCCTCAAAAAGTTATGAATATCAAGGGCTACCGCTTAGAGCCGCTGGCCCTATATATATTCCCTCTGGACACCAAGCAATATAAGCACTGATTTAGAGGTGGAAGTGCCTGCTGGGCTATGCGTGGAGGTCATTGGGCCCTATCAACAATCACAGCTTGAGCCCCACGTGGCCCCTGGCATTATACTTCTGGGGCATGTGCTTATCAAGGTCTTGGTAGTAAAAATTCAGGATAAACCAATGCAAATCCGCTGAAATCAAGTAGTTGCATTCCTCCATTTCATTCCAGTTGAGGAGGTCATTAGGATTCTTGAGTTTGGTTAACTGGATGAATACGGTCTGCCCATCAAAACAAACCTGGCATAATGGCAGTTGTACCACGTGAAAATTTAATGGGGTTAACAAAAGTTCAGAAGGATTGAGTGGATGACTTATTTCATATACAAAGAGATTTTTGCTGTCGATGATCATGATTTAGGGTGCGCCTGAGGAGTGATCCATCGAGTTTACACTGGTGATTATTCCCCCATCAGATCTCAGCCAATCTGCCGATCTAGAGCAGCGGAAGAAGTTGTCACAGAAGAAACTGATAAACTATTGGAGCAAGGAATGCTTGAACCATCGAAGAGCCCATGGGCTTTCCCTGCCCTAATTGTCAAAAAGAAGGATGGTACTAACCAGGTAGTAATATAATACCGCAAGCTCAACAGTATTACAAAAATGACTCATACCTTTGCTGCAGATTAATGATGCATTGGACTAGTTGGGGGAGCTCATTACTTCTCTGCAATGGATATCATATTTGGCTATTGACAGATTGAGTTACCTGTGGCAGAATAAGAGAAATGCACCATTATCATTTCAAAAGGGCTTTTTCAACCCGCCATGTATGCCCAAGGGCTGTGTAATGCCCCTGCTACTTTCCAACGGGCGATGGACACTATTCAGGGCAACTTGAAGCTGTCATGCATTCTTGTATACCTTGATGACATTAACTTTTCTCCCACACATTTTCTGAGTAACTTAGTCATTTCGAAGAGGTATTCTGCCAGTTGGCTGAGGCCAACATCAAAATCAAGCCCCGTAAATGCCACTTTTTCAATGATCAACTTGAGTACCTTGGGTTTGTAGTTGATGCTTCAGGGATGAGGCCCCAACCAGCTAAGGCGGAGGCCATTTGTAAGATGACTACGCCAAGCAGTAAATGATAGATACAAGTATTTTAGTAATGGCTGGCTACTATCGCCGCTTCATACCTAACTTTAGTTGTATTGGAGGCCTGCTGTTTGAGTTATTAAGTAAAAGGATGTCACGGTTGAATGGATGGAACACTGTCAAAACTCTTTTGATACTCTTCAAACAGCGTTGATTGAGGCGCCAGTGCTACTTTACCCAAATTTCAAAAAAGGAATTTACTGTACAGATGGATGCATCTCTTTCTGCTGTGGGGGCAGTTCAGTCTCAAAAAGATGATGAGGGGGAGGAGCACCCAGTGGCGTATTGCAGTTGAAGTCTGAATAGCCATGAAAAAAATTATAATGTGACCAAGTGGGAGTGCTTAGCATTGATTTATGCTTACAAGCAATTCCTAGTATATTTGCATGGTGTAAAATTTAAAGTTGTAACGGATCACGCCTTGTTATACTGGCTGCAGAACCTTAAAAAGTCTGAGGGCCAGATAGCACTATGGGCCCTTAAACTACAGGCTTACAACTTCGAGATCCTTCACCAACCAGGAGCATAACCCCAGAATTCTGATTACTTGTCAAGGCTACCAACTATTGCAGTTATGGCGGACCTGAGCGATATTATGTATGACAAGATGCTCAGTGGAAAGTACAATGATGAGCCGCACCAAGTTATCAATTTGATGAATGAAATGCGAGCCAATACTTTCCAGCGGAATGGTGAGTTGTATAAGTAGGTTGGTGATTCTACTGTGAATTTTCCGGGACCTTCAATGTGGCCTAACATCATCATGAGTGCACATAGGGCAGTTGGGCATGATGGTGTGCACAAGACATTGGAATTATTGCGACCTCGGTATTACTGGGAAAGCATGAACTTCAATGTGCTTGATACTATCTCCTCCTGTCACTAGTGTCAAGTGGAAAAGTCATTTCACCAGAAGACCTCATATCATTTAGTAAAGCTTCACTTTGCTTGGCATACAGTTTCCCTTGATGTCGTTGGCCCTCTGCCAACAGGAGAGAACTGGTCCAAGTATATACTGATGGCAATTGACCACTTGACCAGGTGGGTTGAGGCACAGCCCATTTGGGATCTGGGAGCAGTTACTGTGGCTAAGTTTGTAATAAAATGCATCATTCAGCATCATGGCTGCCTGCAGGTTATCCTTACCAACAATGGCACTAATTTAACCTCTCAAATACTTCCCAAACTCAATGAAATGATGGCCATCCACAGGGTTCTAATAACTCTATATCACCCTGAGTCCAACGGAATGGTTGAACGGGTTAATGGAACCCGCGGTGAACATTCTCCAGATGTTGGTTACTGATAGGTCCACCGATTGGAGTACCCTCCTTTCTACCATGGTTTTTGCCTATGACATTAGCTACCATTTTTCCACGGGGAAAAGCCCATTACAATTACCTTATGGATGGCACCCCGATATTCCTGAACTTCTGTATGCCTGTGTAGAGGACACTGGCGGAATGGATCTACAATGCTATTTGACTGTCCTAGCAAATACACTGATTAAATTACAAACTGAAGCGTACTCATTCAATTAGCTAGGAAAATCAAAAGCCAGGTTGCTGATCAGATATGGTAAAGTGGCCTAGCACAGTTTTTAAAGATGGTGACATGGTCCTATTCTATGATCAACATGGGTTTGGTCAGAAACACAAGCTGGCCAGTATCTGGATTGGGCCATTTGAAGTTATTGAGAAGACAGGTGTAGATGCATATACTATAAAGGACCCCATTAGTAGTCGGATCATCAACTGAGTTCATGCAAAGTTCCTCTGGGCGTATAAGCAATAGGAGACTCATCATTCAGTTAAGGAGGGGGTAATGTTGCGATTCTTATATGACCAGATGATAAGCCCTAAGTCATTATGGCAGAAAGGATGAAATTTGCCAAGTTTGATCTGAGTTATGGTAATTTTAGCGCCTCAAAATATGTCAATATTGGGTTGTAAGAGAAATCGCCTTGAATTAGGCGATTGGGAAATTAACAAATGAAGAATTGGTGGAACCAATGAGATATGGCGAAGTGAATTACTAAGCTATGAAAGCAGTATCTTCTGAAGTCATTACAATACAAGCAAGAGGAGACAATCAAGAAAAGGTTGGTTGTTTATAGTTTAGATCGGGCAAAACAGCTAGGATCAGCTGTGATTATTGTAATAAATAAAGAAATATAATGGGACAAGTGCTCCATTACTAATAAAGCCTATTTCTGTTGTTTCAAGGACAACGATCCTCATATTGTTGGTCCTATTGCTCATTGGGTCAAACCCTGTGCAATATTTATTGCGTCGTCTCTCAATGATAACGCCAATTTTATAACACAGTTAATATGTGGAATAAACCCAAGGACACTTATATGGATTTAACATCCCTCTCTATATAGTTCTTCTTATCTCCTTGGTCACAACTTCTTCTCAATCACGAGATTGGCTGATTGGCCTTGGAGAACAGGAGCATGGTATCCTGTGTCAATCCAGCTGATTATATTGTTAGTGCATCTTAAGTCATGGTCATATAAAGAAAAGATCATATAGTATTTTTTGAATAAGAATAATGATTCATTTTCTGTTTTTCAGTCATTCCTTCTAGAATTCCCTAGGGGACCACTGTTAGCTTTCTGGTAAAGCGTTGCTGATGAGCACAAATTCTTCCTTCAAACTGACTTTTGGAGAATTTGAATATCGCTAACCAGAACCAAGTTTAGCTATTCTATCATCCAGTTTTTTGTAAAGGTACTGTACATGGATAAGCGGCATATAAAGGACTTTTGTTTTGACATGTTTGGGAAATAACACAATGGCTACGTGAGGCTCTAGCCATGAGTGTTGATAATATATGAGTGTTTATCCATATAGTTCTTCCTATATTAATTTACAGCTCAGTTTTAACTTTTTTCTAATGCTTTGATGTATCTTAATATTGAAACTTGATCATATAGGTATCATATTGTATTATGTGAATCTTTAAACAAGGTAAAATTTGGCTATATGCCTTAATTGATGTTACCTTATGGTGATTTTTACACCCTGGTATACCAAATTTCGCATATCTGATACAACTATTGTCCTGAAGTAGGTCGTATGATCTGACATAATTGGAATTTTGGCCTTAAATTTCAGATGTTTCATCTGCTATGTTGACTAAGGCCCCAAAAAGTCACTTAAACGCAGTACAAATTATAGTTACAATGTCGTTTGTGCAACACAATTCTTGGCACTAATATGAATATAAAACTATTGGAGAGTCAAAGAGCTATATGCTTCTTTAGTTATGACAAATTCATGTGTTGGCAGACCATATACTTCTCTATGTTCACAATTTAGTTTGGGTAAACTTGGATACTATCTAAATAAACCTGATATTAAATAGGTATTAGGTGTTAATTATTACCAAGATTTTATCCTTGCTACAGTATATATAACAATATTGCACTAAGAGTAAGAAGAATACTGGTTTAGTAAATTTGTGTATGTCTTTTGAGTCAGCGTTATTTTGAGACACTTAAAGCCGTTTCCAATATAGGATTTATCTAGTTATCTCGTATAATTGGATTGTAAACATTAACTCCTTTTCAAGGATGGTGCATTTGAGGAGTGCTATGATTTTTTAATGTGCCTTCTTGTAGGTATGTAACATGTATATGGCTTTTAACTCTCATTGAGCTTCTTGGACCGAGTATGTTTCTTAATTGTATTTGGATCATTACTTCATACAAACAGGTAGTGGTCATATTATACAGCATATAATTTGTGGAGGTACTAGGTTTTGTTAAGATTTGATTTGACTTGTAGGGGATACAGGTGGTCAAGTCAGAAGAACTTTAAAGTCTCTCCTCTACTATGTCTGTGATTATCCAAGGTCCTTGATGGTTTGATGAACCAATTAGCCTCCGCTTCTCATAAGAATTTAACGTAAATTAGCCCTTTTTGTGACAATAGTGAAGATTTACATGGGAACATTGAATTGTCAAACATCATCTGCATTAACAGTTTTGGGGTTTTTAGTTGGGTTATATGCAACTCTAGGTGAAGGACTTGTCACATTGGCGGGGAAAAGGTAATATTTCAAGTCTGGGGTTCTAAAAGGAATGACTATCTAGCACAAGTAGTTGTTCATCTTGAATAGGGCTATATCTCCTTATAGGACAAGCGCTATCAAATATAAAAATTCCTTCTATGGCTTCATTGCTGAGATCATCGCTATGTCATGTTGGCTTCTAACAGAATTCCAAATATACTTGAACATGATCCTCCTGAATGAAACGGTAGGAAAATTTGGCAATGGTCTCATTAAATTTTAATATATTAGCGAGAAATTTGGTCTTACATTGTGTCATCTTATCAGACTCCCTAAAATGCTTCAGTATAATTTGTTTGACCTCTTAATAAGAAATAAGATATTCTTTAAGTAACTGTTGACTTAAATAGTGCTCATGACGTTGAGGATAAAAATTTAGTAGTTTAGCTCTATGCTGGTCTAATGTTCCTTCTACAGCAAACTTGTATCATTTTAAATGCACGTGCATATTCCTCCCTATTGAAAAATAGAGTTTGTTAATGGAAAGTTAACCATCTCCTTAGAACTACGTAGTCTTTTTACAAAAGTTGTAACTTCATTTTTGGGAAGTTCAAGTCAGGTCAAGGGGTATCCGCGGCATTAAAAGATGTTCTTTAGTCATTAATAGGCTTATGTGCAGGTATTGATGTGTAATAGAATAGCGTTAAACATGGTTAGGTTCCGCTATCAGTAATTTCTTGAGAAGGCTATAACTTTGTCCTTAGTATTGTTACTGGATGTGGAACCATTAATGTTGTAACAATGTCTTGCAAAAAACTCCATTAATAACACTGTTGCTCACCTTCTTATACAGATAGCGTCACTTGCTAAATTCACTCTGAATTTTGTGATATCTTGGTTATAACATTGGCAAAATTATTCTTTGCATTAAATTCCTTTTACATTCAATTTAATTGCTCTAGGGAGTCATCCAGTGTAACTAGTGACTGAGAATTATGGCATTTAATGTTATAAAGCCTAGTTTTTAATGTAGAGCTGGTCTTGTAGGGAATGACACTCTAGATATAACTTTTCATTTGAGTTGAATATAGCGGCAATTTCAATTGAATTATATTGTATCTTATTATTTTGTTAAGTGTAATTTCCATGGGTATTTGGCAATCATGATCATATACCATTCATGTTACTGATAATGCGGTTAATGAGCTATATACTCTAAGGTTTTGGTACGTGAAACAATCACCATCACCTCCTGTACAAGGCTTACTAAGTCCCCTCAAAGTTTGTTAATCCATTACAGATTCTCTGGATTATTCAACGTAATAATCAGTGGCTGGATCTTGATACAAATTAGTTTTGGAAGCCCTTAACGCTAGTGTTACATTCCAAATCATTTTACATGAAGTGTTTGATAGTGGCTCCATAAAGTATTTGACATTGCAAATCCATTTTAAGGTGAAGCCTCCACCACTTATAAAGTTGCCCACAGCTTTTTGGAGCTTGTTTTCAGTTGTGCACAATATGGTCAAATCATTGTTGTTCCTCTAAAGCGCATTCTTATTTGATCTGCATTTTGGACTTACAATAATGTAAAGTCAAGGCAATCTAGGGAATCAATTGTTTTTTCATTGCACCTGTAAAATTCTATTTGGTTGCAGACCTTGATGTGGTTGTGAGCCAGCACAAAAGGATTTTACAAATGGAAGGTTGGGTGTAGAAGAATTAAATAATCCAGAATTCTCTTCTGAAAGTTATGTTTTTCAATAAGATCTGTTGTTGTCAAATTAAGGATGTTACTCAATTCTTGTAGCATTAAGTCTGGTCCCTATGATGTTAGAAAAAGCCCATGATTTTTACACCTGATCATTGACAAAAAGGCTATAGCCTCTGATAAACCATTCCATGGTTTTTGTATTCTGGTTGGAAATGCTATTTAAAATACTTACATATTTGAAAAATGAAATTTCTGGGCGAACCACGAGTTGTAGATCCATTTTCACATCATTATGATCAGAAAGAGCCTCTATGGTGTAAGTAATATCTCTTAGTCTGGCATTTCCATAGGTTCCCATGCTTACTTTGTGCTGGACACCAAAAGATTGTATAGGGGATTTAGAAGATCACATCCATAATTTGTGAGATTCTCCATGGTAAAGTTGACTCAAAGGTGTTGAATTGGGTTTACTAGTGGCCTACCTTTAGTGAACACCACTGTAAGAGATTAGCTGTATAGCCCCAAGATGATCTATTGCTACCAAGCAACAAGATGTCAATGTGTGTATTACTACCCCTTTGGGAGGTGAGAATAAGGATAAATAAATTAATTGGAAGATTTTATAAACTGACAGATTTGCGCAGGAAAGGTCCAATGCGGATAAGATCAAACTATCATCATGTCTGCTTTGCTGCCATTAATAATATCCATCGTCTCTTCTGAGATTGTCCCAAAATTTTATATCATGTTCAAATCAGAGAACCGTCGCACTTTTTCTTGTGGAGTTGGACTTAGACTATATAGCCGATTAATTTTATGTTAGTGGCATTTATTAAAGATATCAACTACCTGGCTTAAATCTTGCACCTGTTCGCACCAGGGTCAATCATGTACATAATTAATTATTCAATGAAGTCTATGTGGGCACTAAGAAGAATCGCTTATTCCTATCCAAGACCACTTTTGGCAACCTCAGGAGTTTAGCAAGTTGTCTGCATTTGAATTAATATAATGGTGTTTTAATCTTAAGCAATGGTAATCAAGTTATTATAAAGTAATTATTACTTATCTGAGTTTAATGTTTAGTCAGAAAAGTTTACAGACAATTTTTTATTCATTTTTAATAATAATCTCCTTCCTCTAATTGTAACTGTTCTACTCCCCTATTGGTTAATTAAATTAATAAAATTCAGTTAACATTTGGGCAAAAGCATAACTTTTTTGCTGTTTTTAAATAACAAATCCTTTAATACCTTCTAAAAAAACAACTATACTAAGTTCATGGCCCATATGCTTTATATCTATTTATGCCCTTTAGATAAATTGGTTTAATTATTAAAGGCTGTGATTTTTTATACCACAAGGTTGATAACACAGATAAAAACATATTGCAAGTGTAAAGCAACTAATATCACATGAAATTCATTGGGTAAATTGGTCTTAATCACTAAAAATGACCAGGGGTAATGCTCATAAACTTTTTGTATTTTGTTTGGTATCTTATAATTTTTATAATTGTGTGGCTTATTACCTTAAAGACACCAGAAGAATGTCACTATAATTAGTCAGGTACAGAATCAATTTTTTAATTATGTCTCTCTCCAGTAAGAACTTAAGGATGCGTTGTAAAGATTTCAGCCCCAATTTTACATTTTTAAACACAAATCCATTTAAAGCAATATTTAGCTGTAGAACGTTGTTTAATCTTATTAGCGGTGAAAAATTATCTTAAACAAAGGATTCATTAAATCATGCTTAGAAGATATATAGGCAAGAATTTATTAGAATTGAGAATTACATTAGAAGATGGCTAAACTTAAGGTAGTCAGTGCGCCAATGTTGTAAGAAATATTTTTAGCACTATGTGGTCCCTCAATGTTGTATAGGATATTATTGTCCAAAGGTCCAGTTAGATATTTTGACATAAAATATAAATCAGAAATTTTGAAAATCTGCGTTTTTGATCTAAAGATCATATTTAGGTATAAGCTTTATTTCATCTACTTTTATATAAATTCATATGTAATTTAAACCCTTATAACAAATTTTTTAAAACCCTTCCTGGTATTATTTAGTAATACCAACATTCATTATATTTCTCTGATTATTAAAATAAACTTCTACTTCAAGCTCATTCCTTCTTTTGGTCATACCTTGGGATTAGTTTTTTTAAAAAAAGTTTTTATTCTCGCTGAGCTATACAAGAGAATTATCTAACTTTTACCACCACTTTTTAGACGTTATAATACTTTACTAACATTAAAGAACACAATAAGACTTTTTCTGTCAATTTGATCACTTGTTCAATTTCTAATAAAATATTAAAACTTTTTATTCTCATTAACATTTTGCTAAAATGTCTTGAGCTTATGTTGATGCGATTACCACCCATTGCCCTTTCATGGGGCGGTGCAAATCCGCCTATTGTTGTTTATTGGACACCACTAAAACGCGCCTGGGTTGGACCAGCTATAGCCAGAACGCATTCAATTGCTACATCCCACCTCAGGACATAGCCCATTAACTCATGTGCTCCCAGATGGTTCTTTAAAGCTCCCTATGCTCCCTCAAAGTAACATGCATTTTGGCCTTCAGGTTAAGTATGTGAAGCCCTTTTCCTAAGTGAGCGTGACCATCATTGAGATGGCCACAGCCGAATATATTACCTCAAAATATGTATAAAATTGCCCCTTCTTAGGGGTACTTTGACCTTATATTCTCTTCTTAAAGCTCATGATATGGCGCCAGCTCAGCTGCTGTTAGTTTATAAATATACCTATTCTGACCATCTGAAATTTGCTTTTGGATAAGGCCATGCTTGTAATCCATTATGCTGGTTTTCCCTCCCACCTCTCCACCAAGTGCCTGAACCATGAATTTACAGAGTGTTTAGCGGTCTAAGGCGCTGACCCTGTGCTACAGTTTTGGTTCCCAACAGTTTCAATTGTCTCTCAGGGAACTTGGATTTGCAACAATCTACACCTTCCAATGCGACTCCTACATCATGATACCCCACGCCGTGATCATATAAGCCCCCTGATCATCCCTTCTAGGCATGCGTCAAATATGGCTGCGCCATCTGTCCCTTGTGCTTTAAACTTTACCATTCAGATTTAAGTTCCCAGCGGTTTTAATGAAGCTGCTTCCGCCACTCCTCCCTCTTGTCAGCTCCACTACTGCTCACCAAAACTTTTAAAATGGATTTTGATCCTCCATCTCCTACCATCATCCTCTGTGGGCGCTGCTCCCATGGCGCTGCCCAATAAGAGTTTATTCTGCCTATACTATTAAAGAGTAGCTTGCAGCGCAAGCACTGGTACTATTACCATGTTTTATTGTGTGCGGACAATAATCTCCTGCCACCCAAACAACTCCTGTTGGTGGACCAGAGCTTCCTGATTTGAATACATCTGAGATTCTCAAAATGGATTGATGACCAGTGATGGCCATACGGACTCAAACTGGACTTTGAGGAGCCCAAATTTTTCACATCCTCTTGATTTGACTCCCAGCCACTTTTCCGCCCTCACAATGGCCACCGGTTTACAAGCATACACATAAAAAGGCTGTTAAAGAAGTTGTTCCCCCCCCCACAAACTTCCCTCTCTATCAAGTCCTCCATACAGTGATGGAACCAATTTGTGAGGGTATTTGCATCCCTCATTTCCCTAATGATTTTCCTGTAGATGCGAAAGATATAATGTGAAGAACTTGCATTTTAGCAAACCATTCATGCATCAATGTGAAAATGTTTTAATTTTTGATCCCATTTACCCTCAAATCGCCAGCACATCACTTCATTAAAATGTGTGCCTGAGATTAATTTTGTTGAGTACTAGCTTGCTTGTTATGTTAAGGCAATTCACACCTCTTGCCTCATCAATAAAAAATACACTTATAAATCTTTTTATTCTCCACCATACTGACGCTCCAACCCCCCCCCTTTTGTCCGTATTTTCCCACCAAGTTGAAGAAAATGTCACAGGAAAAATTCCCCCAACTCATCTTCCCCTTTTAATATGGATGCTTAAGCTCAATGCCGCGGCTCCATGTCAGAAATATTTTTTTATCATAATGATCCTATGTTTTACATTGTAAATAAAGATGCACAGACGTTCCCTCCTTAGTCTGGGCCCTATAGTACTAAAGAAAGAAGGTCACATCAAGTTTTCAAAGAGTAACTCTTTATTTCAATTGATCCAATTTTTTGGACAAAATTGAACTTAAGTTTTTCTATACAACAATACTTTCCATTGATAAAATTTAACTTCTTGAGGTTGATGAGTTTAACGCCTGCTGCACCCATGTAAGGTGGTGAGGCGACACCTCCAGGTGTCTTTTGCTTCTGGCAAGGCATGTCTGTGATGAGCAATCTAGCCTTTTTACTCCTCTGGTCACTTTTTACTGCCTTGGGATTTTGCTTTACACCTCAAGCCTTGTCAAGCGTTGTTTCAAAGCCCTCTGATACTCCCCAGAGCTTTTTGCAGTTTGGCATATGGTTCATGTATGAAAACCTCTTTTTTACACTAGAGCAGCCATCATCAAGATGTGTAATATATTTTTCATCCCTCTATTTTATTAATTGTCCTTTTTCAAGGTATCTTCTACCTAGGCTTCTCCTTTGAGGCCGATGCCACTTTTATGCTTATTATGCCCCTAGTTGTCAAGGACACTCTCTCCCACCAATTGCACTTGAATGCCTGCAGACGTTACACTTGTAGCCAGTTTGTAGGATTTTCCAACCAACTTGAAAATGATGTACTCTTAAAAGCCCTCATTAATGGTTTGGCACTTATGGAACCAACTCCTTTCTGAAGTTTATGGTATGCATTATCCAGCCACATTTCTGGGCCTCGCACTTATTCAATGATTCTCCCTCTTCACTGCAATGTCCCCATTTTTAATTCTATCTCATGCCATGATATACTTAGCCTCGACCTACCTTTCTGGGCACATGTGGAAAGTTGGTGGGCTATTTATATTTTTGTTTTTGGTTGGACTACTTGAAAAAGTGAAGTACCACACGTTATGTGACTAAAAGTTCTGCTTTACCCTTCTTAATTTTTCTCATCTCCAATCTAATGTTAATATTTCTAGATTTTCTCCTCCCTCCCCTCCCTAGAAGGTTTGTGTTCATTTTTCTCCCACTATAACCATTTAGTAACCTCTGTAGTAAATTATTACCAAACAATTTGCTTACACCCAGGTTCCCTTTAACTTTCCTTGGTCAATAATATATTGGTCAACTGCCATTACTTCCGACCATTCAAGTCAAATTCCAAGCTCATTTTTCCCAATTTGGAACCATTTTAATCATTTGAGCTAACCAATGAAGTAGTATGCCCTTATAAAATGAACATATCTAAAATGATTTGGATTTTAAAGCCACCATTTGAACCAATGTCTTGCTTCCTAGATCTTCCTTAAAAAAGGCGTTAGTATTTAAAAGTCTCACCAATGACTGGCCGCTAAAGTGGGCTGACCTTCAAATACTTAATTTCTTCATTCACTAAATGTTACCATGGAATCCCTGTGCAAGTTTCCTCTCTTACCCGCTTTTCTGGTTGACTTCCATGGAGATTCCAATAAAATACTTGAGCCAGGATTTTTTACAGGTTTCTCATTCATTGATGCTTTCAAAGCATTCCAATTTAAATTAACTCCCTATGACTCTTTTAAAAAACTGTCGCCTTACCTGCATTTCAATATCATTACTTATTGTAAAACCTGTTGTACCAGTACTTTATAGCTCTGCACACATATGCATCCTTGAAATCCATAATATAACAATTTTAACCTTCTGCCATATTCCATTGTCAATCATAATGTGATACTGTCTGCCATTACATGTTATCTGAAGCAACCAGAACTTTACAAAGACACCTCTGCCCCAACTCCCCATTCAGTTAGCCACTTAGTCTTGCCACCATAAGACTATATCTGGAGTTTTAAACCAAGTTCTAGTTTGGCACCTGCGATAAAGACTCATGGAAAAACCCCTCCTTGGTTGTACCCCAATAGTACTAAAAAAATAAAATACTAAGTCCATGGTATGTTCCTACTTGAGTTGTTAACCACTGGTAAAAAATGACCCAAAAGAGTTGGAAAGAAATAAGAACTATTTTTAATATATTTATAGCCAAATTGTAAACTCAAGTCGCAGACAAGTTGGTTGGTATTGTCAGATGATTTAACAACTATTACTAATACAGGGACTAAGCAAAAGGCCTAACATCATTGGTTTATAAGATTTTTTGTGAGGTCCTCTCTAGAGTATATTTATTAACAGATAGTTAAGGTTACTCAGTCTGGGGTGGATAATTGCGCCATTACTCTGATAAATGAGATTATATCTCATGGTGTTTTACAGATATTCTTGTTTGCAAAATGACTCCTTAGTTTGTTGTCTAGGACGTTGAGGACAACCATTAGTTAAACTTAATTAAAAAAATTAAAGATGAGAATTTTTTGTCTTTATATACTTTCTCCTTTTTATGAAGTTCCACCTTAGAGAAAGAAAACATGGGGTACCTTTTAAATAAACTATGATTTGTATTACTTTTTAGGAGGAGTGGTGGCATAGGAGGTGGTTCCTGCTCCACTCTGGGTTGGGTTTCAATTGACACAAGTCTAAAACCATCAAACGCTAAAATAAAACTTAGTGTGATATATTTGTCCTAAGGTCAACCCGCCTCATTTGCTTTTATATTCCTTTATAATGTAGATAGTGATGAATACTACATGCTGTTTAAATTTCAGAGTGATAGGAGTCTAAAACTATCATCAAGTCCTTTCAAAGAGAATTGTGAAAAAGATGGAAGCTTTTATCTGATTAAGTATAATCCCCTAACTGAGATTACATAAGACTGAAGAAACCTACAAAACTAAAAGGAGAGGAAAAAATATCTTTACTAGTATCTCAAGTTGAGCTATAGAGCTTGAACACAAATTGCTTTAATGGTTAGGTCTAAAAAATTAATTCCTAAATAGTTCTACGTTTGGTAAAAAAACTTAATTACATCGTCCTAGATAAGTATACAAAGAGCTTTATAGGAAATTATAAACAGAATAACAAAGAAAAATATTAAGGTAAGTAATTACAACCACTGAAGGGTAGCTCCTTAATTTTTTTATTTTATTTTGGTGATGAGATAATGGTCACGCCACTTAGTTATTCATTTTAAATAAATAAGCTACATTCTTTTCTTACAAAAGGACAGTTTACTTAAAGAAAATAAATAACTTAGATTATCACACTAAAGTTTTACTAAAACCTAGAAATCTCTTACCATCAAAAGATAATAGAATTTCTGATAACTATATTCCTTGAGGTCAAACGTGGTATTTCTTTAGTACTAAAAAAGAGAACATTACCTATTAATTAGTAACAAGGGCCACCTATAAATTAGAAGGATACAAAATAAATACTGTGATTATCAGATATTACAAGAATATAACTTGTACATACATAACTACCCTACACTATATGATCTCAAAGGTCCTAAAGAAACTTTGAGGAAGTATAAGATTTTTGAGAGCCTGGGGCAGTTTTATTTGTAGGAAGAGTACAACATACTTATTGAATACCACTTTTTGCTCCATAATCTTATCTATAGGGCTTTTTAATGGAGCACTCATGCTTCTTGTATTTATCTTTTTAAAGAGCTTTACACCATAAACTGTCACTACTTTTAAAACAGCGCCATAAATCCCATGACTACAAAACATATAATCAAATATCTGTTGAACAAAAGTTCAGTATAATGAGCATGACACAAATGAAAATAAAATACAATAATAAATGAGATATTACTACTGCTGTAGAAAGCTCATAGGCAGTTTATAATAGATTTATAGAATAGAGACTATTGTGGGACTCTGGCAAGTTTTACGCTTGCTGGTGCTAAATCAGCTGGATACCCACAAAATAATTACACTTAAAAGAAATACTTTTTTAATAAACATTTATTGGGGTTTTAGATATTTTCTATTAATTACGGCCAGGAGACCAAGAAAGAACCCTCTTGATATCAGAATGCTGAGTATTTAAATTGTTTAAAGGCTCAAAGTGAGTCAAATGAGAAATTTATTATAACAATGTGCATCTTAATTATGCAAGATGGGCTGTTGGTCTATCAGAGCATTAAAAAACGCATTACTTCATTAAATAGCCAATGAAGGGCTATGAAAGTTAGCTTAGATCCGTGAGGTAAGGTTTTGATACATTTTACCCAATCGTTTTATGGGAAAGTATTTGCACATTGCGAGGCCCCCTCCAACCCTATAAAAGGGGAAGGTCTCCACAGTGTGTGTTGAACTATTATGTTGTAAGATAGGGAAAACCTCTGAAGGACAACCTTGATGCCCCACATGATCATTACAATCTGATTGCTCAAATTAGTGCTATTTGCCTGCGTTTTATTAATTAAAGTGTTACCCTAATACACGTGGTTTCATCAAGAATTGACCAGGGTCTTTTGTGTCAAGAGAGTGTCTATAACTCTCAAAAACCTGGCGTGGTGGTGCTTGTTGCACAGGGCCAACACAAGGGAACTAGTAGTCAACGTTGTAAAGGAAATAGAGCAGCAGAGGGTGCTGGAGATAAAGAAACTTAGGGCGAAGATGTTGAGCGTTGTAAGAATAGTAATGAGTCGTATCATCTACAAAACTTGGCCATGCCCCAGAGGGCTGTTACTAACCAAGTTTGGTACAATGGTAGAGTGCACTGGTGACCAGGTTTGGAGGCAACCTGGTAGAACCAGTGGTGTACCTGAAACTTTAATAATTTTAAATAAATTAAGTCGGCTGACACGTTGCAAAAATTCCTCAAAGATGTTTGCGCACAGGTGCTCCCTAGTCAACATATGTAAAAGTGTAAAATAATGGTAGGTTTTATTGGTAGGGGGACCAACGAGAAACGTTGGTCATGAGAAAAGATACTTAAGCCAACTCAGTGGATTTTTGGATTGGCGGAAGTGGTACCAAGCCTTAATGCACTAATAGGTGCACGCTTCCATCTGAAAGGGTCTCATAGCTCAAAATCAATTTTACTTGGGTAATTGACTGAAGTTGAACCTGACCCAAGATCACAGTTTCATAAATACAATGAGTTTCAAACCCCCTTTCTACAATCAACTTAATCGTCCCATTATTGAATAATTCAAAGCTCAATTATTTTGACCCTATAGCTGAAACAGGGGTTGGGCTTTAGGCACATCACTTGTACCAACCTGAGCATACCTATCCTGTACTCAGCGTTGATCCAAGGTGTGCTTAAGATTAGGAAGGGCCTGAAGTTTCACCTTCTGGTTCTCCTGCCGCTCATCCATGTCCCTGCTGTTGGTACCCTCTATAAGAACATGTAAACATGACATTACCCTCTCCTCTTTTTTGGGGCTCCACTCCCCTCCAGGGGCATTTGGCAAGGAAAACATTTTGTGGGCGGTCCAACTTCATAGCAGCAACACCTTAGTTAAACTTTGATCCTGCAGCCTTGGAGAAACGCTCGTGGAATTCTACAATTAAATCTTGGGCTGGGTGCAAATTGCGCGCTGGGACCCAACTGTTCTCCACTGCGTCAAATCCCTTTCATGATACAAGATACTTGAGTTCTCTTATTATTAAACGAGAGGCAACAATCTCCTCCACTTCCCACTCTGGCGCCCCATCCATGAGATAAGCCTCAGGAGTCTTTGGAGGGGGGCCCTCAAACAACGTAAGCTTGCTTTCATGGAATACTGAAAAGATTTGAAACGAGGGGGAAGATCCAACTGGTATGAGGCGTGGCCCACTTTTTGACAATGCGGTTTGGCCCAATACTCTTTGGTCCCAGTTTTTTACATGGTTGCTTGATTGGGATATTTTTAGCATCCAGCATCACGATATCTCCTCCTTGTACACAGGTCCAACCCGTCTCTAGTTTATCATCATGCCCCTTGTAAGTCTGAATGGCCGCATCTAAATTCGTTCTCACCCAATGGTTTACTTTCTTAATCATATCTTCAAAGTCCACCATCGCTTCCACCTTGGATCCACAACTGAGCTCTATTTTGAAGGCGGGATTGAAGCTATATTTACCATAGAAGGGGGAACAACTGAGTGATGCATAGTGTGCGTTGTTATAACTGAATTGGGCCATGGGGAGATGGGAAACCCAATCTGAGTGATCTGTGGCAGTGTAACACCGCAAGAACTGTTCAAAGCACTGGTTCACTAGTCTGTCTGCCCATCTGATTGGGGGTGATAAGCAGTAGAGAAGCAGGTGCAGTTCTGCAGAGTCTTACAAAACTCTTCCCAAAAGACAGAAGTAAACTGTGGTCCATGATCGCTAATATTTATTTATTGAGGGACCCCATGAAGAGCGAACACATTAGTAACAAAAAACCTAGCCATCTTAGCCACAGTGACTGTAACTCTGCAAGGGATAAAGTGGTCAAACTTCGTTAAATGGTCCATTACCACCATTATTGCATCATAGCCAACAGATGCAGGCAATTCAAGAATTAAATCAACTGATTGGGAAGTCAAAGGCCCAGCAGCCCTTTAAACTGATACCAATACCCTGCTAATGGTTAGCAGTTTCGGTTTCATTTGGTTGCAGACTAGGCACTCTTTACAATATTTGCCTACCTGAGCGGCTAATCCCTTCCAATTGTAAGTGTGGAGGATAATCTCATGGGTCTTCGACTTCCCAGGATGACCAACAGTAATTCTATTATGATGGTCCTGGAGGATTTCAAGCGAAGTGGTCCAACAGGGACTCATAGGTGCCCCTGAAACCACACCATCTCATTATCTACATGACAAACTCTGGTAAAATCCTCCTGATTAAATGCACTCTTTGCAAGGACCATAGTATATTCGGCAGACAAAGGCTGAGAAAGGACTACCTTTCTGAACATACCATATTCCTCCACTTTTTCTAGAGGAGCAAGCGCTGGCTCATTGGCCAAGGGATAGGAAATTGAGACAGAATATTACCCGGTGGAATTATATAATGGGTATTATTCACCTCCACCTCCTATGGATTGGGAGCTAGTACAGGGTTACGGTTCAAGGAATCCTCCAAACCATTCTCCTTCCCTTTGTAAACTCATAAGAAAACGCAAACTTGTCAAGGGTCTCATGCCTGTGGGTTTGCCGTGGGGCTAAGACATGAGGTGCGCAGTAGTACAGTAAGGCACGGTGTTTTGTACATACATGGAAGGGTTAGGATGAGCCATACAAGTGATGATGCCAATAAGTCTGTGCCTCCACCACTGCAGATAACTCTTTATTATACATGGCGTAATTAAACTCTGGTAGAGACATCTTCCTAGAAAAATATCCCAAAAGATTCTCTATTTTAACTTCACCTACTTGTAATAGGACTGCAGCTATGGCTAAGTTGGAGGCATCTGAAGCAACTATAAATTCTTTATTGGGGTCAATACGGCGCAGAATGGAAGTGGACAGCAACGTACACTTTACTGCTTGGAAGGCATCTTCCAAAACGGAGACCACCGAAGTACTTTTTCCCCACTCACCTTATACAAAAGCACAGCAACATCAGAAAGGTTTGTTTGAACTTCTTAAGAAGCTTACACGTCCCCAAAAAACTTTTCAACTCCTTAACTGTAATTGGAGTGGGCCACTCATTAATCGTCTTAACCTTGTCTGGAATTATCATATGCCCTTGGTCAAACACGACATCCCACAGAAAGGTGACCTGTGAATTAAAGAACTCACACTTACTGATTTTCAGCGTAAGGTTGGCAGCACCTAAACGCTCCACCACCTGCCAAAGGTGTGCTGCAAGGGACCCATTATTAGGGTAAAAGACCAAAATATCATCCATATAAGCTACCGCGTATACCCCAGGAAGGTCCCTAAAGCCACATCAATATGACGTTGAAAGGTAGCAGGGGCATTTTTAAGTTCAAAGGGAAAAACCTGAGATTGAAAGTTTCCTTTTTTTGTAGACTGCGGTTAACCACTCCTGGCCAAAATTGATACAGATTTGGTTGAACGCGTTTAAACGATCCAGCTTGGAGAAGACTCGCGCCTTCTCCACATAGCGTGCAATCTGTGAGTCCAGGGGATGAGATGTAAGTCTGGTATAATGACGATGTTGAGATTCCCATAGTCTATGCATGGGTGTAAGGTACCATCAGCCTTCTCAACAAAGTGAAGTAGTAAACACATAGGAGAGGTTTGCTGAAAATAGCACCTTTGGCTAACTGCTCCTTAACCATACATCTAGAGCCGCTTCCTCCCTTACAGTCAATGAGTAAATTGGGGAAGTTAAACGCACCAGATCCATAGTGAGCTTAACTTGCAATCAAACTCTGAACGATCAGCTAGTGCATTAGCTGTAGATGCATCAAAAGAAGATTATAATTCCTTTAAACAGGAAAGTATGAGAGCCTCCACCAAGGGCCTCAGCAACGGGGCAAGGTTGAGAGTGTGAATATTGGGCCAGTGGGGCAAATCGCCCTGAAAGTTGGCTTCAGCCAAAGTAACAGCCAACCTGTGACCATTCTTCAAAGTTAGGGATAAGGTATTTTCTTTAAAGTTAGTCCTGACGTCAAACTTTCGCCACCACTCTACACCCAAAATGATAGGGTGCAAGAGGTTTGTCAGATTCTGGTGGTTGACTCAAAAATAAACCTTTGACAACCATCAGATTGGGCCAATTACCCTTTCAAAGCTTGAGCTAATGTCTATTGCAATTATACAACTTGGGCTGATTATCTCAACGACAATTTGATCAAGTAATTAATCAGGCACTTTCCCAAATATGTTCGCATATTATAGCCAATTTTGATGCATCAAATCTTGGCAATTGGTCCCAATAATTGAAAAAAAACCATTCATTCATATACAAAATATTTGGGGATGACCTGAAGCTATGTTTAAAAGTCCCATGGATAATTAAACGAATGAACAACATTATCAATTTTCTGCCTGAGGGCGAAATTTGTATGTCAATACACGTAATCAGCATGATAGCACTTATGTGGACCACCTGAAGGGGTTACTTAAGGCTATCGAGAAAGAGGCCTGCTGACATCCTGATTAGGGGTGCGTCATTTTCTTCAATTGAGGCCAAAAATTCACAGAAGGTGTGTCTCATCAGCAGTATGACAAAACTGAAATCCTGAAGATTTTAGGACAACTATGCATGCTTTTATCGCAATATTTGTACCTGAAATCCTCCTGATTTTGAGTATTTTGCCACCAATGAACCTAAGAAAATGTTTCAGTCATAGGCTGAAATGAGTGGCAAAATAGCTGTTGAAAGTTTTTGCTGGATGTGGCCATGAGATGCCCTAGAGGTTTAAATACCGGCGCCTGGCCTAATGACCATTATCAAATAAATAGCTTAAATAAAAGTAATACTTATCATATACTTTTCCGGTCTTTTATCCTGAATCCAACCTTGGAGAAGTGTCGACAAACTGGAAGAACTGATCTCCAGTTTGTATATAATCCTGTATCAGACGAAGTATCCAATTATGAAGGAAAAATTACACCCAAAATTGACCAGAAGAGTCGAGGCGAATTTAATAGGATCAGTGAATTAATAGATGGTTCAAATCCCATAAACCACAGGCACTATTGAGGATCTAACATCAAAACTTCAGCCCGAATAAATGTACATAATACTAATTACCAAGCGAGCAATCCTCAGATTTTGACAACTGGTTCTCATACAAAACTGGTTACATTCTCTGAAATGCATTCCCACGACCAATTTCTGGCAGAATCAGCCTGATGTGAAAGTGACAATGAGATGGAAACCAGCAATAAGAAAATCTCGGATTATTTTAATACCAGCCGCCATGGCTCAGAAGTGGGTACCTCCTACTCCCTGGATCTTATCACAGTGGGGGGAGCTCATGTAGATGCAACCAGCCCGATTGATCTTACATCTGAAAGTGTAAAAGCTATGCTGAATACCATATCAGGGTTTTAGGATTATCACTTCACAAATTGATCCCTCCTTCGGCCTGTTCTACTATCTTAAGTATCAGGCACCTAAGTTGAAGATATATATGAAGTGCCATGATGATACCATGGCTTTCTTGCCAAAATGTCTCACTGACACTCAAGCAACTAATGAATTCCTGGTTAACTTTGTTCAACCCTCAATTAAGAATACCCAGCAAATAATTGCTAACAAAATTTGGAAATCATGGAAATCTACTGTGTGCAAGGGGAGGAACAATCTTCCTGAAATTCCCTACTGGACAAGCTAAATTCCAGTTTTTCTGAAGTCCGAAAGGCAATTGTTGACAATATGGGACTTACCAATGAAGCTCATGGGAATTTTAACACCCTTGAGGAGCTTCTAAACAAAGGTGTCCCTAAAATAGCCGCAGAAGTTCTGGCCCAACATGGGTTATCACAAGAATGGCTAAAAACTATGAATAACTGCTGTCAAAAGCTGGAAAGCCATTCAGATTACCTATTATCTCAATCAGAACGACTTACCATACACGCCACTGCGGGCTAAAGAAATCACCTAATCTTATGTGTAAAAGTTGATGAATTTGAAGAGTATGTTTGGGTTGAACTGGAAACTATCAACAAAAACTTTGAGGACCTTGCAGCAAAGTCATCCATCCCAAATAGGGATGAAGAAGATGCTCAGATCAAAGAGGAATTTTCTAAACTTTGGAATGTGGTGTCGAGATTGCAGGCTAGAAATACTGAATTACTCAGGAAAATTGGGAAATCAGAATGCAGCTATCAACTGCAAATTCCTGAGGATACAGTATGGACAAAGATATAAAAAGATTAACAACCAATCTAACTATATTCAAAGAGGAGTACAACAACCTTTAGGAAGAATTCTAATCCCTCAAACAGCAAGGCTGCCAATGCTCGCCCAACTTTGATAAAAAAGAAGTAGGAAAAAGCTCCGCTTATCCAGCCAAAAAACAGCCTGGGAAAGTAACTAAGGGCCAAATTCAGGCTTCAGAATCCAGTAGTTTAAACAATATCATGAAATTGAATCAACAGATGTTGACACCAATGTAAAAACTGATATTTCGAACATCTGTTCTATGTCTAGAGTCCTAGCATAAATCCTGACTCCAGATACTTCTCAACGGGAAAGAGGGCTGATTATGGGCGATGATACACCAAGACGCTCAAGAAGAAGTAGAACCCCTATGCCCAAAATAGGGCGAGATGACTTCAAGCCACTTAATTTACCAAATTTTGATAAGGATGGAAACGTTCACTCCTTCTTCAAATTAATTGAAAAAGCAATAAGAGGAGCATCAGACCATGCGAAAGGATTGGCACTGATTAATTTACTTGATGCCCATAGCTGTGACTTCGTTATGCCCTATTTGGGCGACGATTGGCCATACATGGATGCCAAAATTGCAATAAAAAAACAGTTTGGAGGGCCTGAGAAACTAGAAACCCAAAAAAGAGAGCTACTTAATAATAAATTCAAACAGAATGAGACTATTAAGGACTTTGCAGTTAGATTCTTCCTTGAGGTCAAGTTCTGCGTGGGTGCAATGCAATAGACAATTTTGACGCCAAGATTTCAATGGAGCACGTGATTATGCCCTTCTGTGAACTGCACAATGTTATGCTGCAGCCTTAAATAGAATCTTGGAAATCCAAGAGCTTACCAATTACCTGAGAAGCTGTTCCCATAATTTCAATACTCCTAATCAGGCTAAAGATCATCAGAAATCTCAATTTTTTCCCAAAAAACAACACAATGTCCGACAAGGGGAAAAATTTCCAAAATATGAGCCAAAAATTAAAGCAAAAACAGCAAAAAGAGCCAATTACATGCTACAAATGTGGTCAAATAGTGCACTTTGGTAACCAATGCTACAGATGGTCCAACAAAAAGCCTGGAGTCAACTTTGCTCTGGAAATTAACAGTGACAGTGAGGCGGGAAAAGAGAAGGTGGAGTAGAGGCGTAATGCTCTCACTACACCAATTTTCAAACCGTTCCACCTGATCCTGATGAGCTCTTTAGGGCCGAAGATGTTACTAATGATAACCTCCATCATATCATGGCTAATGATTTCATGATGGTCACTACTCAAGCCACATCAAAAGCAACTAAACCCTTAAAAATTACCAAGTAAGCCTAAACTGAAGTATCAAAACCCTACGCAAAGCAGATTACTGCCCAGGGTTTAGACCTCCAACCCAGATGTTCAACTGACCTGCCTAAACTTAACAACGTTCAAGTAGCCATTCCCATGAAGACCTTAGCAAATAACTTCCCAGATAATTGCTCAAGTCTGAAATTGCACCTGGAATCAGGCAGCATCCACAGCATTAACACAATAAATACCTCCTAAACTACTCTGGATGTAATTATGTGGACATAGCAGAGAAAAAGGTGTAAGTTTGGGCCATTGTTGATAGTGGCACTCCTATCAATATAGTCATTACAAAATTGGTTAAAAAACTGAAATTGCGCCCAATATTGCTCACTGTCAAGATTATGGAACCGCTGGAGTGCATACTACCAAATCGCTGGGTGCCTACAGTACCCTACCACTCTATTTGGATCCATTGTAGTAACGGCACCTGCCATAGTGTTTCCAAATACAAACTATGATATCCTAATCGGGACTAATTTCCTAAGAAGATATGGAGTTATTACCAATCATAAGGATGATATTCTCACCATTCTTTGCCAGACTATTCCACTTTACTATAACAGGGATAAGGCAGTTGAGAAAAAGAAGCCCAGCCTATCCATAAAACTGGCTTACAACAATGGAGTAATCCTGATTGAGTATTCCAAAGCTTGGTCAAAGATAAAACCACTTCCCAATCATATTGATGAGTCAAATGGCATTCCACTTCGATCAAATCAGACCATCACTATACCATCCAGAGAACAAGTACTCATCCTGATGGGACTAACAATTAATATCTCAGAAGAATTTTATGGTGAAATATATCAACCATGGTCTAAATCTCGATGAAAACCAAACATTGCCCCTGGTATTATCCTTCTGGGCCATGGAGAAATACATATCTTGTGTGAAAACCTGCAAAGTAGGCCCATTTCTATCAGGTGACAATAAATAATCGCTTTTCTGCATCTGTTCTCTACCACGAAAATTCACTCATTCCATGAGTTTGGAACTTTTGTCAAATTAGGGCTTCCCAATAAGGACCAACTCAGCATAAATATCGTTGTCCCGATGGCGATTTAAGCAACCTGACCAACTCTGAGAAAGGCCAAGCTCAGGAGTTATTCTCTAAATATCAAGAAATATCTGCACAAGATAATTTTGACCTGGGTTGTGCTAATGGTGTCACCCACAAAATCGATACTGGAGATCACAAACCTATTTGATAATGCCCAATTAGATGTTCAAAATCATCAGAAGAAGCAGTATCCAAGGAGATTAAGGAACTCCTCAAATTACGGCATGCTAGCCCCTTCAAAAAATTCATGGGCAGCACCAATTTTAATAGTGAAAAAGGCCTGAAATCAAAAAGACTTAGAGAATCGCTACCCACTGGCTGAATTCAAAGTTAACAACAAAGTTTTATTTTGCAATACCCACGGATCAGGCCAAATGCAAAAGTTAGATCACATCTGGGTCAGGCCATTTGAAGTAATTGATAAAACGTCTAAGTTTGTATACACCATCAAGGATATTAGGACTGGCCATATATACAACTGAGTCCATGCAAAATTCCTAAGAAGGTTTAATAAGTGGGCCAATTAAGAAAAGAAAAAGTTAAACACAAAATACAAAAACAAAACCAAATCCCAAATCCCAAAACCAAAAAAAAAACTTATAGTTCTATACTAATTAATTTTTAGTTTGCACTTGAGGTTTGGGAGGGGATCCAACTTCAGACTCGATGGGCATTCATCCCATTATTCTTCAGACCCATCGGCCAGTCTGGCCAAAGATAAAATAGAAAAAACTAATATTCTCATTGGGCAATTGGATCAATAAGAAAAGATCAACATAGGCTACTCGGGAATCTTAGGGCTTATGTTCAAGTCAAGAGGAGGAAATGCCAGATTCTGGTGGTTGACTCGAAAATAAACCTTTGATAACCATCAAATTGGGCTGATTACCCTTTCAACACTTGAGCTAACGCCTATTTCAATTATTCAACTTGGGCCAATTATCTCAATGACAATTTGATTGATTATTTTACCAGGTTCTCAGCCCAAATACACTCGCATATTATGGTTAATTCCAATGCATCAAATCTTGGCAATTGGTCCTGATTATCAAAACACAAACCATTCATTCATATATGAAATGATTTGAGGATGACCTGAAGTTATGTTTAAAAGTCCCATGGACAGTTAAATGATGAACAATATTATCAATTTTCTATCTGAGGGCAAAAATTTGTATGTTAATATGCGTAATTGGTATGATAGCACTTACATGGACCACCAAAAGGGGGTTACTTAAGGCTATTAAGGAAGAGGCATGCTGACATCCCAATTAGGGGTGCATCATTTTCTTCAATTGAGGCCAAAAATTCACAGAAGGTGTGTCTCATCAGCAGTATGACAAAACTAGTATCCTGAAGATCTTAGGACAACTATGCATGCTTTTATCGCAATATAAGTACCTGAAATCCTCCTGATTTTGAGAGTATTTTGCCACCAATGAACCTAAGAAAATGTTTCAGTCATAGGCCGAACTAAGTGGCAAAATAGCTGTTGAAATTTTATGCCGGATATGACCAGGAGATGCCCTAGAGGTATAAATACCGGCGCCTGGCCTAATGACCATTATCAAGTAAATAGAGTAAATAAAAGTAATATTTATCTTATCCTTTTCCTGTTTTTTATCCTGAATCCAACCTTGGAGAAGTGTCAACAAACTGGAAGGACTGAATCCCCAGTTTGTATTTTTTCCTTCCTTGGATGAAGTTTTCAGTTAAGAAGGAAAAATTATACCTGAAATTGGCTAGAAGAGTCGAGGCAAATTTAATAGGCCTAATGAGTTAAAAGATGGTTCAAATTCCATAAACCACAGGCACTATCGTGGATCTAACATTAGAACTTCAGCCCAAATAGATGTACAGGATAAGATTTCCAAGTGAGCAATCCTTGGATTTTGACAAGGTTTTTGATAGCTTGGAATTGGTTGGAAAAATGATATTTTCTAAATTGATATTCCACTAAACCCAGAATTTTCAGCGTGGGAATACCTTGGGAAGCCCCTCCTCTAACCATGCCACCTGGCAAGTAACTCAGCTCAAGGTTTCGGCTAGGTCTTGGTCCTTATAATATTCAGAGGATCCAGTATCCACCAAGATAGTTTTTCTGAATTTCCCTAAAGGGGATGAAGGGTAGCAGTCAGTAGAAAATATCCCAAATAACCTTTATTTATAGCAGAGAACGCCAATACTTCACCACCAAACTCTGCTTCAGGGGTATACACACCCCAGAATACATTTTTGCATCAAAAATGGAGAGGGGTAGTTGGTCGCTTTTACTGCTAAGGCCACATATCTCATCATATCTTCAGCAACTTCATAAACGTTTTTATATTGTATTTGTAACTCCTTTTCCAACTCATGGGTTCCACAAAACATTGTGGTGGTCAAGCGCTGATTTTCTGGGTTATTCTCATACCCAGGAATAGTTTCATATCTGAATACTATAGAATAAATATGGTTTTGTTTGTATATATGGCAACGCCATTAAAAATGCATTTTTGGTTGCAAATGACCCTATTCCCATTTTGGCAATGGGTTGTCTGACGTTATTCAAGGCTATCACCCCCAGGCCCACCATTGTGGATACCGCCTGCACCGTCCAAAAATGGTTCCAAGGAAAACTCAGTTTATTTTAATTAATTAAAATCCTTTGGTGGAAAGTCAGGAAATCTTGAATCTCAGACCGTGAAGCGTATGTATCCACCAGTTATGAGCATGAATGGTGGTTACTTTCCAGTTGGCGGTAGCAAAAATAAATCTTAGATGCTCCAACCTTTAGGAAAACTTGCAAACAGTGGTGAGCCCCACCGCGGCCATGACCAACAGCTGGCGCACACTGTTTGCACTTCAGGAAAGTCCCACACGGAAAAAGTTCATGCATGTAAAGTAAAGAGATTGGTTGTCTGATGTTAAGAGAGTGTCTATAACTCTCAAAAACCTGGCGTGGTGGTGCTTGGTGCACAGGGCCAACGCAAGGGAACTAATAGTCAACGTTTTAATGGAAATAGCCCAGCAGAGGGTGCTGGAGCTAAAGAAATTTAGGGTGAAGGGTTTGAGCATTATAAGAGTAATAATGAGTCGTATCATTAGCAAAACTTGGCCATGCCCCAGAGAGATGTTACTAATCAAGTTTGGTACAGTGGTAGAGTGCACTGGTGACCAGGTTTGGAGGGAACCTGGTAGAAACAGTGGCGTATCTGAAGCTTTGATAAATTAAAAATTTAATTGGCTCATAGGTTGCAAAACCTCCTTGAAGATGTTTGCGCACAGGTGCTCCCTAGTCAATATATGTAAAAATGTAAAATAATGGTAGGGGTTATTGGGGAAGATGACCAACGAGAAACATTGGCCTTGAGCAAAGATACTAAAGCAAACTTGGGGAAATTTTGGATTGGCGGAAGTGGTACCAAGCCTTGATGCACCAATAGGTGCACGCTTCCATTTGAAAGGGTCTCATAGCTCAAAATCAATTATACTTGAGTTATCAACTAAAGTTGACCCCAAAAACTAAAATTCGCAATTTTCTAAATGGAATGGGATTTAAAAACCCCGTTTCCCAATCAACTGAATTGTCCCATTATTGTTTAATTCAAATCTCGTTTGTTTTAACTCTAAAACCAAAACAGGGGCTGTGCTTTAGGCACATCACTTGTACCCATATGGGAATTTCTAGCATGTACCCAGCGTTGATCCAATGTGTGCTTGAGATCAGGAAGGGCTTAAAGTTTCACCTTTTGGACCTCCTGCCGCCCAGCCTTGTACCTGCTGTTGGTACCCTCTATAAGGTCATGTAAACATGATATTTTGTCCAATAGTGTCGTTATTTCATACAAAATATGATTATCATATGATTAGAAAGTTATTGGCCAATGTTATTTGATAGATCAGGATGATTCTTGCCTAAGACATTCTTTTGCTGAAGTCAAGATTCAATTGTCTATATCCCACTCAAGAATGTTGTGGGGATAATAGGGCCATTAGAAGCGTCAATGTACCTGATTGATGGTAATATGTGAAGCTAAGAACTTTAAAGATTACATGTTTCCTCTCTTGTAAGTGATGGTGAAAGGACCCTCTCAAATTGATAAAAGCTTACCACTTCTAGGAGTGATGTGATTATGGTAGTATAGGACCATATCAGACACTTGGAATGAAGGCAGAGGAGCTCAAAGCTCATTGGCAGCTTGTCCTTCTTTAGTAGCCGTTTTAGCTAGGTTCATCATAGCCTCAGAATGAAGCTGAATGATATGGTGAGCAAATTTTCTCATGGCTTTTTCAGGTTCCTCACCTCTAGTGAAGACATCCTTAGCTAAAAGTGCTGTTATCCCTGGTTCTCTACCATACAAAACACAAAATGGGGACATTTTTAGGATTTGGTGATAATTAAACCGGTATGCCATAAGAGCACTGGTTAAGAACTGATCCTAGTGAAGTGGATCAGAGAATGCCATTTTACGTAAGATGGAAACCAAGGTTCCATTTTCTCTCTCCACAGTCCCATTGGTAGAGGGATTATATGAATCTAAGAAAGTTGTTGTGCTCCCATGGAGGTAGCCAGGATTTTAAATACACTGGAGGTGAAGTTCTTATCATTGTCGCGGAGTAATACTTGGGGACAGCCAAGACGAGTAAAAAATGTTTTGACATAAAAATGTGGCTGTGGCCTTGGCCTTTTAAGCAGGAAGAGCCACGGCTCCAACCCACATAGTAAAGTGGTCAATGCCTACAAGGATACATTTATTTCCACCAGTAGTGTGAGGGAGGGGAGCTACTATGACTAGGCTGATGGTGTGGAATGGTTGTTGAGGGTAGTTAGTTGATATTGGCATCTATTTTTGAAACTGGATTGCTTGTTACGTGTGAGGCAGGCATCCAAGGCTTCAACAATAGTTTCATCATTTTCTATCCAATAAAACCAATCCCTAAGTCCACTCATAGGTTTTCTTTGCTCCCTTCATGACCTAGGGTGGAGTGAGCTTCTAGAATAAGAGGTACACGTTCTGAGGGCCGAAGATAAGGATGCCACTTTGCCCCCACCTGCTTGTACAATTTACCACTTTCTACTTTGTTGAAGTGGATGTGCCGGGCTAACATTTTCTAAACAGGATAATCCTCATCCTCCTAGTAGTTAGGGGTCATTAAGAGGTCTTATAACCTCTCCATCTCAAAATTATCCAAGTGAAGGACTGGAAGCCATGTTAACCCATCAACATTCATGTGACGGTTTCCAGCATAATGTTCCATTTACATGTCATAATGCTTGAGCTTTAGAGCTCAGCGAGCTAAAAGGCGAGTCATATCCTTCATGTTCTGTAGCATTTTAATAAAGCAAAATCTGAAACCACATTGAAGGTGAAAACATACAGTAAATGGAGATAGTGCTTTACAGCTAACAGATTTGTAAGGCACTCCTTTTCCATTATGCTGTAGTTGCATTCCGCCTTTGACAGCAACTTACTGAAATAGGATCCAGGATGATCTACAACATTTTCATCTAATTTGGCTAAGATGGCTCCAACGGCGTAGTTTGAGGCATCAGTAAACAAGAAAAATGGTTTTCCATAGTTGGGGCTTCAGGATAGGACGTTGTTGTAGCAGTTGCTTCAACATCTCAAAAGCGGCCTTCTGTTCAGTGGCCCAATGGAAAGGTGTGTTTTTATTCAGTAGGTGGACAAAGGGCTTACTTAATTTTGCTGAACTTAGGTATGAACTGATGTTAATAACCCATCATCCCTAGAAATACCTTTTTATCCCATAAATTTTTGGGAGGCATTTTGAGCTTGCTTCAACCTTATCTTGTATGGGATGGATTCCCTCTTGAGAAAAGGAGTGTCCAAGGAAATTAAATTTTCTTTGGAAGAAAGTGTACTTTGAAAGGGTAGTTAGCCAAGTGGGTAAAACTGCTTCCACCCCTAGTGCAGGTTTTGAGTTCAAAACCTGTACTGGGTAGAAAACATTCTTGGTGTGGTATATTTGTTCCAAGGTCGACCCACCTGGAATAATAAAAAATTAAGGTGTACTTTGAGGAGTTTAACTTAATATTTGAGTCACGTAAGCGTTGAAACACCTCCTTCAGGTGATCAAGATGTTAGTTAAAGGTTAAAAGAATACCGTGATGTCATCAAGATAGACAATGACACAACTTAACTTTGATCCTGCAAGATGTGATTCATAGCGCGCTGAAAGGTTTCAGGTGAGTTTCACAACCCTTTATATAACTGGGTGGGCTGGAAGAGACCCTCACTGCAGATAAGAGCACATTTTTCCTGATCTTGGGGAGAAAGGTCCATTTTCCAATAGCCACTAGCCAAGTCCATTGCATAGAAGTCAGATCCAGAGAGTTGTGCCAGGGCGTTATCAATGTGAGGGTAGGATAGCTACCCATTTTCATGAGGTTATATAGTTTTCAGTAGTCCATGACTATCCGATAACCTCTGTTTTTTTTGATCAGCAAAAGGGGGGAAGACCAAGGGCTTTGTGAAGGAAATAGTAACCGTGCGTCTAGTAACTGCTTGAGCTTCATCTCATCTGATGTTCTTTAACCTTTGACTTATGGTAAGGTTTTGACTGAATAGGATGGGCACCTCACTTCAATGGAGTGGCTCCAGTCCTTCATATGGCCATAGTCATTATCCAATTTGGTAATAGGTCACTATATCCTTCCTTTAAAGTATGGATCTTTTTCAGCTCATCTGGGGTCATCTCATCCGAGATATAGACGTTGGGTAAGGTACATACCATGTTATTCGTTGGTAAGCCAAAATCTGTCATAGAGCCAATGAATTTATACGTCCAATGTCCTCTAAGGAAATAATAAGCCTTTGCCAATCTCATGGTGTTTTCTTATAACCATGTATTTGCTGGTGAGGTTCCCCAAAAGAATAGTAATAGGCCTCTGGTAGGCTGGGTCTAGTATCCCAGGTAATACCCAAAGCTCCAAGGGGCTATTTCCCTCAAGACTTACATGGTGCAACAAGCGATGGATTGGGATTTGGAGCGTGATCTTTGTGTCAACCACTCTCTGTTCATCAGATTAATCAAGACCTCATCTGCAAAATAGAAATGGATACCATCCCTAGCATCCACTGAATCGAGCAATTTCTTTGTGTTGCGCCCAGAGGTGGAATAATTCAAAGTCATTAAGGAAAAGGGGAATTCAACCCGGCAAGAGTAGTCATTCTTGCTGTGATCTTTATTGGATAAAACTAAATGGAGTTCATAATTGTGTAATGTGAGGAACCTTACTTCATGTTGATAAATCCCTCATCCTCAATCATATATTGGGCACCTATGGGAATATAATAAGTGTTGTCTAAGGACACTGTGGGGGCCAATAAAGTAATCTTCCCAATGCAAATGAAAAAGGGAAGAGTATGCTCCAATGGCACGGGTGTTGTTTGGGCCTGCAGTTACAAATTTATTTATTGTACTCCAAGTCAGGCGCCAGCTTTATCTTTTTTGATGAGCTTAGAGGAGATAATGTTAACCGGCGAGCCAGTATGCAGGATGGCCATAACTGAGACACTTTTAAATGACCACTTCCACCTTGGTGAGTGTTACTATAAAGTTAGGAAACAGAGACAAGACCTCCTTGAGCCGGAACATGGAGGTTAATGTATGAGCAGTCTCAGGGTACTTATCCAGGATGGATTTCATGGTATGGACCTGCTGAAGAGGTCAAATCAAGCAGCGAAGAAATTATTGGCATCGCTGGAAGTGTTAATAATTGCAGGACACCCTAGAACATGGCTGAGGTACGTTTACTTAGTTATGATGGTCTGTTCTACTCCTTCAGTGTTCAATTAATCAGGGACCTCTACTTCCTTGGGTGCTCCAAATATGTAGTAACCAACATCATCATAACCACCCCAGATTCATCCACATGTGTATTCTCAACAACTGACAATGTTGAAATTGAGGTAGAAGAGACAAGGTCATGAGGTTGGGTAGCTATCTTCTGACCATACGTCTTTCCAGCAAGCCCTTTGTTACAGGGGTTACCCTTAGGGAGTGCAACTACTAGCTGGGCTGGAGGGAAAGTCACATCATCTTTAATAAGCTTTTGTAGGAGTACAATATTAACTAACTTACTGTCTCGGATTTACAGGAGGGAGTGATATCTTTTTAAGTCGCACTGAAGGAACAGGTTTCACAGGGTGGATAGGCACAGATGGGCTCACCCTTCAACTGCCCTATAGACGAAAGCTCCTCAATGGTTAAAACTGGAGGTTTCACCTCAGCTTTATTTGTTGTCACACAGATATGGAAATCAGCAAAATCCAACAGAGCCTCATTTATCTCTTGGATGTTCTTAAGTTGCGCCTCACTGAAATGATATGCCTGGCTAGAGAGAGTTGGGAAGTTAACCCAGTTAACATGGATGCGTTGGCATCATCAAGTGTTAGCAAGTGAGACGTTGACAACCTCTGCAAAGTGAGTTAAAACTGCTCAACAAAGGCAGCTGTTAGTTCGCCTTCATACATGCTAAGGCGCATAAAGGCCCGTTTTTTCCTGTTTAGACTCTGCATTGAACCAAATTCTGCCAAAAGAGCTTCCTTAACCTCTACTCAAGTGCAGAGTGTCCTTATAGGGGACTATTGTCTCTTGTGCCAAGAGACTTAAGCAAGGAAGGATGTGTTTAATTTTTTAATTTTTAGTCACACCTTGCATGTCAAAATCATAAATATACAAAAATGAAGCAATGCTCCCTTCACCAGGGGTGTTTGTCTTTAAGAGGAAGTTTTATTGGACTCTGCTCAAGCCTTTTAAGATGGGATAAAGCGCTTGTCAGTTGCTTTTCAAGGGAAACTATTCTTGGTTCAGTTGGAAAGGGAAGAGTTAAAGGGTTACTCACTTTAAAAAGCCTCTATTTTTAGGCGCTTTTTTGTGGTGTACAGGTGGTCCCTGTAGTGAGCACCACTTTGTGAAAATCTGCCAAGTTTTACGCTCTATGGTGCTGAATCAGCTTAATATATGTGAAATTTTACACATAAAAGAAATACCTTTTTAATAGAAGTAAGGATTGGAGTTTTTGAAGGTTTTTATTAGTTGCAGCAAGATGATCAAGAAAGAACACTCTTGATATCAGAATGCTGAGTATTTAAATTGTCTCAAGGCTTGATGTGAGTCAGGCAAGAAATTCATTATAAGCCATGTGCATCAGAATTAGGTAATTTGGGATGTTGGCCTATTGTATCATTCAAAACTCACATTACTTCATTAAATAGCCAATGGAGGGCGATGAAAGTTAGTTTAGATCCATGAGGTAAGGTTTATATACTTTACCCAATCATTTGATGGGAAAGTATTTGCACATTGCGAGGCCCCCTCCAACCCTATAAAAAGGGAAGGTCTCTGCAGTGTGTGTTGGACTATTTTGTTGTAAGATAGGGAGTACCTCTTAAGGACTCCCTTGATACCCCACATGGTCATTACAATCTGATTGCCCAGATTAGTGTTATTTGTCCATGTTTTATTAATAATAGTGTTACCAGGAGATGCATGGTTCCATTGAGAATTGACCAGGGTCTTTTGGCCATATTATGTTGCTATTTTCATCCAAAATAAGTTTATTACAAGATTGGTCTTGTAATTGGTCGATAGTATTTGATAAATTGGGACAATTCTTGCCCAAGATTTTCTTTTGCCAATGTTGAGATGACAATTGTCTAACATTTATATCTAAAGTGTCTTTAATTTATAATTTCATCAATACCTTTAATATTTCTCAACACTGTGAGTTATGATATTAGATATAAGAAAAGTTCTCTTAACATAATCTATTAAACTAGTTAAAAGTTAAATGTCATCTATTTTAAAGGTAAAAAAGCTCTATATCTATGGATTATCTGAACTTTTAGTCTTATAAACTTTACAATAATATTTTTTTAGTACTAGATGGTCCCATTACAATAATATTCATGATAAAAAATATCTGGCTTTATAAAATTAGTGAATTATTATCATCTTCCATTTTTAAATGACTCATACTCCACTGCAGCATAACCTTCTCATATATTAGCTTTGAAAAGTAGGCTTGCTCTTTAATAGCTTTTAAATAGAAAAACCATTTTTAGCTAATGTGGCGTATCAATCAATTTAATTGATTATAATAACAAGTTTAATACTAAGTTATGATATTAAAAAAGGCTGAAATATTACTAGCTATTTTCTTTATAGTAATGATGCATATTAAAAACTTAATGTTCCCAATTGTCATGGAAGATACCATATGTATACTAAGAAAAGGTTCTTCACCCTTTGGAAGAAACCTCACCAGTATACAACTATCATCAAATTTACAGATGCAAGATCAAGATGCAGATAAGAGAGATGGATCTCCTTTTATTGATGATGACGGTTTATTAAATTTATCAGTTGTTCAGGATGACATAACAAGGGAAAATTTGATATTTGCTAACTTAATAAATTTTTATATAAAGATGATGAAGTTATAAGTTAATGAATTTTTACCCCTTTTAAAAACTGGGGAGTGATATAATTTACAATCAACAAATAGTGGAGTAATTCTTTCTGAAATGGCCAATGACAAAGCAATGACCAAACAACCATCTGAACTAAGTTACCCCAACAATGAGCAATCATACCTTTCATTAAAATATTGCCCAGAAAAGGCAGTCAAATAATATTTAAATTATTTAAAACCCTTAAGCAAGGTGCATTTGAGCAACAAATTGTGAGAGTTTTGACCTGATCAGCTTATTGCCAAATTGGGGTGAAAAGACAATAACCAGAAGCAGAAATGCACCCAAACCCTGGAATGGATATATACCAAAGGCCAGCAAATATCTTAGTTCAGGGTTTTCTATCATGATACAGAGCTACAAATACAAGCATTATGTAAAATGGATGCCGCCTTTAAGGCAAAGATCAGAAAGAGCTTTAAAGGGTTCATAAAGCCCCTACAATTTTATCAAGCATCATTCCAGTTCTAATATCAAATTCCATCTATCTTATATATTACATTATTCAAGAGTTTTAAAACAACTTTAATTTTACTTCAATAAAAAATCTTTTACCACAGAATCTAAAATTTTTCCTTTGTTTTAATTATATATGGGGTTAAGTTAAGAGATCACCAGTAACCAGTTTGTGATTTAAGAAAACAGGACAATAACAAGGGAAGGTAACTTATTTGCAGATGACGCCAAGGTTGAGGTTGTTCAAGGTTTCCATTGAGTCTTATCACAGAGGCCAGCATACTGAAGTTATGCCAACAAAGTGTCAATAAGAATACCACCAATAGGGTGATGAGCAGTTCCAACCTGAAGAGATGTTTCTTCAGGTAGCATCAGAAAAAGATTTACTCAGTGAGGATCACATTTCTTTCATAAGGTCGCCTGTTGTTCAATTTGTGTTTGACAGAACCCCTCACCAGCAAGTCAGCTAACCAAGTTAAGCAGAAAAGTCTGATGAGCTGATTGTGGTGCTCACTACAGGGATGATACCATTAGAGCAGGTTGAAGGGCTTGAGGATCTTCAAAAACAGATTGACAATGATAATAGATGCCTATTACGGTGAAGATTGCTCTGAACTCCTGAAAGAGATGAGCAGACCATCCAAAGAAGACTCCAAAATTAGAACATGAAGTAGCAGAATTACAAAACTAAAATGAGCATATCAAGGAATCTTCAAGATGGGCTACGCTACCGCCACACCAATTGTGGGTAAACTCTCAGACTAATGAAGATAGAGCCACTATTGAAGTAATTGGAAGACTAATTATTTCTAAAAACAAAAATGAAATAAAAAGCCACACCTTGAATTATTTTGGAGAGCGTTTATACCAGCACAATTCCATGCTGTACACTATTGGCAAGAATCTGGATGAGTTGAAAGCTCAACTGCGGGCTGTACCACAACCACAACCTAATTCATCTCAAGCAGCTACCCGGTTAGAGACACCAATCTTGGCTACTCAATTGACTGCCGCGCCAAAGCATATAGTGCGCGCCAAACCTATTGAAGAGAACCAAACCTTATGCCCTACTTCAAGAAAATATATACATCTGAAGAGGTAATTATTGAAGGTTTAATAAAGATTTGTTTAAACAGAACTTATGGCTCAAGTGATTGCTAGAAGGCTTGCCGCGTATAAGGCTGCATGAGTCACAAGGCTTGAGAGATTATCAGTGCAATATTAAGCCCTGGATTGACCTGGACTGAAATGAGGAACATTCTCCGGTCAGAGCTTGGAAGTGTAAGAGTCCATTTTTGGAGCAAGAGTTCCTGCTCTGAAGATGGTAAAGGACGAGTCAGTTGTAAAAAATGCCACTCATTACTAATTAGAGGCTTAACAACTATGGATTACAGGAACTTTTGATTTAACTATTGTAAAAACTGTGCTATTGAGTTTTCTTAGATTAGCCTCTCACAATAAAGATGAACAAGACCTTAGCCATTAAGACCACAATGTCATTTTAGGCCATCAAGGAGGCCTTACTCAATGTCTAAAGAACTTAAAACTGTAATACAAGGCATAGGAAAACCTCCTTGAAGAATGACAAGGGTGGCTGTAAAAAATTTACTTATTTGGTTATTTATTGGCAAACAACCCTAGTAATCTTTTTACTGCACAGGTTTGGTTTCCTTGTGCACTTCGTCACATTGTCTAGTATAATAGATTAATGTTCAATAATAGTATGACAACTATTATCTGTAGTTTAGTATGAATTCTTATATTTTGGCTCAACCCTCATCCAGTATTCCTGATTAAATACTTGCGATGTCGTAAGTGTAGGAATTTGTTCCCTTGTTCTGTCCAGCCCAATTTTCCGCTGAGATTCCCTAGTGACAGTCTCTTCAGTACAACACACAGTCAGCAGCAATCCCCAATTGTGTCTCCTTCTTCTCTAGATCCCCACTCAGATCTTTACTCTTTTCTCTAAGAGTCTTCCAATTATTGCACATAGCAATAATATCCTTGAGAAGAATAGCACAATGGAAGCTGATGATAGTTTACTCATTAAACTATAAACCAGATGAATAAGTTAGAACTATATAACTCTGTTCTTGTAATTACTCCTCTTTTTTTATTATAGTGAATCCTAGGGAATTTATAGTGGTGATTCAGTTGTCTAACCCTCAGTTGACCCCTCTTCAATGAAACGGCAGCCATTGCCATTAAATCACCCATCCTTATCTTGGCAGTGATGGTCTTCCCCATCCTGGCTAGGATTCTGTCTTTGTACATCCTTGAGACCTAAACGGAAAGAGCCAGAAAACGTGTCCCTAGCGTTTTCCCTCAATCCAAGTGACCAACCATATTTGGCTAGTGACCTGCTTAGGTAATGAGACTTATGACCCATTAAGGCAGTTTGCGCACCAACTAATTGATTTTCTAGTTGCAGGTGGCATCACTTGCCTCGCAACTTGGTATTTATTCCCAATCAGTTGGTGATGAAACCTGACCGATCCCAATTGGTACACCTTTTAGTTAATCACTATCAGATACCCCTATTTCGTTGGCAACTCCACCTTATGAGATCTTAAGTATTCATCCAGATTGATCCTCGATGAATACAACCAGGAGAATATCCCAAAGTCCACTGAATATAGCTACTCTGAAACTCGGGCCTACCAATTCCAATTCACTTTGCCTTAGGGAATTTTCCCCTAGCGATTCCTGATAATCTAGCAGGCTGGGAATATGATCAAAAATCCCAACAGTGGCTATTTCACTCATGTAAGAACAAGAAGCCTTTAGGTATAATTTAGAAACTGGTTTAATGAGATCCTTAAAAAGAACCTACCTACAACAAGTGCCATAAACCTGACACATTTGGCGCTTTTGTCTGATGAACATTACTAAGATAAAGGATAGATCCTTTACTAAGGATACCACCAATGCAGTGAACTAAAGGTGTATATACAAGCCAAAGGGAAAGATGATCAAGAAGATGAAGATGTAGTTAGTTCAGGATACAGCGTGTTAAAGGGAACTTAATGCGGTGGATGTTCCTGCTTGACTACAGGTTATTGGAATTAATGGATCTGTATCAAACATTACCCACTTGGCACAGGCCACTCTACCTACTAGGTTTATTACCTTTAAAGAAGGAGCAAATCATGTGATTTTTACCTTCAAAAAAAAAATTAAATTAGATGCTGAAGATACCACTAAAGACACATCAAGGGAACAAGCTATGAGTTGTTTAGAATCAGACACTGACATTTTGTTGACTTAGAATCCATTTGGAAAGAGGTTATGAATGTTAAATTGATGATTAAGGGGGATCGCGTCTTGGCTTTACTGGATACTGGAGCACTTAAAAATTTAATGTTCTTCAAGTTGATGAAGAACAGAAGTTCATGCCAGAGATAACTACTATATCAAGTACTAAACAATTGTTAGAGGCCATGTACCCCTTAGGAACATAATCAGCGTTACAGTTATGTTTTGGGCACATGGTTCTGACAGCTTCGCCAGTGATTTTGGATAACAACCACTGCTACTTCTTAATTGGCACCAAGTTTTTACTTGAGTTTGGTACTAAAATTGACTTCACACCAGTAACGTGAGCATACTCAAATAAAACAGAAACATGTGTTTAAGAATGAAGATGCTAAGTCATTCAAGCAGAGGACATGCTTGGTGGAAAATGATCAGTGAATCTACCCACTTCATTACACCGTTAAGGAAAAAGGCGTTAAGCAACTATCTGATATGATCAGCGCAGTTCAAGGCATACCACTGAATACTAGTGATGCTATAAAAATCAGAACTGTTGAACAACAACAGATATTACTATCAATCAGTGTGAAAACACTCCAAACTCGATACTTGAAGATACACTCTGATGGGATTAGAGAGTAGGAACTAATAGTTCTTCCTGGGTTCTTTAATAACAAATACACATATGAACTGAATTTCATATTGGTGAACAATTACCTAGACTATCCGCATAGAGAAAGGAAATTCGTCACATGATCTAGGTTAGCAGAGATGACACTATTGAGTCAGTATAAACTGTTGTAGATTTTGATTAGCTAGGATTTAGGGACGTGGTTAACAAGGAGCATAAGGAATTTGACGAACTACTGAAAGACTTTAAAGAAATCTTCTGCACTGGACCAAAAGACTATGGATTATGAAAAGGAGAGTTTCATAAGTTGAACACCAGAACTGCCATTCCTTTAAATCTAAACTGTACCTACGTCTACAGCTGATGAGGAGGCGATCACCTAGTAGTTAAATCAGCTATATGTACCTTCTTTAATAAGACTTCAAAGAGCCCGTGGGCTACACCGTTGCTACTGTTATGCAAGAAGGATGTAACACACTATGTGGTTATGAATTACCGCCGGTAAAATGAGGTTAAAAAAGACTTATAACCACTCCCTCAAACATACAATGCCTTGAAGTTTTTTGGGAAATAAAAATACTTCTGGTGATGTAACAGGCTGGTGAGTACTGCACATGGATTTCTCGCCTGAAGATCAAGAAAAGTGCGCTCTGATCAGTAGCTAGAGATTTATTGAACTTATGAGGATGCCGTAGGGACTGTGCAACGCCTCTGAAATTTTTAAAAAGAAATGGACTGAATCTTTGGGGTTCTCAAATAAAGTGTTCTAATCTATCTGGAAGAAATAGCAGTGTTAAGTCGCACTTTAAAAGAGAACTTCCATCACTTATGAGAAGTGTTTAACTGGCTACAAGAATTAAATGAACTTGAAAGGAAGCAAGTGTACCTTCCCAAAGAGGCAGTTGGCGTTCTTAGGACATGAGATCAGCACCAAATAAAGCCTCAGTAAAGGAAGGTCAAAGCCATATTGCTATGAACACAGCCTCAAAGTGTGCATAACATCTAGATATTTCTCAGGATGATGGCCTATTATCATCAGTTTATCCTCTATTATGTGGACTTAGCTGCACCACCACCTACCTGTTAGCCAAGAAAAAATATATTAATAGGGCCTGGAGTAAAAGCAGCCCTTCTAAAATTTGAACACTATATTTGTAGAGACACAAAATCAGCCCTAACCAGACTTTAACAAGAAATTTGACATGTATACTGATGCTAGTGACATTAGTATTGGAGCAGTAATTACCCAATTGGCTTGAGAAGAATAGTTTGACTCTTGAGTACTATTCTAAGGTCTTTACAAGAGCTGAAAAGAGTTACTCTGTGATAAAACGTGTATGCATAGCGGTGATAAGAACAGTGAAGCACTACAAACCTTACTATCAAAAGTACACTTTATAATCATGACAGATAATGTCTTGCTCCTCTGATTATGCAGCATTTAGGATCCATACAGATGCCTTGACTGATGGGCAGTACAACTCCAAGGGATGATTTTGAGCTCATATTTAGAGCAGACAGCAAGTATTTCAACGCTAATGGACTCTTTCAATTACCTGTTTTCCACCTCTCAACACATGCAAGAAATGTCCTATATGACCTTATTGGATTAACAGAGGAGAAATGAAAAATTAAAAATGATGAAGTGAAGACTGCCCTAAGAAGATTTTCCAAATATATTTGGCATATTGTTAACCTTCATAAGGAGATTCAGGACAAGTATACCCATACATCGGACCTAGGGAAGAAAAAAATTGTGATGGAAGCTCACAAGCAGGTTGCTCATGGGAATTATAGAAGACATTAGCATGCTTCATAGTTTGATTCTTTGATGTTCAATGTTTGACAAAGTACATCAAGCCCAGGAATCCGTGTACCATGTGCGAGCTTCAGACCCCTATAGAAGCATTTAAAGTTCCTGTCAATTTTTATAAAACCCATTCCACAATGTCTTCATTGACGTGATAGGACAAATTACTACCACCTCAAGTGAATCCAAGTTTAACATTGTGTCTAATGACAATTTCAACTAATGGTTCAAATCTTCAGTTTAGTCTAACACTGCATGATAAACCACCAGATTCCTGTATAATAAAGTGATAGAGAGGCATGGATTCCTTAAGGTTTTACTATCAGACTATGGCAAGAACTTTATCTTTAATGTCATGAAAAAGCTTATGGATCTGGTTTGAGTGAGACAGAAATTCACCAAACCATATACTCCATTCTCCAACAGAAGTGTAGAAAGCGTGAATGAAACCTTAGTATGAATATTGAGATGTTCTGATATACAAGTCAAATTATGACCAACTCTTGTCATTTATTCTGCAGCACACTGACTTAGCCATCACCAGATGATTGACGTATCTCTGTACAAGGCCCTGTCTGGTGGAACAATTATCTTGACTCTCGCCTAAGTCAGAAAGTGGGCTTAAATCTGAATTAGTGAAGAGGTCGTAAAACAAAAGGATGAAGAAAATAAAGACTAATTTTATTGTATTAAAAAGCGTCAATAATTATAGGGCATGTGGGGACATGGTGACCCAGGAAGCTTCGTGGCCCTGTAGAATCAGGATCTTTTACTGCCTTTTGTATCAATCTCCTAGTGGTTCCCTCTTTGTACTGCGTTTCCCTCATGACTGCAGTGGTAGGGGGTGGCACCTCTCGAGATCTGGGAAGTGGGGATGGGATTCCTAAATGTGCTCATCAATTCTTGTATGTGTGATGCTTCCTGATAGAATCTAGTTTCAGTGTCTTCAGGACATGGTTCCATTTTCTCTGGCTCAAGAGTCTTTTTATTGAGGCTCAATTTGAAAGCAGAGATTTTGGCTTGCTCATCATCTCACATCCCAACAACGCCCCCCTCAAGATCCTGTTGGAAGGGTGTATAGAGCTGGAGGAACAGGCCATGTATGCAATTCGCCACTGTCCCATGAAATCATTCAGCAATAAAGTAACAGATTTCACATTATTAATGGACTTATAAGGTCTAGACTAAAGAATATTGATCTTATTCAGTTGACCTCCGGGTCAATGATGGTAAAAGAGAACTAAGCCACCTAATTGAAAAATGGATAAGGAGGGTCAGCTTACATTATATTAGTATGTCTCCTTTCTGGTGGTGGCGAAAATGCTTTGCTTGGCTAGGGCTTAAAGCCAGACAATTTCATTGGCTTTGGCCTTCATGGTTATATTGTAGTTCTCTTGTGCGGATGCTTTGAGCAAAGGCTGAATGCTACTTGGGAGCCTGAGAGCACGTCAATAGACAGCTTCAAAGGGGGATATCTTAATGCCTCAGTGATAGCTTATTCTAAAGTCAAGCAAAGCGCTGGGTAAATAATGATTCCAGCAAGCAAGTTTGGAGTAGGCCATCATCCATAAAAAAGACAATGGTTCCATTAGCGCGTTCCAACGTCATATTAATGGATGGGTTATAGGGGCGGCGAAACTTTGGTTACTGCAAAAAGTGAAGTAAGTTCTTGGACTACCTGTGTGGTAAAATTTAACCCATTGTCCAAAAGTAAAGTTTGTGGGCATCTATGCTGAGTGAAAATAGATCGAATTAGGAAGAGAGCTGTGGCTTTTTCAGTGGCTGTGGGGATCTAAATTTGTTTTTGTCCATTTGGTTAGCTACATTAACGGCTAGGAGGATATATTTCAGGCCTTGCAGCCCAGTGGGAATAGGGCCTATTACACCAACGCTAATGACATTGAAGGTTCCCAGTGGGGTGACTACTGAGTGTTGATATTGAGGACTGGCCTGGTCCTGGGATTGGAATTTCATACAGGACTCTTGGATGGTTTCCTCCATTTGGTCCCAGTAACATCGTGAATTCAACCATTCATGAGTCTTTTTAACTGCCCCATATCCCACAGCATTATGGCCTTCTAGGATAACGTCAGTTTGGGAAGAAGAGCGGACATAAGGGAACCAGTTTTTTGACCCTCTTGTATAGCAGCCCATTATTGATTTAGTGCCTTGGGTCATCTTTCAGAGCTCAGTTTAGACCTTAGGAGTCTCCAACTCCCAAAGTTCAGGTCAACCAATCAGATCAAGAATTCAGTCTTCCTCATGGGCCAAATCAGCTAGCACCGGCATCCTAAAAAAATTGGCTTTTTATTTTATTGTGCCCATGCAATGAACAATGGTTAAATCATAGCTATGTAGTCTCAAGACCCATCTAATTAACCAACCATCTGGGTCCTTCATATGCTGGAGCCACTAGAGCGAGTAATGCTCAGTGATGATGGTAAAGTAGGTGCCATAGAGATATGGTTAAAAATGTTTAATTTCTATCATGACATCCTGGCAATCCCGCTCAGTAATGCTATAGTTCTGTTCAACCTGACTAAGAGTCTTTATAAAATAAGCTACTGGGTGATCAACCTGATTTTTGTCATTCTGGAATAGGATGGCACCAACGGCGACATCACTCACATACATGAACAGCAAGAACGGCTGATCAAAACGTGAGTGGACTAAAATGTGTTTAGTATAAGGAGTGGCCCTCAACGCAAGGAAGGCCTGTTCTTGTTCTGGCTGCCACTTAAATATCACATTCTTCTTCAGGAGGTAAAATAGAGACTCAGCTAGGTCAGCAAACTGAGGGATAGACTGACAATATTACCCATCATACCAAAAATTTCCTGAATATCTCTTAGACTCTGTGGAGCGCAACATCTTTGTTATGACGCCAACTTTGTATGATATGGGCTGGATGACATCTTTTGAGACCTTGTGTCCCATAAACTCCATCACCAACTGGAAGAAGGAGTACTTTGAAGGTTCGAGCTTTATCAAAGCCTTCTTAGCCAATTAAAAACTTCCTGAAGATTCTCAACGTGTCCATCAAAAGTTTGTGAGAAAATAGTGATGTCATTGTGGTAGACTAGGACACACGACAACTTCAAGTCCCTGAGGATCCCATTCATAGCATGTTGAAAAGTGGCAGGCGAATTACAGATGCCCTGTGACATCTTCATGGGCCTGAATAGTTCCTTCGTTAGCTATGAGCGCACACTTGGCTCAAATTTTTTGGGGGCGAACTACACTTGCCAATATCCACTGGCAAGGTCCATTGCGGAAAAGTACTGCTACCTTGCTGAGCAGTTGGAGAGAGTCGTCAATTTGGGGCAGAGGATAATTGTCCTCCTTGGTGATGGAGTTGAGCCATTGATAATCCATCATCACCTGCTGGCTGCCATCCTTCTTTTGAACCAGCAGGAAGAGAGAGTCCCAAGGGCTGCATGAAGGCACTAAGAGCCTTGCTTTGAGTAGCTGCTTAAGCTCCACCACCATCTGGTCTTCTTCAACCTTACTCTTTCAGTAAGCTCTGGACCAAAAAAGGGGAAGCTTCCTCAGTCTCCAAATGATGTAAAACCCCGTTCTTTCTTCCAAGTCATAGGTCAAGGCCAAAATAGATTGTAATACTCCTTTAACAATCCTTGAATTTTGCGACGTTGGTTTTTTTGAGATCCTTTATGATACTGGTGTCAACTAGGGCCATTGATGGGGGCATCTCAAACCTAGAGTCCCTTAGGCTCTCAAAGCTATGGGCATTGTCAACAGCCTCTACTGGTAGGAGGCATACATAGTCGGTGGGACAGTTTGGGCCTATCACCATGGGTCTGTTGGTAAGGTTATCCAACCACACGGAGATAGATCCAGCATAAGCTGGATCTAGGATTCCCAGGCAGGTTCGCACCTCCTTGATAGATGGGTTGTCTAGGCCTCAGTTTTCAGCAGGTATCTGGAGTGGATGTTAACTTAAACCTGGGTATCAGGAATTATCTGGGACTACGGAGGTAAAGTGGTCGCCATAGATAAGTATATTGACATGCCTTCTTGTCCATCAACAGCAGGTGGGGCATCTGGACCTGAAAGGCCCTTACGTGATATTCAGGTAAACTTATTCAGACCTCATTCTCTAGTAGGCAAGCTCAGGACTTGACATCCATATTAGAGTCATGAGAAGCTTCAAAATTAGATGACCTGATTCCCCATGAGATATAAAAATCCGTCACCATAATGTCCATTGCTGAGTAGTCCTGAATAAACTGAGTCCTATGAAGAAGGTCATAGCCTGGGTTATCCAGTAAGATGTCAAGGGTATTTACAGAGAGCTTTACGAATTGGGCATTTAGTTAAGATATAGGTCACTATAGATTAAGTACATTGCGGGCCAGTCATGCCATAATCCATGTAGTTTGGCAAGTCCAGACTGATCTCAATGTGTTTTATCTACCTGGAATATATAAAGTTTACAGGGGAACCACTGTCAAATATGGCGAGATCTGGGAACTTATGGACAAAAATAGAAACTTTGGTAATTAGACTCCCAAACTACTGAGGTAGCGTGAGAAACATGGGAGATTCATTGGAAGAAGAGTAAGCAGCATCAATTTTCTTTATTATCAACGGGTATTAAAACTTCTTAATTAGATATGATAACCACAGGTTCTTTTGATGTCATGGTTGATTCTTGAGGCGTGGTAGGGTGTCATCATGGGTGCCTCATCCTTCATGCTGACGGCTATTTTCCCACCTCCTCAGAAAGTCGTTTCCAGAATGTCTTAGTGCTGTGTCAGAAACCATTGTAGTAGGTAATTGGGCCAAATATCTTCTGGTTTTTGACCGCATGGACCCAAGGACAGTTGAAGAGCCCCAAAGGGGTAGCCTTGGAGTGCAGGGTCAACACAGGGATCTTGTTACTCGCTTACTTGATTTCTTAAATGCAGAAGAAATCATTTTAGCCGATAATATGAATTTGAACCTCAGGATAAGATCCCTTGTGGAGATGTCAGCAGTAATGGTGTCGTCCAAGGTAATACTATTGGTAGTAACAAAGGGATGCGCTTGAGAGTTAAAAGGCTGGCAAATTTTCCCTTGGGCTCTCCCCATTATTCTTTCTCATATGCATGAATGCCTGTTTATGATTAGCCAGGCCTTGATTGCTGCCAAATTCTTGTTTTAAGGCCGTATGGACCTGTTCCCAAGTGTAACATTCCTTTAAGTAGGTAGTCATGATCTCCTGAGCAGTGCTGGTAAGGCAGGAGTTGATATGCTTCACTTTCTGCTGGTCAGTAGCCACTTCCATGGAACATCATAAGCATACAGGAAAAAGGGCGATACTCTTCTGGAAAAGGGTGAAAATCTTTTTAAAACTAGGTTTAAATTTTGTTACAAGAGGAGTGGAAGGGTTGTTAACGCCAGAAATGGGTTCAGGCCTGGAGATCTCGGTCTCCGCATAGTTGCAGGGGACCTGATGGTCCAACTGACATCTTGGGCCCTCAAGGTCCTCTTGGATATCATCCCAGTTTCAGTTGTGGGAGGAAATTGAATCTTTATGGGCAACCTGCTCCTTTAGGGCTTTGATATCTGCGCCCTTAATAAGAAGCTGGCTCTCAAGGGTGGTCAAACAGGTATTGATCCCTTGACAGCTTTGTTTAAGCTGAGAGATGCGGCTATTGGTGAGCTTAATAAAGGCACTAAAGTTATTCATTTCTTCCAATAATGCCTCAATGGAGGCCTGTAGGGTCCAGGGGGACTCCGTCTTTTCATAGTTTACATCCCTGGGCTACATTGTGTATTTGATTGCAAAAAGGCGGCTTTGGATGCCAAATACTTTTGCCAAGGGTCGTCAGGGTCTCCAGGGGTAGGAGCCGCAGGGCCAGAGGGACCTCAGGGTCTACAGAAACCTTCATTCCTGGAGGTATAGTCACGAGAGGCCAGCTCCTGATAGTGTTGTTGTAGGGTCCATACCAGATCTTCAGCTTGGTGGAGGCGCTTGTTCCAAGCAGCCTCAAGTAGATGAATATTCTGACACAACTGGTCTTCAAGGTGTCTGGAAATCCCTCTATCTAGCACTGCAATTTGGCCTAGAGCCTTATTGATTAATCATTAGTTATTGATCATAGCCTTTCAGTTGTTGTGGACAAAGGAGGAGGTCGCGTTGTAAAAATCGGTGACATGGGAGTGTAGGGTTTGGGTGAGCCCAGTTATTGGGAGACTTTATGATAATGCAGCCTGTCTAAGTGGAGGAGGTGAGATATATCATGATGGACAAAGTTCCAAAGGTAGCAATTAGTGCCCAGGGTCAATTCTCCCGCTGGCAGCTGGTCAAAGGTATAAAGGTCCCGCATACTAGAGGGCACTGGAGAAGCATGTGAGAGGCTGAGCGGGCAGTATGGAGTAAATACCATTGATTAACTGTTTAACAATGTCGTTAAGGTTCTTGTAAAGATATGAGATAATGATTTTCGCTAACTGAGGACAGGGAGAACTGGAATTTGGAATATAATTTTTAACCCTCAGGATGAATGGGCAGCACATCATACTGTGAGGGACTAATCCAAAAGCAACGCTTCTTAATGATCATCAGTTTGATCTTCATGACTACTAGTATTTTCCATTATTTGTGAAGGACTTTTTTCACTTAGGACAGCTTGGAGCCCCCTTTAGTGAGCACTACTTATCTCAGCGTAACAGTTCTCTTGACTTTCTCTGAGATCTGAAAATGGGCTCAAAGCTGAAAATTAGTGAAGATGTCAAAAAATGAAAAGATGGAAAGGATATAGACAGCTTTATTGTGTTAAAAAGCGGCAATAATATAGGGCATGTGGGGACATGGTGCCTCAGGGACCTTTGTGACCCCGTAGGATCAGGGCCCCATACTACCTTCTGGATTAATAGCATGGATGGAGCCCTCATTATACTGTCATCTTCATGACCGCGGTAGTGGGGGCGGCTCCTCTTAAGATTTGGGAAACAGGGACGGGATTTCTGAAGGTCATTCCATCAAATCTCGTGTGCATGATGCTTCCTGATCAAATCTAGAATCAGTACCTTCAGGATCAGGTTCCATTCACTCTGGTTTGGGAGTCAATTTCCCAAGATTGATTTGGGAGCAGGGATTTTGGCTTGCTTGTCATCTCATTTCCTAGCATACTGTATGACAGAGAAGCATAGTTACCTACCTTGTTGGTACCAGTTATCTACTTGATATCAAGAACCTACCGCATAGGAGTTACAGCAAGAGTTGGATGAGTTGATTAAGATTCAGCTGATAATATCCAATAACATCAAAGCTACTATGCCCAAGAGATATCACGAGAGGCAGAGATGGACTAGATTACCAGATTGCTGTTTAGGTGTCAAGGTCCTATTCTACCATGATGAGGAAGCCAGAATGAAATGTTGCAAGCTATCAGACTATCCCTGAAACTATCCAGGATAAGAGAGGTGCCGTGTAATTTAATAAGAGACGATGACATCAATATAGTTTTCAACAGAGTACACATCTGGAATCTTAGGTCCCTCCCTAAGTCTTGTCTTTGGGGGGAAGTGTTGTTGAAACTACCATAAGCATATTGGCAATAATTCCTCTTCCTATGAAAGGATACCCTGACAGTATACAACCATCAACAGATTTATATATGCAAGATTAGAACGCGGATAAAGGAGATGAACCCCCTTTTATAGATGATAACAGCCTAAAAATTTTACCAGTCATTCTGGATGACATCACATAAGATAGTTTGATACCCACTGAATAAAGAGATTCATAAAATAGAAGCTGCCGTTGACGTTGCAAAGTCTATGAATTTTGACCTTTTTTTAACTTTTGGGGGGCAAAGTAGTTTATAATTGACCAATGATTTAGTAATTCCATATGAAATAACTAATAAAAAAGGGTTTGACAAACCACCAACTGAACCAAGTTACTCTAATAGAAGTAATTGATCCTTCCACCTGAATATTACCTAAAAAGGTAATAAAGTAATATCAAAAGCTAATAAAACCCTGAAGAGAGGTGCATCATAGCAGGTCATTATGCAAATCTCAACCTGATAAGCATATTACCAAATTGGGAAAGAAGCAATATCCAGAAACAGTATTGAAGCCTCAAACCCAGAAGTGGGGATTAAGCAAGGGTCCGCTGAAAATAATAGTATTAGGATGTTTGACATGAGACGGAGCTTAATAATACAAGAATTAAGTTATATTTGAAGCCAGCCAATAAGGCGGAGATTAAAAATTAGACTTACAAGGGTTTTTGAAGTCCTAAATTATCACAAAACAATAATCTCAATTTATTATTAATTTCCATTTATCTTATATCTTAATATATGAAAAAATATATCAAACTCTTCATTTATACTTTAATAAAAACCTTTCTACAGAATCTCATGTTCATTCTTTGTATCCACTTATATTTGGGTTAAGTGAAGAATAGCATCAACCAGTTTAAGATCTAATAAATAGGACACTTTTGGGTGAGGAAATTAGTTTTGATACTTCAAGGGAGAGGTGGGTGAAGTTTTTGTTAAGTCTTGTACCAGAGGCCAATGTACTTAAATTATGTCAAAAATGTGCCAATAAGAATACCGCCATCAGGGCGATGAGCAGTCCTACCTAGCACTAATGCTACATTGGGTAGCATTTTAATGGTTTCCTCAGCGAGGATTTCCATGCCACTTCACAAGGTCGCCTAATGTTTGATCTATTCTGACAGAACCTCCCACTAGAAAGTTGGCCACCCAAGTTAAGCGAGAATAGGACAATGAGTTGAACAATATAATTTATTAACCTTACAAAGAAAAAAGGCCTTTTACAATCAATCATAGAGAATTGTGTTATTATAGTACGCTAATAATTAATCATTTAAGCAAATCTCTACGTTTGCCCCACTTAAATCTTGATTAGGAGATTAATATAATGCCAAATTGTTAATATCATCTCAATAAGACACCAAGTGAGACAAAGAATAATTCCAGGGCCTAGTGAAGAGGTTCGCTGTATCCTGGATTAACTACCAAATGCATATTGTCCTTGAGTGTTAATCCCTTCTTTAAATTTTTGTGTGCCCGTTAGGGCACCCAGTGCAGGCAACTGTGCATGATGAAGCCTGGGGAACTGCCCCCCACTGCACTGGTGCTTATCCATTCTCATAAATATATTATTGAACGTGATAGGAAACAATATTTTACCATAACTAGAAACTTATTTGTCTGATATGGAAGTACTTTCATTTTTATGAGGCTAAAACAAATCTTGTTGGAACTTTATATATGGCATAGCCTTCCTAGAATTAATCTTATAGGTACTCTTATATGAAAGGCTTAAATAACAGCGACATCATGTAAGTTTAAAGATATAAAATACTTTTTTCCATGATTCTTAAAAGTTTTATGTAATCTAAGACCCAAGTATATTATAACCTTGTCTATTGGCAAAATAGAAACAATTTCTATAAATTAGGAACATCTACTGTTGGTATTTTAGTATGCTCACATTACCCAGCTTGACCTAGTATAATAGACCTGCCTTTTTACTAGGGGATAAGGCTTGCTAGTAATGTTGGAGTTATTAATTACCTATGCTAAACATTTATTCCATAGAAGTATTTCTAGTGAACATTATGTGATCTGACATGTTTTTATCCACCAGATTGCTGATATTTTGTCAGGGATGATACTACAATAAACAAATGATTAGGTTGTGAATTTTAATTTTGATAATTTTACTAGATTTTTTGGAATCAATTGGGTTGTATTACTAATTGACTAAGGAAATAATGAGTTTCAAGGCGATTGATGATGCCTGTGATAAGCAACTTGTGAGTTAACCTTTTTGGTATCACGATCTGCTGTTTAAGGGTAAAGGTCTCATTACCTAAGCAGGCTTCTAACCTAATATGGTGCATTATGGGTTTGAGAAAAAGCTTTGTGACACGTTTTACAGTTTAACCCTGAAAAGGTCGCATTTATGGGTGGCGGCAGAGTCTGACTAACCAATGAGAAGATCATTGTTGGGTGCAACTCTGGAGGGTTAATTTATTGGTGACAGATGTTGTTTCCAATTGGAGCTCCATTAGAAGAGTTGGGTGCAAATTCCTTATAAATTGTCTTGTGTTTGATTAGATAAAGCAGATAGAAAGATAGTAAGATAAGAAAAAGCTCAAATACTTACATAATTTAGACAGTCATATATTTAGTGTATACTTTAATCTTGGGACTAGAGTGGAAGATAAAAATATCATTTGTCTATTTAATTGCTTTCTCTGAAAACTCTGCGTCAAGAGATGATGAAACTCCTCTGAACTTAATAATACGGTAAGTTTGGGTTCTCTCTTTTCTTTGATAACTAAATCAAAGCCAAATTCTGATTTTTATAAAAAAAAACCAAAAGATGACCATTCAAATGAGCTAAAACTTACCAATGTTAATGCAATTAACGTCTGCTGCCCTGGGTTGAGGTGGTGGTGCACTGCCATCTGGCATCTTTCAGCTGCCGCTGAAGCGCTCCTAAGCTGGCTCTGAAAGCCCTCTTATCTCTACCAGGCTTTATGTTTCCCCTCATGACTTGACCCACAACCATTCAAGCTCCCAGGCGATGCTTCAGAGCCCTTTGGTGCTCCCATGGAGCAATTTGCATTTCAGCCTCTGGGTTGAATATGGGAATCTTTTCCCATATGTGAGTGTGGCCATCATTGAGATGTCCATAGTGGTTTTCAAACCCGCCAGTTTCATTGACTTCTGCTCCTTTAAGGGGTACTTCAATCTCAGCTTACATCTGAAAAGCTGAAGCAGCAGCATCTCAACAGCATATTGTTTTTAAAAAATTTTCATTCCCACCATCCGCACATGGCTCCCATATGGGGCCACTTTAGTGATCCAGTTCACTGAGTTGCCCTTCCATATCTCCACTGAATTCCTCCACCATGAGCTCATGGAGGGTTTGGCTGTTTATGGCGCAATCCACGTGTTGCAGTTTATGGTTCCCAATAGTTTAGATTGGTTGATAGGGCCTCGCGCCTTTTCAATGATCCACCTATTTCATCGTGATTCTCATCTTGCAATTCCCCCCAAACTGTGACTAGATCCGCATCTGATCACCAGTTCTGGGCATGCATCAAAAATGGCTGCACCATTTGCTCCTTGTGCTTTGAGCTTGACCACACAAAGTGCAAGTGCCTTAAAGTTTCCACTTCCGCCACTCAGACCTTGGGCGTTGGGCCTACAGGCGTTTTGCCCCAATTTTTCAAATGGTGCTCAATCCTCCCACCCCCAACCTCAGTCAAATTGGTACTGCTCCAAAAGTTGCAGCCAATAAAAAACAAATTAAAAAATACTAATACAAGTTTGACTGGATTAAAAAATCCTGAGTTGAAGGCTGAACCAGTTTTAGCTAAGGTGCCATGGTCGACAGCATATGGCCAATCAGCTCCTGCCATTCTCCTTAATGCCTGTGGCTGGCCCATTGCTGGCCAAATCTAATAAATTCGAGGCTCTCAAATGGATTGATGAGGATAAGAGGCCTACCACGTGAAACTGGATTTTGCTTTAAAGGAGTTCTTTGTTGATCCTCCCAAATCACGTTCCCACCGTTTTCATCCAATAAAAAGTTTTCTAGGTTATAAAAAATCAATAAAATGGCAGTTGAGGCTGCAGCTGCCCCTACCAACACCCTACTCCGCCAGCAACTCCATGGGGCAATGGAGCCCCTTGTTGAGGGTATTCCTATCCCCAATTTTCCCCAATTTTTTGAGGAAGATGCGAAGTATGAAATTGAGGAGTGTGCTTTCAATGTGAGCTGCACTTGCATCAATGTGACAAAAACTACTTTTTTAACCCCAGTTATCCCAAAACCTGCTGGCGCATCAAGTCATTCACTTGTAGGCTGGCTCTCATCACTTTCGCTGAGCATCAACTTGCCCAATACATTGAGGCGATGCACACCACTGGCCTCTTTAACAAAGAAAACCTACACCTATACCTCCTTATTCCCCATGTTGCTGATGCTCCACCCTGATGCTGTCCGCCATTGTCCGCCAGCTAAAGTGGGCGCCAGACAAAAGTTTACCTAAAGCTTCCTCCCCTTCTGATATGGCTTCCTAAGATGTTGCCTGAGGTGCCATATTAGGAATTTTTATTTCTGATAATCCCTTTGTTTGGCCCATTTGCAAATAAAGATGCGTGGCGGCTCCACCTTTTGGGTTGGGCACCACTTGTGCTATAAAATACTAGGGTACGTTCAACCAGAACAAAGATTTAAAGAAAGAAGTTTCCTACCATTCCAGAACCGCCTTCAAGAAAAAAGGGCATGCAACTTTTAAGCGTTGCTAATATTCAACTTTGTTATAAAAATATCTAGTGTGATAGTCTTCATACTATCACCAACCCAATCAATCACTTTGAATTATTATCAACAACTTATACAAAGCACATATCAGAAATCTTTGGAGTTGACTAGAGCTAAAAGCGAGCCACACAACCATAAGTCTACATGTGTACTCAATGACAGAGTTTTAATAGCTAGAAAAAGTTAACTTTTACGTGCTCAATACAAGGAATATATGGGTTTTTAGTCTAAAATTTATTAGAAGACTAGATCAACGTCTTAAAAATGAATTAAGGAAGCTTTGAAAAAAACTAGAAACTGTTATCAAGGATGAACTAAACTTGGCATCACAGGCTAATTTCACTACTTTGGAGGAACGGGTGACAAAAGTTGAGGAAGAGATTAGAAAGTTGGGAAATTTAACTATGATCTCTTTTTAAGGTCTGCTCCTTGAAAAAATAAAACTGAGTTAATCAAAGAGTTCTTATTTCAGAAGACTGAGTGGGAAGCGGATAGAGAATGTTTAAGCTGGATTAACAAGGTATGGCGCGCATACTGAAGTGCATAGAGGGACTAGAAAGTCACAAGTGTGATTGCGCCTAAATGGAAATGAATAAAGCATACGGTGATAAGAACAAAAATCTAGTCAGGAAGATACAACCAATAAGATGTATGCCTGGATCATTCACTACAATTTCATAGATGACACCTAAAGTTACACCCATCATCAGTCAGGTTTCCAGGCAGAAATTCCCTTCCAAAGGAGCGATGATGGAATTTCAGAATATGCTGAATTCACCCTATGTAACTAGAATGACATCAGCGTTTTTTGCCTATTCAAGATGACAATGTTCAGATATGGTGGTAGACAGAAATCAGTTACTGTGATGAACTGCCTAGACACTGATTGTCAAAACATGTTGTTACCCCATCTTAATGGGGACAATTTGACATATATTGAAGCCTAAGAAACATTTGTGATAGAGTTTGTTAGCTCTATGTGGATGTTTAATCATAAACAAAAGCTTATGGGCATTTAATTACAAAAGGACGAGACTCTAGCAGCTTTAGCCGACCAATTCTACCAGGAATCGCAAATCCTAGCTGACGCGAAATTATTATTAGATTTTGATGCCTGAATTATGATGCAAGTGGTCCTTTGGCCCTACCAAGATTTGCATCTTAAATTGGCTTCAGTGCTTGTAAACCAAATGTCCACATCAAATAAGGTGGATCATCTAAAGATGTTAGAAGCAACCTTTAAAGTACCTAATTGTCTTTTAAGGTCATTCCTAATAGAAAATAAGAATACATTGAGATTTGCTGAGCCCAATAAAGAGCAACAATGTTAAGTTGTAATGTGTAACAATTCCAAAGGACAAAAACGAGCAGGCAAGACTCAGATCCGCTGCCACCAATGTGTAAACCCTGGACATTTCGCCGCTTAATGTTGAAGAAAGAAGCCCTTAGAGAAGTTTTACTCTAGTATATAATAAAGAAAAGAAAACTGGTCAAGAGTTGGAAAAACCAGCAGTCTAGATAGGGAACAATCTAGCACTATGATCAAACCGGTTCCCCCTGATATATTGAATGATGACCTAGATACTTCTGATTTATTTTTGATAAAGAAACACCTGATCCGCTCTACCATGTGCTTAATTTGGATGTAAACGCCATTACTTGAGGAAAAGAAAAGTGGATTGACCACAAAATCATGAAATAAGTTGCTCAACCGCACGCTCATCAGCTAACAGGAAAGATCAGATCCACTTAAAGCTCAGAAAAATTGCTCAAGATAAGACTTGATGAGTGAACGTATCTATTTCCTATTAGCGTGATCAAGGAATCTTTCCTGATTCATTTGCGCAATTAATTCATAGTCTTGATTTGGCATATAATGCCGCTATTCACTCAGTAAACAATTTATTACAACTTTTTGAGTGTACATATGCAGATTTATATCTAACTGAGTAAGAGTATGGGTGATAATTGACAGTGGAGTGCCCAACAACATCATTTAACCAAGTTGATGAATTAATTTTTTTTATTTTGTCAGATTTAGAGCACGGGAAAGAATATGGAATCGCCAGAGCATATATTACAAAATCTTGTAAAGCCTAAAGTACACTACAACTTCATTTTGGATCGCTGGTAGTATCAAATCCCACCATAGTGTTGGATAATCAAAATTACAATATACTCATTGGGACGGTATCCCTTAGAAAATATGATGTAAAAATGTGATTTTGAGGAGAATACACTGACAATTTTGGAGCAAACCCTGTCCTTGGTATATCAGTGGAAAGGAGAAACGCCGCTGATCAAGCTGAACATTTTGTAAAAATTAATTTAAGATGATGGCATTGTTCCCATTCAGTACCAGTTATTGGATGAAAAAGAAGGGAAATGTTGAAAGAGATCCTGTAAAAATCGTGGGATACCTTTGGGGATGAAAATGACAAACACCATTCCAAAGATTTAAATCATAGTTAACACGGGGTTAACGCTATAATCCTGGAGCAAATGTATGGAGAAGTTGTTAACCCATGAAATAAATTGAAGAGAAAGCCGTGGGTATCACTGGGGCTTTTCAAATGCCAGGCAGGGCGAAATAAGAGTGCTAATGGCCAATATGGGTGATGCTCCAATGAAAATTGAGAAGAATTAAGTCATTGCTTTTGTGTATTTGATCCTGATGGCAGAAATCTGTAAATTCCATTAATTCAGAACGTTAACTGAGTTGGGATTAACGGCGGATGCTGCCAAAAGCATCAATATTCTTGTCAATTATGACCAACTGGCTAAATTATCAGAGCAACAGCAAGAAGAGGTTCTCTGACCATTCAAAAAATATCAGGTGATATTTGCCCAGGATGAACATGACCTTGGATGTTCTAAAAATATGATCCATTAGGGTGACACTAGGGAATATTTGCTTATAAGAATGAGACCTGTCTGCTGGTCTATGGGCTGCTGAAGCAGTAGTTAGTGAAGAGGTTAATAAGTCAATTGGGCATTGGATCCTCGTTCCAACAATAAACCATGGGTTAGTGTAATACTAATTGTAAAGAAAAAGGATGGAACAAATTGCATAGTGATTATTGCCTCTGATTTAATAAAATCACAAAAAAAAGATTCTTATCCACTATCAAGGATTGATAATGTTCTCATTCACTTAGGGGACGCCAAGTATTTTTTGGCAATGGACTTGATTTTGCGATGATGGCAGATAGATTTGCAAAAGGAAGATCAAGAGAGATGTGTAATTATCACTGAACAAGTATTTTATCAGCTGATGAGATTGCCCATAAATTGCGCAAAACGATGGTGATATTCCAGAGGGCGATGGATTTCATATTGAGTGATTTAAAGCTGTCTTTCAATTTTGTATACCTGTATGATATCAACGTTTCCAGCAGGACATTCACTGACTATCTGGAGCACTTGAAGGAAGTGTTAAAGCACCTAATGAAGGTGGACTTAAAGGTCAAGATAAAAAATGGCATTTTTATCAAAAAGCTTGAGTGTTTGAGGTTTTTGATAAACTCCAGTGTACTGCAACCACAACTTCAGAAGATTACATTCATTGAACGGATGAAAATCATGAAGAGCGTGTGGGATATACAAGTATGTTTTGGGATGGTAAGCTACTGTCACTAATTCATAAAAATTTCGCCAGAATCTCTGAGACATTATTTCAACTGTTAATTATCCAAAAAGGATTTTTGTGGAATGAGGAGGCCAAGGATAGTTTGATGAGTTATGACATTTTTCAATAAAACCTTTGTTAAAAAAAGACCCAAATTTTATTTGGGAATTCAACATTTTAATTAAAGCCTCATCAATATCAACAATCTCTATTTTAAGTCAAGTATATGATGTTGGGGATGAATGGTTAGTGGCAAATGTGAAAAGAACACTGACGTCAGTGGAAAGGAACTACACCATGACAGAGCACAAGTGCATCGTGGTAATTTAATCCTATAAACAATTTCAAGTACCCATGGGATTTGTAACGGTCAAGCTTGACTTGATCGTTGCATATAGGCTCAAAATTCAGTTTTTGAATCTGAAGTGATTATTTTATAAAAAGTTTTTTTGGTTTGGTCGTTTTGGGCATTGGGTTGTGCCTTTCCTGAGTCATAGATTAGGCTTGTGTGAGCCTAATCAATAGCTCAGGTGAGGCCCCAAAGTGCTGCCTTTATAAGGCGTGCCTGGCCATTCCGAAGTTCACTTCATAATTTTCACCCTAGCATGTCTCTTTCCTGGGGAGCATTGTCAGTTGCTCCCCAGATGAGCTCTGGTTGGTGGGTCGTTTTATTATCCAGAATAAAATAAAGGTTGTTCTGGGGTTTGCATACCTCACTTATCTGTTGGTCTTTTCCCTCGTTGAGGAGTTTTTCATGTAGGTTGGTGTTGGACCAATCTCCCCAGAGTATTTGGCATAACCAACCAATAGTAGGTGAATGTTTGGTGCTGTCAGTGCCTTAAACCTCTCCCTACTCAGTTAGGCTTCTTCGGTTGACTGTTGGTGCACCAAAGAATTGTTTGGTTATACAGCGGTCAAAACTGGGGTTTTTATATCCGTAACAGGACCCACTTTAAAGTTGTGATTGACCACTCACCTCTATGCTGGTTACACAACCTTAGGGAATCAAAGGGCAACTTTCCAGATGAGCTTTGAAATTATAAGCCTACAATTTTTGATATTATATACTGGGCAGGAGCAGCACATCAAAATGCTGATGGAATAATGAGAATGCCTGTTATTCAAGCGGTCCATCATCAAGCGTATGAGTTATTTCAGAGGATTATTGAAAGAAATAATGGGAATAAGCCTCAAGAAATTCAAGGTGCACTAGATAAAGTGATGTAAAACACTGAAATGAACAGAAAGCCATATAAATTAATTAACAGAAATTTGTTATTTATACCTAAACAGTCAGAATGATCATAAATTAGAAAAGCTTCACATAAATTTGTCAGCCATGGTGGCCTAAGAGAAACCATGGACCATATACGCCAGTATTATTACTGGTTTCAATCAAATTTGATGTCGTGGATTGTATGGTCTGTTGTATGGAATGTCAAATCCATAAGTCAAACAATAATGTGACAGAATAACAGCTAGTACGCCCTGGGTTTGCTTGGCACACAGTATTAATAGATGTGATAGGACTCTCTAGTGTCAGTACTGGAGGAGTAAAATACATCATAGTGGCTTTAGACTATCTGACTAGATGGGTATAAAAAAGCCTTTTCTAAAGTGGATGCTACAAGCACAAAGAGATACACCCTGGACCAAATGGTGTGTCAGGACATAGGGGAACAACTCCTAACCAGCCCTATGTTAATTCAGGGCCTTAAAGCCCCTGTGAGTTAGTAGGCCCTAAGGGTCAAGAGAAGCTGCAATAGGACTAAGAATATTTGAGAAATAATATGTTTATTGAAATAGATCCCAGAGGTATTTATATTACCTCAAGGATAAAAATGTGATAGGAGAGAAGAAATAAGTTAGGCGAAAGGTAGATGGGAGCTAGTCAATAAGTCCTAGGATAAGTGAAATCTTGGTTTGCTTTATGATAGAGATATGTGCCGGAACTTAGGGTTTAGAAAACTTGTCCTTTTATAATTTATTGGCCAGGAAACCTGAAGTTCCTGTGTGCTGGATTTTAGTTAAATGTTTTCTGTCCTGAAAGTCTTTACTCAGGCCAACTCCTGAAGTCATAATCATAAACTATTATTTCTTTCTAATAAATTGAGAAAGTTCAATTTATCTTAAAATGTGAGAAAAATAGAGAGTAATCTTTATTTGCTTAGAGTCAAAATTATAAGGGAGATCATGGAGATTACCTGGTCCATCTTCAAGTGGTCCAAGACAAGCTCTATAATTGTTAAAAATCAGGGATTCTGCAGCAGGCTATTCATCTCAGTCAAATAGGATTTGCTCGACGCATGGATTGGTTTTTTAACCCCAAGATTAGGAGATTTTGGGTGATTAATAATCAACCAATTTAAGCGGGGATTGTCCCCAATATTGTTAGGGCCAAAATTAGTTGGGGATTGTCCCTGATATTGAGAGAGCTTTAAATTCGTTGAGTATTATCCCTGATACTGGTTTGAGCTATTTTGATGGCTTGGGTTTGATTACCGTCATCTATCTCAACCAAATCTTTTATTTGAGCAGGAATCCTGACAACGCCCCCCTCTATATATTGGGGCAGAGATGTAAATGAATGTAGAAAGCGACCATATACACAATTGACTACAGTACCCTAAACGACCTCTACAATTTAGTGTTTGTTGACTACTTATAAATGACTTTGTGGGGGTATTGACAAGTTGGTGCTCACTTTGTTATCATGACCTCCCAGATGATGGTGATAGAAAAGGACTAGGTCACCCAGTTGGAAGGTGTACAGAGGTTGATGTTTGTCATTAAACCGGTTTATTTGACTACTAGTGGTAGCAGATAAGTTCTTGGAAGCCTGGTCCTGAAGTCAGATAAGATCATTGATAATACTTAGCATAGGGACTTCAGGGATTTTGGGGAGGATTGGTCAAGCATAGCCCTCACTTTAGAAGGTAGCTGAGGATTTTTCTGTACAACGCTATAAGGGCGACATCTTAATTACTTGATGATAGCTTATCTATAGGCCAGAATTGCATTAGACAAATATTGGGGCCAATGAAGAGGGTCAGTCATAGCCATTTACTGGAGGGTTGCAGTTAGAGTACCCTTTGCCCGCTCTACCATTCCATATGTAGCAGGATGGTAGGGAGTGGAAAATACCTGGGTGGATCTCATTAGTTTGGTTAAATCTTCCTTTAGTGAGGATTTTAAGTTTTGTCCGTTATCAGAAAGAAATTATTTTAGGGCATCCATGTTGGGTGATAATCTGATTATAATAAAACGTGGCGGTAGCTTTTGCTTGAGCAGTGGGGAGTGATACAGCTTCAATCTACTTTGTTAAATGATCCACTTCTAGGAGGAGGAACCAATGACCATTAAAGGCACGAGGGAGAGGTCTCACAACATAAATACTAACAGTATGGAAGGGTTCACAGGGTGGAACCATGGAGTTGAGGTTGGGGATTAGGTTCAGCTTGACTTTTACATACCAGGCAGGAATCTAATACATCTTGGATGAAGACAAGCATTCCTTCCCAGTAGCATTGAGTCTTGAACCAATGGTAAGTTTTCTGAACTCTCCTTTATGCTGACCTGCCAATGTCCCTCTAATATGATGTCAGTCCTAGCTGAAGGTTTTATATAGGTCAACCATTTTTAATATACAAATTTGTAAAGTTTACCGTTTTTAACTTAGAGGCTCACTAACTTTTTTTGTTAATTTTTTGAAGAGTATGAGATTCATCTTTCCATAAATATGATTGGTTATGGGGCCGTATAGTTGATCCTCCTCAGGGTCAGTTAGAGTTAATATTGAGAGCCTGGATAAGCAATTGCATTTTGTTGGATGGGTACTGAACAATGAATAATAGAAAAATCTTAATTTTGAAGTTTTAACGCCAATAGGGCTAACCTCCCACCAGTACCCCTCATTTGCTTAGCCATTGCAATGAAGCATGATTGGTAATTAAAGTAAATGATTGACTTTTCTCTCTCTTTGCAATCACTTTTGCAACTTATTCAATTCAAGTCTGATTCTAGTTTGATAATCTTACAGAGGAGATTAGTCTGCGCCCATATCAGGGAGCAGTTGGGCAAGTAAGGTAAGAGGAGCAGGTGGTAGGCCCGCGGCCTCAAACGTTCAAAAACGCCCCAGAGAAACTGGCGGAATGAAAAAAAAATTAAAAAAACTGGTGGTCACTATTTACCCTGAAATCCTCACTTGACAAAAGCGATGCAACCAGTTCATCAACACGCCACACTCCCAACCACTCTCGTTGGTGGAATATGGAGTCCGTGTGTTTCTGGACATCCAACAAACAGCTCTATGGGAAAAATTTTGTGGGGATGTGCACAATTTTTTCCTGACCGTGGTGTACATCGCACCTCACTCCATGTCACATGGTTGGCTGGAACTCGGTTTTAAAAACAAGGAGGCAGCAGACAAAGCTGCTGCAATGCGCGTAGTGATTGACCTCCCCAAAGGGCAATGGGTCATCGAAAACAAATACACCAGATGGACAAAATCCAACCAAATTTTCCTCACGTTTGACTTTTTGCCTACTACGGTAAAACGTGCCATTTTGAAGAAACACCTGAAAGATGGTCTCACCGTTTACAGTGAAATACAATCTTTTAAGATGCAACACTTTACGCTGATGCCACACCTGTGCACTTGCAAAGCCATCGCAGTTCTGACCCCAACCGAGGAGATCATGAAGGACTTAACCCAGATCCTGCACTCCACATATATCAATATTGAAGGGCATACCACCCACCCTTTCTGGGTAACCGTGGACAGCGCGCCCACCATCTGCACCCACTGTGACGCGTTTGGCCATAAGGCGCATGCATGCCCCACCAAGGAGGGCATCACATTCCAAGAGCACCCCTTGGCGGCCATGGCCAGCAGAGAGGCGCACTTCGAACCAACTGCAAGCACCAAAGAGGCTTTTCTGTGGGGAGCACAAGGCTGCTACCTACTGGTAAAACCTATTTTCCCGCAAGAGTGGAAGAAGGCCAAGCAGGCCTGTAGGGCCACGGCCAAGGAAGCGGCCAAGGCCACCACCGCCATCCCACACTCACAACGCCAGGAGGACATCAAAACCTTCATGGTGGAAGCAACTCAGGAATCCATCAAACAATCAGATTGGGAAGCCCATGCCAATTGGGCCACCTAATCTGAGGATCCGATGGGTGACTCAATTTCACCTGATCTTTACAACTAAGCTCCAGTTGAAACTGACTTGGTTTCCAACCTACCTAAAAAAAATTTCAACCCACTCAACGGTGCACCAAACTCATCCACACCACAAAAAATTTGTTTAACGTTGGGGAAACAAAAAGCAAAGGCAAAAGCCAACGCGAACCTTTCTGCTAAAATCAACAAAGCTACTGAATGCGTTGCTGCACACACCTGCGCTGCTGTGAAGGCCCATGGGGATCTAGAGGAAGCTAGTGGGCCTGGGTGCCCACCCCCTCGCACCTAAGGTGCAATGGGGGAAGCCTTCACTTTAGGGACGTTGAATATTGCCGGACTCAAGGCCTTGCCGTCCCAAGCTAGGAAACTGAGTTTTTTACAAAAAAATTTACTCATGGATACCCTGGCCATCCAGGAGTTCCACTGTCCGCAAGGTTCCGAGGATGCTTGGAAAACCATGTTCCTCCCATCCCTATCCTTTTGGTCAGAGCACTGTGGGGTGCTAGTTCAGAAAAACAATTTTTCAAATTTTTTTCGTCAGTATCCTTCCTCAATGGCCAAGTCCTTGTTGTTAAATTCTTGTGGGCCAATGTGGCACATTCTAGCATCAATATTTACGTCCCAACCTGTGCATGAGAACGTCAGGAATTTTTCTCATCAGTCAAATCCCTCCCATCACCCCCCAGACCCCTTCATAATCAGCAATATGAACTGTTGGCTAAACACACCAACAGACTGCGGCCTTCCTTCTCCCATGCCCTCCAGGGTCACGTAGAACTTGGCGTTCTAAAGGCCACCCTTGGGTTAATGGATGTGCTGCCACAGCGAGCCCCGCTGCTCAAAAACATGATGTGACCCCACGTCCACAATGGCCAATTAAGGTCCATGACCCGCATAGACCTTATCCTTATGCCGGCAAAATTCAAACCCCACATTTCCCACTTCAAAACAACAAAAATTGAATTCTCTGACCACCGGCTGGTCTCAATAACCTACCACCTACCTGTCACAGCGGCTAAGGCCCCACATTGGTGCAAACTCCGCTCTCCCAAATTTGCGTTGCCAGGATTTTCCACTTGGGTGGAATCAGCAACTTTGGCAAAAGAGTTTGTTACACCATTTTGCGTGGACCCCATCTCCACATGGGCAGCCTTCAAAGAGGATACATCCGCCACTCACGCCACCTCTCCTCCTGATGCTCATGAGCCACATTGTCCATCATCTCGTGTGCTCTGGCAGAGTTGGCACACCTGGAGTCCAACATCCCAGCCACAGGATACAGCCCTGCATGGGGCCGGAAATGGGCAGAGGCAGCTTCCCACCTCAACGCGCTTGAAAGGCAACAAAACATCAGGTTTGTGTTCAGTACAGGGCCAAATGCATTACAGAGGGTGACAAGTGCACCGCATATTTTTTTAAAAAATTTCTCGCACCACGCCAGAGTGTGGCCTGCACACAGGTGCAAAGATTGGATGATTCCATTGCGGGTACACCAGCTGAAGTGGCAATCAAAACACAAAAGTATTACTCCAAGTTATACCAATCTGATCTAATTCAGCTGGCTGAAGTGGCGGAATTTCTTGACTAAACCCACATCCGCACCATTTCCTGATACCCAGAAATAATGAATTTGATTACTCCAAATGAATTATGGACAGCCATCCGCGGTGCACTAAACCGGAAATGCCCAGGCCCAGATGTCATTCCATATGAATTCTATAAAAAGTACTTCAAATATATTCCCACTACTGCTTGCCTCACTTAACCAGAGCCTTCTGGAAACGCGCCTCCTACCAGGAGAAGAAGAGGCCTTCACCATCACACTCTTCAAGAAAGGGGACAAGCTAGACTTAGCCAACAGGCGCCCCATTTCTTTAACTAACACGGATACAAAACTTATAACTAAAATCATGGCTAACTGTTTAAGGATTGTAGCATCTGCCACCATCTCCCCAGAACAATTCAGTTTCATACCCAGAAGGGTGATTGGGGACAACGTGCACTCTGTGGCTAACGCATGCCAGTTCACAGCCTCTGGGGCACATGTATTTTTGGACCAACAGAAGGCCTATGATAGAGTAAACTGGGAATACCTCAGGGCCTGCATCCATCAATTCTGCTTACCCCCTCGCTTCATCAACTGGGTAATGCTGCTCATGGAATCTGCAACAATGGCAGTATGTGGCCCTGGCTTCCTAATGGAAGTAGTCCGCCCTCAAAGGGCTTGCGACAAGGGGACCCCCTTAGCCCACTCTTATACAACTTCAGCCTTGACCCACTACTTCGAAATGTGAATGCCCAACTCACTGGGGTCCATGTGCTAGGCCAAGCCCCAGTCAAGATGATGGCATTTGCAGATGACTGTGTGGTTGGGGTGTCTAATAATAAAGATGCACGCGCACTTGAAGCTCTCATCCAGGAGTATTCCCGGGTAAGTAACGCTGCACTGAATGCTTCCAAAACTGAAATCATCCTCCTTGGTCGGTATCAAACCTGCTGGGCCCCAGCAACCAGTGCCCAGCCCGACCCATCTGCTTGCACTCGTGCTCGCCCTCCCAGATCACCCCACACCGCCCCACTGGTGCTCCCCTTCGTGCCACGCCCTACCATAGGGCCAGTCCGCTATCTGGGCGTGTGGGTGGAGGCAGGTAGGTACGCATCAGCAGTAATGGAGAGTCATATTCTAGACAACGTGACGAAACGCATCGCCTCCCTCAGAGCCCACCCTACTTACCTTACTAGCAAGGTTGCTTTAGCCAACTCTATGCTCCTCTCCAAAGTCTGGTTTGGAGCCCACGCCATTCCCTTCTCCCCAAGCTTTTTCAAATCCTTGTATGCCCTACTGCAAGGATGGCTTTGGTCAGATCGCCCACCACCAGTTTGGCTAGAGGTCATGTTTGGCCCTCATCATCATGGTGGCATGGGCCTGCTTGACTTCAAAGCCCATGCTGCCAAGATCCTGGGCACCTGGATTGTGGCTGTCACTGCCCCTACGCTCCCCTCCCAACACTGGTCCCACGTGGCCCGCTCCAACTTCTCCCACGCCTTGGGCCTCAACAATCCATCGAACCCTCACTTCATGATGAAATACCTGGCTTCACACCCATCGGCCACAGGTCCTCACGGGACTAAAACCCACTACAAAAAAAATCCTCCTCTCCATGCGGAGCGCTGAGTGGATAATTTGTATTAGTGGACACACAGCCCAGAGAGGCCGCCCCTCTCCTCAGTTCACACAAGAGGTACAGGGGCTACCCATCCAAGATGGCGTGATCCCCAAACGGCCCCATGTCCTATCCAGGGTGGACTACCTGGACATGATGGACATCCCTTACTCCATTGAGACCCAAAAAACTATCTGGAAATACGCACACCATCCTCTGTTGCAGCCTCATATCCATTCCCAAGTGTGGCGCTGCCTGAGGCAGGTGTACCATACAGCTGAGCGCTCTAACGCTTTACACTCATCCTGCGTCGTGTGTGGCCAGTATGGAACGTTGTTCCACCGCCTGGAGAAGTGTCCTACCTCTAAAGTGATATGGCGCGAAGTTCAACGTCTTCTGGGCCAGGATCAAACGCATCCCTTCATTCTGTCAAGATATGTTTGCTTTATCAATGGCCTCCCCCTTCCACCCTCCCTCCATGCTCTGGTGGTTGCAATCCCCATGTGAACTATCCACACGATTGTCTTGGATGCCATCGCAGGCTCCACCCCCACCCTCCCAGAAGCTGTCCACATATTCCGGTCTCATTTGGTGGACCACTTTCAGGCGTGGATGTTTGGATACCTCCCACTGCGTCACCAACAGCTGGTCTCCTCCTGGTTCCCAGTTTGGTTCATCAAATCAGAACCTTTCCTCTACACATGTTCAATTGTGGATACGGCCCCTTCACACGTTCCCTCCCCCTCCCCATATTTGGCGTTCCCGCTGGCAACAAGAGATAGCATCGCTTCTCTGGGGTGCCTTCCCTGTTACTAAGTTTTTTCTTTTTTGGGTCAATTTCGGAAGTGACCATCCCATGGTTGGCCATCCTCGTAATAAATTAAATTAAAGTAAGATGATTCCTGTATAAATAGGGTTTAAAATGCTTTATAGCCTGTAGGACTGTCAAGCATTAGCTCTCTATAATGATATAGTTGCGTTTGGCTTTGGTTGGGTTTTTTGTTTTATTAGGCAATAGGATGGTCTACTAAGTTTTCATCATGCTGTGATAGTATGTCTCCAATGGTTATATTCACTAGCATCGGTAAAGGGGAGAAAGACTTTATCAAAGTTTGGATGTATAAGTACTGGTGAATGGGAGAGAGCTGAGCTTAATAGGTAAAAGTCAGCTGTTGCTCCTTTTTCATTGAAAGGGTATGCCTTTCTTTAATAAATATACTTGAGGCTTAGAGGTGTCAGCAAAATGGGGAATTAACTGAGAATAATATTTCACCATCCCCCCAAAAAAACCTGTACGTCTTGTAGGTGATTTAGGGGGGACATCTTAGAAATGTGCATAAATTTATTATCCATTGGGAATATTACAGATTTACCTACCTTGTAACCCAGAAAATCCATTTCACTTTGAAAGAAAGAGAATTTTGACAGCTTTAGTTTAACGAGGCTTGCTTAACCTCTGGAAAACCTGCCAAAGATGATCTATATGCTTGGTAAAAGTTCTCAAAAATGGTATTATCGTCCAGATAGACTAGTTCAAATAAACACATCAATTCACTTAAAAGTCCGTACATGGCGCGTTGGAAGTTAGTAGGGGCGTTACATAACCCTTATGGCATTTTAGTGAGCTTAAATAGTCCTTTACTTGAAATGAGTGCACATTTTTCATGATCTTAAGATGTCAAGTTGAATTGCCAGTATCCACTGGCGAGATCCATGGCCAGAAACAGTGGGACCCTGACATCATCTGTAAGTTATCATCAATATGCGACAATGGATAGCTATCTTTTATAGTGATTTATTGAGCAAGCAATAATCCATGACAACACAGTGGCCACCATCCTTCTTCCAGATTAATAGGAGCGGGGAAGCCCATGAGATTTTAGAAGGCACAAGTAAACTGGCCTCCAACAGTTGTAACTCTAATGCCACTTAAGCTTCCTCAACTTTAGATTTCCTTTATGGGTGAGCTTTAAATGGAGGGTGATCCTTGGTCTCAGGTTTGGTGGATAACCCCCAACATTTTTCCATAGTCACTTAGTCCCAAGAAAAAAAAAATCACCATACTCTTCGAGAGGTCTTTGACGTTCTGGTGTTCATTATGTGAGATTGTCTCTGATTCTTTTTTCAACCAGAGCTACGGTGGGTAGGGGGTCAAACTTTGAATCTTGTAAAGAGCCTAAACAACTCAAATTGGCAATATTCTCAATTAGACATAATTTTACATAAGTTATAGGGGCATGCCAAGGGACTAGGAGAGTTTAATTGTTAAATTCCCCAATAAGAAAAAGATAGACTTTCTGTAAGCAGGATCCAAAATCCTTGGGTAATTTAACGCTTCTTTAATTGAAGGGTTTGGGTGTCCACTTAGCTCCAAAACATGATTAGGAGGGATGTGAATTATGATTTCCATATCCACAATCACTTGTGGGCTAGAGGGCATTGTAGTAGAATGGGGGTCATACAGAGGGATCCCATCTTCGGCATCCACAGCCTCAGAGGGTAACTTAGCTTTGCCTCCTAAGACTTGATATTAGACTTTGCAAATGGAGGACGGGTAGATGAGGAGTCTTGTTCATTTTTTTGATGCTCCTTTACTTTTGACTGGGAGGTCAAATAATAACGGAATCCAATATTTAGTATTGACATGTACTTTGCTTTATAGTTGATGATGCAATTGAATTCCTGCATTAATTGGACTTCAATAAGCATATTGTAGTTATTGTTTTCTAATGCAATAATAGGGGCTTAAATTAAAAGCTTTCCAAATCGGAGAGGTAAGGCGGAATATGCACCAATTGCTTCAGTCATCCAATCATCAGCCATCTCATATTCATCTTTGTGGATCAAGTCTAGAGCCATTGTTATTTTCTGAATAAGTTGTGATAATATAACATTAACTGGTGAGCTGGTATCAATTATTGCAGAGACCTTAACCTTATGAACAACTACCTTTACTTGAACCACTGAGTAGTTGAACTGAGAATAATGGCTAGTAAACTTTTGAGGGGGATTTGTATCAAAGCAAGCGGAGGATTTTTCTGTGGCCAAACTCGGGGCTGCTCAATGCTTTTAAAGGTTTTATCTGCCAGTGCTTGGCTTTACATAGAGGTGATGACCTCTATGATTTTTCTAGGTAGCTGCTCAATATAAAATTAAGAAAGCTGAATATCTTATTCTCTTGGATAGGAAGGGGTAAATAACTTCTGAAGGTGCCACTAACACAAAGCATCCTGAGGTGTGTGGGCTTAGGATTAGAGAAAGTACAAGGGTATTGTGGAACTTGATTGCCATCAGCATAGGGAACATCCTGCCCTATACTTAATGATCTTTTTCCAACCTACGTAGAAATATGCGACAAGTGTCTACAGTATGGTTGTTTCTCTTGCAAAAAGTGCAGGATAATTTGGGGGCAGGTGAATTGGGGGTTAACCGTTAGAACCTGGACCAAGGCTTATTATTATTAAAAACAGGGGGCCCAGTGGGTTTGAGTGGATCAGCTGAAATAACCAAAATGGCTTCTTTGATATGGAGGAGAGACATCCAATTAGAATTCACTGCTTTAAGATAAAATATAATGTCAGGCATATTTAACGCCAAAAACAAAGCAGTGATAGCATCATCTAAATTAAGATTTCTTCCGGTGACCAACATTTGATCATCAGGTAAAAACAGTAAACAGACTCAGTGACAATTTCTCCCTGATTAAGGCTTATGCCCATTAAAGAATGCTTTTGATTGGATAAAGTTAATTCGCTCCCAAATTCTCAAAGAAAAAAGTCCTTGGTATCATCCCAAGTCTGGCAATGCATTATATGAGGTACCATAATGCCTTGAGCTATGGACTCAGACAGTTTGTTAGGTGTTTAAGCCAATGGTTGTTGATAGTTTCCTCTATGGCACTTTCATTACAAAATAGGAAAGTGACTATACTCCCTTTTCCTGGGACGTACTTCTCTTTGAATGACGGTTTGAACGTGCCACTGGGGAGGTTAATGGTCAAACAGTGTGAATTGACATTGGGGGTGCGCTTTAACCTGAAGAGGAACTGCCAACGCTGGGAGCTACTTGAGGGTAGAGAGCGTCCATCTGACTTTGTAAGTCGCTGATATCTTCATTTATTAAATCTACACAATCATGGGTGGCATGAAGGGCCAATTCGGTAGCAATGAGCAGGGTTAACTGCCAAATTTATCTTTTTTGCTCAGTAGTTGCATCCTGAATTTTAATTAGGCGTTGCTCAATGGTAAGAATTTTTTGTTCAAGCCCACGTATTACAGCGTGTAATTTTGCCACAAAGTTAAGGCGTTCTGGATTCAGAGAGAGATCTAATGCCAAATTCTTTATTGATCATTGTATAATAGTCGCACCATGAACTCAGGGTAAGTCTGGCAGGGAGCACTAGTTTTGTCAGTACCAATGGTTTAGATCACTTATCCCTTTTTAATTTATAGGCCAGGAAACCCCAAGTTCCTGGGCGCTGGATTATAGTTAAATGCTTTCCTTTTATGGAAAGTCTATAATCAAGTTAATGTCCCTGGAGTCATAATTCTAAACTATGTTTTCTTCCTAAATTAATTATGGTAGGACAGTTTAACTTCAGATTTTGGAAAAAGAGAGTGTAATCTTTACTACTTAGAGTCAAAATTATAAGGGAGATCCTGAAGGTTACCTGGTACATCTCCAAGTGGTTAAAGCTAAGATCTATAATTGTTAAAAATTGGGGATTATGCAGCAGGCTAGTCATCTTGCCAAATAGAATTCGCTTGCCGCATGGTTTGGTTTTTAACCCCAAGATTAGTAGATTTGGGGCGATTTATATTCTACTGAATTAAGCGAGGATATCCCCAGTAATCGTTTGGGCTCAAAATTAGTTGAGGATTGTCCCCAATATTGAGAGGGTTTGATGTTTTTCAGGGATTATCCCCATTACTGATTTCAGCTATTTTAATTTCTTGGGTTCAATTCCCGCTATCTACCTCATTAAATCATTGATTTGGGCAGTAATCCCAACATTATTATAAAATACTACTAATACATATGGGATTCAGATACCCTTGGCTTGTAGTTGCTGGTAACCATAGGATTTAAAATACTATCAAATATTATTCCTGATAGTTTTTACTAGAAATATAAGCAGTGGAAACAAGTTGCTCACTCAAGCTCTTGATAACCTCAGCATAATCGCCAGAAATTCCCTAAATTTCCAAATTACTGAGTTCATTGTTGAAGGGGGTTTCTACCACAACCCAGTTGGTTAATGAGATTATTTTGGCATCATTGGCTTTAGTCACTAGTGTTAATTTAAACCTACATTTGCATATTAGTTAATATAAAGTTAAAATCCCTAATACTTCAAATTGGGCTCAACTCAAGTTAATGAGGAGCCTGATTTAGTATTCACCAATATTTAACTATTAATGTGGTGTAACCCCTAGAAAAAGGCTTCCCACTAATAGAGGGAGAACCCAAAATAAACCCCTCCAAGCCTCAGCTTGGGGACAAAAGCCAAGGCGTGGGTCTTCAAATCTTCTAAGCGTAGTTTTACATGGATACCTAAAGCAATTAAGTTTTTTGGGCTTCCATGAATTTATGAAAATAAAAAGAGAGGGATCCAAACTAGCGGGGATGTTTAGGCCAAAAGGTAGTTGGCATGGAAACAATGGAGATTTTGTAAGAGACATTGGGGAGTGGCCCTGGCATTGGGGATTGGCCCCAGAAAGATCATCAGCATTGTAGCCAGCTTTGGTAAGAAGTCTCAGAAAGATCGTTGGCATTGGAGCTGGCATTGGATATTGGTCCCAGAAAGAGCATTGCCATTATTTTCTGGCATCAGTAAGAGATCCTAGAAAAATCATTGGTATTGTTTTCTGGCATCAGGAAGATGTCCTGCATCTATATTAAACCCAGAGAGCGTTTTCAATTAAACTAAATATTAGGGTCAGTAACAATAAATAAAATATTATTTTAGGCATATTACTATAAAACATAAGGGATTAGCCCTAGTAAATTAAGATTAGATGGTGTTGCTCCACATAATCCTACTTGATATTTTTGGAAGGCCTTTGCTCCTTCTTAGCATCTTACGCTTTCAGCGCCTGGTCAGAGGTAATCCCTTCATCCTGGTCTTGACGTTATGAGAGAAGAGCAGGGGCCAGGTAGTCAACATGGGAATTTGAGGTCCTGAGTTAAATAAAAATCAGATCAGCTGGATGAAACCCCCAATTGATCCTACTAATAACCCTCCTAGTCTTTATACGCTTTATAAGAGTTGTTCAAAGGTTAGGATTGGTATCGTTCCTCCTCCTTCCTGGGTTGTAGCCTTACAGGGAACTAATGGACACCTGGCAAAGAGCACCATTTTTTGGGATGAAGGGGAGCAACTCCTAACTGGCCATATGTTGATTAAAGCCCCAAAGCCCCCAGTGAGTTAGTAGGCCCTAAGGGCTGAGATAATCTACATTTGGACTAAGAGTATAAGTGAAACGACAAGATTATTGAAAAAAAGCCTCAAGGTATTTATAGTACCTTAAGGCTAAAAATTAAGATGAGAGAAGATTGTAGGATAAAAGAAAGGTAGATGGGAGCTAGGCAATAAGTCCTAGGATAAGGGAAATCTCAGTTACGCAAACTGATTGATATATATAAAATACTACTAATACAGATGGGAATTGGATGTCCCCAGCTTGTAGCTATTGGTAACCATAGGAATCAAAATACTATTAGGACTTAAAACAATAGTTTAAATAGTAAATATAAGGAACAGAAAAATCATCACTCGCTTGATCTCTTGAAAACCTCGGCGTAATTTACAGAGAATCCCTAAATACCAATTGATTGAGTTCATCACAAGTGGGTATTCCGCCGCGACCCAATTGACTATGAGATTATTTGAAATCCTCAGCTTTAGTTGCCAGTGTCTTTTTAAACCTATAATTTTATAATAGTTATCATCAGGGGAAGATCCTTAAAACTTCAAATTGGCCTCAAATCAAGCTACCAAGGAGACTGATTCAGCAAATGCTGATAGTTGACCATTAGCAAGGCGCAACCCCTAGAAAGAGGCTTCACCTAATAGAGGGCGAATCCTGACATGGTGTACCAGAAGGGATGACTGCAATTTTTAAGTGACAATGGAACCGATTTTTACAACCTATATTATCCCAAGACTGACTTAACTGATGGGAATCTGAGGAGTGGTATTTATTCCTTATCATCCAGAAAATGAACTGAAAAGTGGAGAGAGTCAATGGTACTTTAGCTGTGATTCTGAGGAAAGTAGTAGCGGAGAAAACTTCTTCTTAAGGATCTTATCTAGGTTTAGTTACCTTTGCATATAATATCAGTCATCATATGGTAAAAGGGAAAACGCTATTTAAACTTTTATATGGATGAGGGGCAGCACTACCGCCAATTTTGTATTCCACCATAGAGCTAGATTTGGGGATGAGTTTAGAGCAATACTTTAATTCAACTGGAAGGTATTATGATTGAACTTCAATCACATGCATTCAACAACACGTTGAAGAAAAGAATTAAAGCAATGATTATAGACAACAAGAAATGACCAGTGCTACAAGAGTACCATGTGGGGGATAGGGTAGCTTATTGCGTTACCCATGGTTTTGAAAGAATAAACAAGCTGGATACTTTTGGTTGGGTCCGTCTGAGATTACTGCCAAGTTAGCAACTGATGCCTATATAATAAAGAAACCATGGATGGTTTTATAGTGAATAGGGTCCATATTATATAAACTATATATTGGATCAGGGGGACTAATAGTTTCAATGTTCCCGTGGGACCACTGAACTTACTAAAAATAGATTAAGTCCTGGTGTACTGGTTAAGTCTAATAAAGAAACCGATGAACCAAAATAGCAAGCAAAGTTTAAAAAAGAACCTCCAAATCAGAGTAGGGGAAAAGGAAAGTTGGTCCTCTGAAATTACTTATAGATTAAGTTTATTGCAAAAAAGAGAAAAAATTAACATAAGAAAAATATTAAATGATAGAAGATAAAAACCATATAGAAAAAAATAAAAGTATAAAATTAGTATAATAAATATTGATCTTTCTTTTGTTGCCATTTAAATCATCTAGTGGTGTTCCCTTATATCATCAGCAGGATCAACACAGGTTGAAACTGAATCCGCTGTTAGTGGACCTAAGATGCTATATTAAAATAGGCATGTTGGCAGGATTAAGACGGGTTTAAACTGAATCTGAAGGAAAGAGGCCATAAAAGTAAATTTAAGAGGATTCGCTCTGATATAAAACGGAGAGCACAGCTGAGGAAATAAAGGGACCAAGGAATTGTGGAAGCCGCCTGAGAATATCCTTTATATGATAGATTGTCGTATAAGCCTGACCTGAGGGAATAAAGGCTTTCTAGACCTATTATTGGCAGCAACACCTGAACTAGGCTGGCAAAGCATGAGAATATAGAAACATGCTCTGCGGAGGAAGCAGCAATAAGAACATGGAAAGAAAAAATGCATAGAAAAAGAATTACCCAGCGATGAATTGAGCAAGGAAAAAGGAGTTAGACTAAGAAAAATCAAACTTAAGCTATTCTGGAGGACTCAGTCAGGGATCAAAGCAGCGTCTGCTTCTGAAAATCTTCATTTCTAGATAATCTGGTCAATTGGGGTATGTATTGGATTATTATTCCCACATTACTCAGCTTAATCAATTATAGTAAATCTGCTTATCCACTGGGAGATGAGACTCACTAGTGGACAAGGGACTTATAAATTACCTGCAATAACGATTGTGTGGAGAAATAATCATACTGAGCCCAATTGATCTTCTAGATTTTGATACAAGATTGTTAATGTCTCGTTGGGGATGATCCCCGCCAATAAACAAGTGTTAAGGTTTGTCAATTTTAATATTGATAATTTAATTAACTTGTAGGAGTCAATCAGGTTTTTTCATTAATTGACTAAGGGGTTTATTAGTTGCTAAGCGATTGATGACGCCCATGATAAGAAACTTGTGAGTTAACTTTTTAGGGATTACAACCTGCTGTTTATGGGTAAAGGTCCCATTACCTAAGCAGGTTGCTAACCTAATAATTATGCACGCTGGGATTGAGCGAAATCACTGGGACACATTTCTCAATTTAACCCAGAAGATGTTGCATTTATGTTCACCAGTGAAATCTTACTAAACTAATGAAGAAGATCATCATTGGGCATGACTCTAAATGATTAAATTATTGGTAATGGCTGCCATTTTCAATTAGGGCGTCAACAGAAGAGTTGAACGCCAGATTTCCTTATAAATTCCCTTGTGTTTGATTAATAAAGCAGATAGAAAGTTAGAAAGATAAAAAAAGCTCAAGTACTTTATTAATTTAGACTGTCATACATTCATTTATAATTTACTCAAGGGACTAGAATGGAAGAATAGGATATCATTTGTCTAATAAAAAGGCTAGCTCTGCGGACTCTGCGTCATGAGAGAAGAGAAGAACCTTTGGACCTAATACTAAATTAACTATACCAGAAGGAAGAGCTAGAGGGAGAAGTTAATACCATTCCAGAAGCTCTACAAGAATTAGAAGGGCAAGCACCAGTTTTGTGTTGGACTTAATATTCAACTTGGCTATAAGAAATTCAATTAGGGTGATAGCGTCATACTATCACCAATTCAATTAGTTACTATGAATTTTTATCTACAACTCATACAACGCACATAATAAGCCCTGTTCAGTTTATTGGATAGATAAAAGCGAGTAACAAAACCAGAAGTCTACATTTGGTACTCATTGTCAAGAGTAACCAATGCTATCAAAAGTTAACATCTAAATTTAAATTTTAAACTAGTTATTTTATCAATTTTTACCACTACTTCAGCATCAGGACAAATGAAAAAACAAAGGTCCTTTTGTTTTTTAAGCTGCATAATAAAATGCTAGTCTGAGCCCAAATAAGGTAGTCTTGTTTTAGCTATAATTTAGGCATTTACTCAACTACTTGCATAAAATTTGCATCTTAAAAAATTAGATAAAGACATTCTGATCTCCAGTCATCACCATGAAGTGGTTTTCTTACTTTATTAGCTCTTCTTGGAAACTCTTTTTGAAAAAAAATACAAGCCTCAAAATAGCCAACAGATGTCTCTCTTATAGAGACATGCGTTGTTGATACTACTACCAAAGTCCATAGACCTCTCCAGTACCATACTACCATATTGAGGAATTCTTGGTGGATGCTTTATTTTTTGCCATTTTCTAATTCTTAATATGTTTACCTTGTGCATTGTCCTACCATATTAAATTTTAGTATCTCTTATCAGTTATCATAATATCACCTGAACTTCTGATTATCAATGGCTGATTGTTTATGTCTTAGCAGAAAATGTAAAAAGTTGGATAACTAACACAATGCTATTGATAAAAAATATAAGTATCATTGCGGTTTAAATCAACATTTACTGAAGCTTTAAATGTGGAATAATATAAAGAAAATTATACAAAAATTAGATTTGTTATTCTATTATTTTTTACAGTATAGTCCTGGTGAATCACTAATACTTTAATTCTTATTTACATAATTTATTATCACTTTTCATATGCATAGCTATATATCGACCTTTTATATATTCAGATATAACTTTTTTGTGTACTAATTGAATATACTTCTAGTCACCATTTAATTTAAATGTATGAGATCTATTGAAGTTTTCACCCTCTTGGATAAATTTACTCCAGATACTTATGAGTTTGATTCACCTTTACATCTCATTGTTATTGTTGTAAAGCATACAGTCATCTATATGGAATAATCTAGTGTGTGACTTCATTGTGCCATACTGTCCTGCATATTACCTTTCAAAGATAGAGCAATGGAATAATCCTTAACTTGTTTTCTACTATAGTTCTTTAATGCCTTAATATAACACCCTGATGTTAGTTTATGATCATCCTTAAACCAAAATAATCTTAATGGTTAGACTGGGTGACATCCTTACAACAAATTTAATGTAGTAATTAGTATCCAATTGATTAAATAATATAGGTAAATATATCTTTGCAGAAACTAAATACAACCTGTTAGCATATAAGTACAAAACCATAAAAACATATTCACAATTGCAACCATAAGTATTTAATGTGCCATTTATCAGGAAAGAACATATTAATAATGTTCCTCAGATTCACATAATTTCATTTAAATAGTATACATAGGTATTAAAGTTTAAATTTATTACCTAGAATAGATTAATACAAGTATATCACTAAATAATGCATTCAAGGTTAGGCTTGGCCATGACAGCGCCTAAGTTATAATATGAGCTTTGATACATGTGGTAAGCAGGTTTTTTTTCCCGCCATAATAATTTTATATGTTTTATTGTCACTTATATTAACGGTCAAATCACATGTGTTCATATATAATAAAATAAAGAATATGAATAAGCAATTTTGAAGTAGTAAGAATCTTTTCTGACTTGAAGCTCTTAAACAGACAAACTTAATCATTAAGATCAAGCTCATTAGGTCCCAGTGATACTTCTTTTACCAATTATATTTATAGTATTTGAGGCAAGCTGATTAGGGGATGGACATTACCAAAATAAAGAAAGAAGTTATTATCATGAAACCTGAGCAGGGTCAACTTGTTGTAGAAAGTTTTTCCACCTCCATATCAGGACTCAGATTTTTCTGGTTACATGGGTAAGGTTTTCGTGTTATTAGACCTAATAACCGCCAATAGCTTCCTTCAGCTGGCACCTCAAGTGATGTGTGAAGGGTGGGAATCAAGCCTGCAACCTTCAGGTTGGTAGCTGTATGCCCTACCAACTAACCTTCCACACCCCTTCTTTTATCATTTAGAGGTCTCAATATTGGCCATATTCCACCACCTTGAGGGCGCCTAATATCAGTCCAGTCTACTTCAAAGGTCTCAGAATAATTAAATACTGAACTTTAAAAAAGTATATTATTTTCTATAAAATTTATACTTATACTTGGCAAGATTTTATTATAGTGGTTATTTCTTCAGTATGGTCCTCATAACATCCTGTAGCCATTTTGTAGTATAAACTTACTATAAAGTTAGCTACTAAAGCACCTGTTGGAAGTCAAAAAATAACTTGCGTTCTGGTATTTGTTCCCAGAGCAGTGTCTAATAGTAAATTAAAAAACATGTAGCTTTTAATCCCTTAGCGTTTATTGCTTACTGGTTCCTTTAGCTTTTTATATCTAACGCAGCAATGCATATCCAGTGATGGCATTAGAATGAACTTTTTAAAGTAAATGTAGATTATTTTATGCATATATAACTGTTAAACATATCCAAACTCTCAGAATATAATCTCTTAATAATTGTTCAGGTACAACTGCACAATGCCACTATCTACATTTTTTATACAAAAAAATATTTTGCACTTATTACAGTCAAGGCATCAATATAATAATCATAAAAAGTTTCAGAATTGGGATAATATAAAACAAGTGCTTTTACAATTAACCTCAGTAGTTCATTGAAAATATTTTGGAAAGCTTATTATATATGAATTCCTCATTGGCCTTGAAAAAGTAAATAAAGTTTCATTTATTTTGTCTGAAGTCCATTAAGAACAAAGAAATAGTATAATATCCTTACCAATAAATCTTGTACAATCCATTTTCTTCACAAATTTTCATCTTATAGATCACCTCAGTCTTGCTTATTTAGTCTCTCAACTCTAATGCATTACATGAAGCCCAAACATTTAGCTGCTCTGAAAAAAGTGACAATTTTTGGATTTTTTTGATGTTTTTGTTGGCCAGTTGCTAAAAACTGTTCAATATTTTAGATGCTCATGTTAAAAATGGCTCTTAAGAGTCAAAATAGTAACATTAAGTTCAGTGTGTAAACATACATTGGGTATTATATAAGACAATGACCTTGGAAAAAACACAATAAATTATATTATTGAAAAAAAGTTTGATTAAACAAAAACAAAACTATAAGCAAACCATAATATTAAATACTAAAGTTGGTTAAGGGCTTAAGTTGGATAGTTTTAATAATGGTAGGCTCTAAGGAAGCTACAATTATAATAAGTTTTCCTAAATGTCAGTCTTTTTCTGTTATGTAATAAAAGAAACCCTAGTTTTCATTGGTGCAAAATTATTCAAATTCTCAATAGCGCTTAGTAATTTATGGTCAATTGCATAAACGGGAAATACTGGGATGCTAATGCTTTGTTCTCAGAAAACTTACACAATTATAGCAATAAGCTTATTATAATTGCGACATTGGCAAATGGCCAAAGAGTAATAATATTGTAGTCTAGTTATGTGTTTAAGCTGAAATGGGTCAAGGTAGTTGGTAACATATCAAATATATATTTTTTATGGCTACCAGTCAAGGTAATCAATGTTATACAGGTTTTAGTGTTGTGACAAAAGGAATCTAATTATTTATTATATTTTATTACCATAGTTTTAGAGGTGCTTATTTGAGGTGAGCAATAGTATAGTAATACTACATATTGACACCAGCGCAGCAGTGAGGTATGTTAATCAAGAGCCTCTGTCTATATATTAGGTAATTAGAAAACTAGAGTAACAAAATATTATGTTCATATAGTTGACTGAATATTGCAAAAGTTCATTAAAGATTTGTGACTATACACTGATGTTGTCAAGATATTCAAAGACGCATGGGGCATATGAATTATTTAGATTAACATCCATAGATCTTTAAAGGGTTGTTGGCAGTGCATAAACCCTATGCATCCTCACATGTTGAAAAAATCCTGAGACATATTATTGCATTTTTTCTGCTCTTCAGGTTGAATGTCAGTATTCCAATAACTGGGGATTAATTCCATTTATAAAAAATAGCGCCTAAGTTTCTAGCAAATCAGCATTAATTTTATGGTGTGAATAGCTATCCTTTTTAATATGGTATTCAACTTTGTGTAATCGTTGACTAAGATATTTATCCTGTCTTTCTTTGTACAGGCAAATAGGATATGACTGCCAGGATTTTAAATGGTGAGTGAGTTGAGATCTCTACTCCCATACTGAGCCCTAATAAATCAACCCTCATGATCAAAACCTGTCCTCAAAGGCACCAATGGAAAATTTGATCAGTAACATCATGCGCATGAGAATTGATGGAGATACCTTCTGGAATTTCACCTCAACTTTCTGAACCGCAAAAAGCATGACTCCCACATTGTGATCATGAGGATGATGCAGGACAATGAGGTTTTGACCAGGCAATCAATTCAGAAGGATGTGAAAGATCATGATCATAAAGGCCTATGGAGGTCCTCTTGGCATCATGTCCTCACTTGTCCTATAATTATTAAAACCTTTATAAATTATTAAATAAAGTACCTTAACCCATTCTTTTATCTTCATTGACCTCTGCACTAGTATTCAGCTTTGTGTCCATCTTTGAACCCCAGCTACAGTTAAGAAAACTGTTGTGCTGAGATAAATGGTGTTCACTACAGGGAGCTCCAATGTCATGAGTTTGTCTATAACTCTCCAAAACCCAGCGTTGTGGTGCTCAGTGCACAGGACCAACACAATGGAACTAGTAATCGTTATTATAATGAAAATAGAATAGCAGAGGGTGATTGAGAGAAAGACTTAGGGCAAGGGTGTTGAGAGATATGAATATAGCAATAATTCTTAAGCTTCAAAACGTGGCAGTGGCCCATAGGGTTGTGACTAACCAAGTTTGATACAGTGTTAGAGTGCACTGGTGACCAGGTTTGGAGGAAACCTAGTAGGGCCAGAGGTATAACTTAAGTTGTGATGATTTTAAATAAAATAAAATGGCTAACACTTTGCAAGACCTTTATGAAGAGGTCCGCACACAGGTGCACCCAAGTCCATATATTAAAAAACGTAAGACAAATAAGAGGTTTATTTGGGAAAAAGATGCCCAACAAGGAGCGTTGGTCATGAGAGAACATATTTAAACAACCTTGGAGTAATTCTGGGTCATCAGAAGTGGTCCCAAGCCTTGGTGCACCAATAGGCACATGCTTCCGTCAGAAAAGTACAAACTTTGAAACTGACCTCACTCAAGTGATTAATTGAAGTTGTATCTGACTCAAGATTGTAATTTTGTAAATGGAATGGGGTTTGAACCCCCGATCCCCAACTAACTGGTTTGTCACATCATTGTTAATTAAAATAGCTCATCCATTCTAACACCTGAGCTGAAACAAGGGGCTGGGCATTGTGCACCTCACTTTTACCAACCTGGGCATATTTGGCTTGTACCCAGCGTTGGTCCAAGGTGTGCTTGAGGTCAGGAAGGTCCTGAAGTCTAACCTTCTGGACCTCCTGCCGCCCAGCCTTGTCCTTGGGGTTGATGCCTTCTATTAAGTCATGTAAGCATGACATCCAAACAGTCCAAGTGAAATGTATATCATGAAAATGGAGAACAATACCCGTTAAGAAAACTAGTCTGCCAAACAGTTGAGAAGTGTAACTCATTTTTTAACGCTTCTCTGTACAAATTAACTCTTCTAAAGTCAAAAACCTTGAGTTTTTGTGCACCTTTTCAATTTAGCATATCATTAGCGACAATGATTGATAACAACTCGAATATGAGATTCTCAACGTAAGTATTCAACAAATATTAATTGTCATCTACTCTGTGAGAGGCCACTCCAGTCACTCTTGAGCCTCTTTGGTGCCATCCACGATGTAAGATTTATATACTTTGGCCCTAATACCCTCAGGAAAGTTAGCTTTGGTTACTGAAATCTATCTTTGAAGCTTCATCCATCAAGCCATAAACCACATCCTTCAAATAGTTTCATTGCATTACCATTAAGTAGTGTGAAAACTAGGGCTCACTAAAACCCTACGCTCTAATATTGTTGATTTTTATTGGTGCCACCTCCTTCATTCATGACAATTTAGAAACCATTGTCAATACTCATCAGTTAATTAACAAAGCCCATAATCAAATTGGTATGCTAGATAGTGGTATTCTGGGTTATCTTGAAAACCAGCTTCGTCAAATTGTACAGCTCCTCAAGTCCACCAGGAGCCAACGCCTCAACTAGATCAAGGACCTTATGCGGACAATCTAGCACTACCAGGAGTTAGCCTCCCAGGATATCTCCTCCTCGAGTGAAGAGACTGAAGGTCCCGTAGACCTCAAGAAACTTCTGGTCCCACAGTGCCTACTCCTGGCGATCCTAATAACTCCTAGAAAAAAGTTCTAATGGTGCTCGCTGCCTTACAGTGTCAGATATAAAATGTGACTCATGGATGCAAGCTCCAAGTAAATGGAGTCCCTCTTGACACCAGAGTATCAATCAATGCCTTATTGTACAAGATGAGTATTCAGCTCATTTGCCAAGCTCACTGGCAACTGCATCACCTAACTTGAACAAACCCGTCATGGGTTCAAAACTCTCTTGAGTAAATTTGAAAAGTAGCTGCTCCTCCAAAGTGTTGAAATTTAAGCTCTGATGGAGCAAGTTTTTTCTGAAAAGCATCCATTACCTCTCTAAACCAAATTTAGGATGTGATCTAAGAGGATCTGGAAGAATTAAGATGACGATTGGATCAACAGTCCCCTCACAACTATGTGGAAACTGATATTTCTGAGCCTGCACCAGATCCTACCAGCAATACTTTTTCCACCCTTCTTGTGACTAACTTTAAGCCTAGCTTCAAGGAGAAATTCACTCCAGGACATGAAAGTATTAACTCCTACTTGTACGCTTACAAGAGTTTGATGGAGGAGGCCGCCAACCATCAGAAGATGAAGCACAATTACTACTGCTTGAATAATAATACTGCATAGAAAATTATGAATCTTAGTCTAAAGGAGTGTCATACTTAGGGAACAAGTCTATATGTCCTTAATCCAAGAGTTTTGAAGCAATCAGACTTTATCTAATTAGAAGCAAGTGTTCACGACCATTTGTTAAAATAAGGGTAAAGTCCTGTGGAGTTCGTCAGCCAATTCTATGGCCAAACATAACCCCTTATAACCACTAATCACTTTACATTGGATAATGCCATAACTGCGGTCTCTCAGCGTAAAGAACCTAAACTCAGGCCCAAAAGCATATGGTTGGCCAGAATAACAGCTTTACCTTTATCCAGTATTTAAAGAGGACCCTTATTGAAATTCCTGCGTCTTTCCTGCATCCCTAGACCTTTATGTCTGCCTACTCCAAACATCCTTGAGTCCACGTTATTAAGAACCAGAAGGACCCTAAACCTTGATGCTTCTACTGCAATGGATTCCGTCATAGCTAAGACTTGTTGGAAGAGAATTTCCAAACAGGAGGTGTCAAAAAACCCTTATTTAGGTGAAGCCTTGACATTAGGGCTATGATGTTTTTAGCACTAGTGGTGCCCAACCCAAAAGGGGAAGCCGCCACGCATTTTTATTTGCAAATGGGCCAAACAAAAGGATTATTGGAAAAATAAAAAGTCCTAATATGGCAACTCAGCTAACAAACTAGGAAACCATATCAGAAGGTGAGAAAGCTTTAAGGAAACTTTTGCCCAGCGCCCGCTTTAGCTGGCAGACCATGGTGGACAACATTGGGGTATGAGAATCAGTGACATGAGGCATAAAGAGGTATAGTTGTGGGTTTTCTTTGATGATGAGGCAGGCAGTGTCCATTGCCTCAACGTATTGAGAAAGTTGATTCCCAGCAAAAGTGATGAGAACAGGCACACAATTGAATGACTTGATGCACCGTTGGGTTTCAGGATAATTGAGGTCAAAAAGAGAAGTTTTTGCTGCGTCAATGCAAGTGTGGCTCAAACCAAAAAACAAGCTCCTCAATTTCATACTTCTCATCTTCCTCAAAATCGTGGGAAAATTAGGGATAGGAATACCCTCAATAAGGGGCTCCATTGCCCCATGGAGTCGCTGGCGGAGTAGGGTGTTGGCAGGGGCAGCTGCAGCCTCAACTGCCAATTTATTGATATTTTAATTAATTGAAAATTTGTTTTGAGGGCAAAAGTAGCGGAGATGTAAATCAGGAGGGTCAACAAAGAAAATCTCCAAAGAGAAATTTGGTTTTACATGGTATGGCCATTTGTCCACATCAATCCATTCAAGATCCTCTAATGGATTTGATTCAGCAAGCTCTGGGCCAGCCACCATAATTGGGGCAGTGGCAGGAGATGATTGGCCATGTGCTGTCAACCATGGCAGTTCAGCTGAAACTGATTCAACCATCAACTCAGGATTCCATAATCCAATCAAATTGTTATTAAATTTTTTATCAAATTTTGTTTTTGATTGGCTGCTGCTTTTGGAGCAACGCCAAACTTCCCTGAGATTGGGGGCTGGAGGATTGAGTCCCATTTGAAAAATTGGGGTTAACTGGCCATGGGCCCAACGCCCAAGGGATGAGTGGTGGAAGCGGTGGAAGCAGAAGCTGTGGGGCACTTGCACTTCAAGTGGTCAAGCTCAAAGCACAAGGGGCAAATGGCATGGCCATTTTTGATGTGCGCCCAGAATGGGTTATCAGGGGCAGATCTGATCACAGTGTGGGGGGGGAATTGCAAGATGAATATTGCAATGAGATGGGCAGATTATCATAAAGGCGTAAGGACCTGCCATATGATTTGCCCCATTTGGAACCACGAACTGCAGCATGGGGTCTGCGCTGTAAATGGCTAAATCCTCTTTGAGCTCATGGCAGAGGCATTTGGGGAGAGAAGGGTTGGCAACCCAGCAAACTGGACCACCAAAGTGGCCTCATCTGGGATCTTGGTTTGAATGGTGGGGATGGGGATTTTTTAAACATCAATTTCAACTTGGCTGCTGCTGCATCTGATTCTGAATGGAATCCTGGATCAAAGTACTACTTTAAAGGGTATAAGGCAATAAAGCCAAAGGGTTTAAAAAGCCGTGGCCATCCAATGATGGCTGCGCTTGTGTATGGGATAGATTCCCATATTCAACCCAGAGTCCAAAAAACAAATTTCTCTGTGAGAGCACCAAAGGGCTCCAGAGCACCACCTGGGAGCTTATAAGGTGGGACAAGTCCTGATGGGGGACATAACGCCTAGTAACGTTGGGAGGGCTAGAAGAGCCAGCCCAGGCGCTTTTGGCGTCGGCCAAAAGATGCCAGATGGCGGCGCACCACCACCCCAAGCTGGGTCAGCAGGCGTCGATTGCATCAACATTGGTAAAATTTTGCTCAATCAAGCGTTCATTTTTGTTTTTTTTTAAAAAAAGCTGAATTTGGCTTCAATTTAGTTATCAAAGTGAATAAAAATATTTTAGGTTTATGATGTATTAATTATTTTAATTGGTGTCAATTTTACTATTATTGCCATCATTTTAAAATTATAGATTCAATATTTAATTGGGGTTGAAACCACTATTATTATAATTTATCTACATATGCTTTATTTGCTCTTATATCAAAATCACAAATAATTTTTATATTTTTGAAAGTGAGCATTTCCCATAATAGCGCTGATTTTACACCCTAGCGAACTACAGATATGTTGCACCATTAGTAATCCACTGGCGATGAGATAGGGAATAATGGGCGAGCCAGGTTACTATCAATCATCTAATTAGGACTGAGGATGTATTCAGTGTTTGAGTCCTCTACTCAGCTCATTTACCACCTCTCTCCACATGTTATGCCTTATCACATGTTGGCTTCTTAATAACGGAAAATGGAAGCCACCTCATTGTGTTACCATTATTTTATCTCAATTAACCCTTGATGAGGAATCCTGATCTACTTTAACTCTGAAACTGGACTGTGCCATCACCTCCTGCATTCCTGAATCTCTTTCCACCCTCACACGTGGTATTCGCCTATCACTAATCAATTTCTTGATTTTCTCTTGAGAATTAAAATAAGACTAACCTTTTTCTTAATAAAGTACTTTTTACGATCTATATTTTGTAGTTTAAAGTCCAATTCTCTAGCACTGGCGACATTTCAGCCACAAGAATCGTCAGAAACCTCTGAACCTCTAGAGAAGGAAAGTTTAACTTGAGTTGTCCTGCCTGACACCTTCAAGTAACCAAGCAATCAATAATTTACCCTCAGCTTGTTGCCAAGAGAGCGCAAAGCTGAGAGTTGGGAAAAGGGCAGTCATCATTAAGGATGAGGCGCTTCATGCTGAAATCCCTGTACACACAATAAAGTTTATCAAACTCTAATGAGTCTGATGTTGTCATACCATAAAAAGATAACTTGGTACTCATCAAATTAAAGAGCCTGATACTGTTTACTCTTCTTCTGGTAAATCTCCTATGTTCCTCACACTACCCTCAGGTTGAGAACTTATTTATATGCGTTGTGATTTTAGTTTATAAATTTCTGTTCAAGCCATTGTTGACATTGGTTCAACATGAATTTTATTTCATCAAAATAATGAAGCGCATTAATTCGCACCTAAATTGTCACACTACATGAAGTAAAGCACACCTGGACCTCAATGCACTCAGTCCAATTGGGCCTATTGCTCGCTGTCCAACTGCTTTAACAAGCTTTCAGAAAATACCTCAACTGTTGCATTTGAAAAACTAAGTTAAGGCCTAATCCCTCTGGACCCAGTATCATTAGGATTTATCTGCTGTCATGCACTATGGTAAAGGATTTCTTATTCCCCGCTAGGACATAAAGTCCCACTGATTTATGAGACTCCACTGCTGCAAAGATGTAGGTTAAAGATCAGGCTTGTCTATTAGAAAGCAATAGTCAGGTTGACAGGATCAAATATCATGTAAAAGTTTTGCAAGTATGGATACCCCTCCAGTGGTAGATGGTCAGGAGGGCATGCCTATTTACTTGCCCAAGCCAACTACAATACCGCCAAAGCCCTAGGTCATCATTAGTACCCAGGTACATATCCTTATTTCCTCATGTCAATTGCTGTAAATATGTGGGGTGGATATCCCATCTGTCAAGGAGGTTCTGACCTCTCTAAGATTGTTAGATCCTGCCTATGCTGGATCCAAATCAATGCTTCTTGTAACACCTCGTTGACAAACCAATGACTATGGGGCTTAATACAATATCTGCTTATGTTTACCTCCTTACTGTAGAGCCATTGATGATGTTTGTAGCCTTGGAAGTCTAGGGGATTTTGGTATAGGAAAACCCCCATTGGTAGCACTAGTTGACACCTCCATTGGAAAAGGGCTCACCAGAGAACAACAGAACTAAGTTATGAAATTAATGGAAGAATACTCAGACATCTTCTCAGCCTCTAAATATGACTTTGGGAAAATGATGGCGTTCTACATCACGATGAGACTGAAGACTCAACCTACTTGATCCTATCCATACCAAAAAAGTAAGGTTGAAGAGGCAAAGGTGAATGTTGAGCTCAAGCAGCTACTATATGCCAGTTATTGGTGCCTTCCCTAGCCCTTGGACCTCCCCTCCATTGTTAGTTTGAAAGAAGGATGACAATCATTAGTAGTGATGGGCTATTGATGACTTAACTCAATTACAAAGAAGGACAGTTACCCCTTGCACCAGATTTACAACTCTCTACACTTGCTTGCTGGTTCCCAATATTTTCTGCTATGGATTTCGCTAGCAGGTACTGGAAAGTAGAGCTTGCACCTGAAGTTTAATCCAAATATGCACTTTTAGCCAGATGCGCACACAATTTTCCCAACCGCGGTGTACATCGCACCTCACTCCATGTCATGCAGTTGGCTGGACCTAGGTTTCAAAAGCAAAGAGGCAGCAGACGAGGCTGCAGAGGTGCACGTAGTGGTCAAACTCCCCGAAGGGCAATGGGTCATCAAAACCAAACACACCAGATGGACAAAATCAAACCAAATTTTCCTCATGTTTGACTTTTTGCCTACTACGGTAAAACGTGACATTTTGGAACAACACCTGAAAGATGGTCTCGCTGCATGTGGTGAAATACAATCTTTCAAAATGCAATGCTTCACACTGATGCCACACCTGTGCACTGGCAAAGCCATCGCAGTCCTGATCCCAACTGAGGAGATTGTGAAGGACCTAACCCAGATCCTGCACTCCACTTTTATTGATATTGCAGGGCATACCACCCACCCATTCCAGGTGACCATGGACAGCGCGCCCCCCATCTGCACACACTGTGACGCGTTCAGCCATAAGGCGCATGCATGCCCCACCAAGGAGGGCTTCACATTCCAAGAGCACCCCTCAGTGGCCATGGCCAGCGGAGAGGTGCACTACGAACCAACCACAAACACCAAAGAGGCTTTCCCGTGGGGAGCACAAGGCTGCTACCTTCTGGTAAAGCCTATCTCCCCACAAGAGCGGAAGAAGGCTAAGCAGGCCTGCAGGGCCGCGGCCAAGGAAGCGGCCAAAGCCACCACCACTATCCCACACTCACAACGCCAGGAGGACATGGAAACCTTCGCGGCGGAAGCAACTCAGGAATCCATCAACCAATCAGATTGGGAAGCCCATGCTGAGCGGGCCACTCAATCTGAGGATTCAATGGGGGATTCAATCTCACCCAATTGTTGCACCCAAGCTCCGGTCAAAACTGACTTGGGACTTATCCCAACTGAAAAATTTTTTTTGACCCACTCAACGGTGCACCAAACTCATCTGCACCGCAAAAAATTCGTCCAACGTCAGGAAAACAAAAAGTGAAGGCTAAAGCCAATGCAACTCTTTCCACAAAAATTAACAAAAGCCCTGATAGCATTGCTGCTAACACCTGCACTGCTGTGAAGGCCCGTGGGGATCTAGAGGAGGCTGGTGGGCCCATGTGCCTACCCCCTCACACCTAAGGTGCGATGGGGGAGACCTTCACTTTAGGTATGTTGAACATCGCTGGACTCAAGGCCTCCCCATCCCAGGCTAGGAAGCTGAGTTTTTTACAACACAATTTACCCGTGGATATCCTGGCCATCCAGGAGTCCCACTGTTCACAAGGTTCTGAGGAAGCTTGGAAAACAATGCTCCTCCCATCCCTATCCTTTTGGTTGAAGCACTGTGGGGTGCTAATTTGGAAAAATAATTTTAAAATTTTTATCTTCAGAAACATTCCTAAATGACCGAGTTCTAGTTGTCACTTTCTTGTGGGCTGACATAGCGCATGCAATTATCAATATTATGCCCCAAACAGTGCATGCGAGCATCAGGAGTTTTTCTCATTGGTCAAATCCCTCCCGCTACCCCCAGACTCTTTCCTAGTCAGCGACATGAACTGTTGGCTAAACACACCAATGGACCGGTGGCCTGCCTCACCCCACGCCCCCCAGGGTCATGTAGAACTGCGCGTTCTAAAGGCCACCCTTAGGTTAATGGATGCACTGCTGCAACATGCCCTGCTGCTCGAAAACATGACGCGTCCCCATGTCCACAATGGCCAACTAAGGTCCATGACCCGCATCAACCTTATCCTAGCGCCGGCGAAATTCCAACCCCACATCTCCCACTTCAAAACAACAAAAATGGAATTCTCCAACCATTGACTAGTCTCACTAACCTACCACCTACCTGTCACAGCTGCTAAGGCCCCACATTGGTGCAAAATCCGCCCCTCCAAGATTGCATCGCCAGGATTTTCCACGTGGGTGGAAGTGGCAACTTTGGCAAAAAGTTTGTTGCACCGTTTTGTGTGGACCCCATTTCCACATGGGCAACTTTCAAAGATGACACCATCCGCCACTCTCACCATCTCTCCTCCAGACGCTCATGAGCCACATTGGCAGTCATTTCGCGCGCTCTGGCAGAGTTGGCACACCTGAAGTCCAACGTCCCAGCTACAGGATACAGCTCTGCATGGGGACAGATGTGGGCGGAGGCAGCTGCCCACCTCAACGCACTCAAAAGGCAACACAAACATTGGGTTTGTGTTTAGTACAGGGCCACACGCATCACAAAAGGCGACAAGTGCACCGCACATTTCTTTAAAAAAAATTTTGCACCACGCCAGAGCGTGGCCTGCACACAGGTGCGAAGATCATATGATTCCATTTGTGGATATGCCAGCCAAAGTGGCAATCAAAACAAAAAAGTATTACTCCAAGTTGTTCTGATCCAATCCAATTCAGCCGGCCAAAGTGGCAGAATTTCTTGACTGAGCCCACATCCGCACCATTTTCTGATACCTGGAAATAATGAATTTGATTATTCTGACCAAATTATGGACAGCCATTCATGGTGCGCCAAACCAAAAATACCCAGGCCCAGATGGTATTCCATATGAGTTCTACAAAAAGTATTTCAAATATATATCCCCATTGCTGCTCGCCTCACTTAACCAAAGTCTGTTGGAAACGCGCCTCCTACCAGGAGGACATGAGTCCTTTACCGTCACACTCTTCAAGAAAGGGGATAAGATAGACTTAGCCAACTGGCGCCCCATTTCCCTAACAAACATAGACACTAAAATTATAACAAAAATCATGGCTAACTGTTTAGGGACTGTAGCTTCAGCCACCATCTCCCCAGAACAATTTGGTTTCATACCCAGAAGGTTGATTTGGGACAACGTGCACTCTGTGGCTAATGTATGTCAATCCACAGCCTCTGGGGCACTTGTATTCTTGGACCAACAAAAGGCCTATGATAGAGTAAACTGGGAATACCTAAGGGCCTTCCTCCATCAGTTCCGCTTATCCCCTCGCTTCATCAACTGGGTAATGCTGCTCACGGAATCTGCAACAATGGCAGTATGTGGCCCTGGCTTCCTAACGGAAGTAGTCCGCCCTCAAAGGGGCTTGCGACAAGGGGACCCCCTCAGCCCACTCTTATACAACTTCAGCCTTGACCCACTACTGCGAAATGTGAATGCCCAACTCACTGGGGTCCATGTGCCAGGCCAAGCCCCAGTCAAGATAATGGCATTCACAGATGATTGTGTGGTTGGGGTGTCTAATAATCAAGATGCACGCGCGCTTATAGCTCTCATCCAGGAGTATTCCCAGGTAAGCAACGTGGCACTGAACACTTCCAAAACTGAAATCATCCTCCTTGGTCAGTTTCAGAACTGCTGGACCCCAGCAATTATTTCCTAACCCAGCTCATCTGCTCGCCCACGTCCTCGCCCCACTCACTCAACACACACTGCCCCACTGGTGCTCCCCTTTGTGCCACGTCCTACCATAGGACTGGTACGCCATCTGGGCGTGTGGATGGAGGCAGGCGGATATGCGTCAGCAGTAATGGAGTGCCTTATTCTGGACAACGTGACGAAGAGAATCGCCTCTCTCAGAGCCCACCCTACTTCCCTCACTGGCAGGGTTGTTTTAGCCTACTCTATGCTCCTCTCCAAAGTCTGGTTCAGAGCCCACGCCATCCCCTTCTCCCCAAGCTTCTTCAAATCCTTGTATGCCTTGCTGCAAGGATGGCTTTGGTCAGGCCACCCTCCACCAGTATGACTAGAGGTCATGTTTGGCCCTCATCATCATGGTGGCATGGGCCTGCTTGACTTCAAAGCCCATGCTGCCAAGATCCTGGGCACCTGGATTGTGGCTGTCACTGCCCCTACGCTCCCCTCGCAACACTGGTCCTGCGCAGCCCACTCCAACTTCTCCCGCACCTTGGGCCTCAACAATCCATCGAACCCCCACTCCCTGATGAAATACCTCGCATCACACACATTGGCCACAGGACCTCATGGGACTAAAACCCACTACAAACGAATCCTACTCTCCATGCAGAGCGCTGAATGTAGAATTTGTATTAGCGGACATACAACCCAAAGAGGCCGCCCCTCTCCTCAGTTCACACAAGAGGTACAAGGGCTACCCATCCACGATGGCGTGATCCCCATTCGGCCCCATGTCCTATCCAGGGTGGACTACCTGGACATGATGGACATCCCTTACTCCATTGTGAGCCAAAAAAACTATCTGGAAATACGTACACTATCCTCTGTTGCAGCCTCAATTCCGCTCCCATGTGTGGTGCTGCCTGAGGCGGGTGTATCGTACAGCTGAGCGCTCTAACGCTTTACACTCATCCTGTGTCGTGTGTGGCCAGTATGGAACGCTGTTCCACCGCCTGGAGAAGAGCCCTACCTCTAAAGTGATATGGCGCGAAATTCAACGTCTGCTGGGCCAGGATCAAACGCATCCTTCAGTCTGTCAATAGATATGTTTTCACTATCAATGGCCTCCTCTATTCCACCCTCCCTCCGTGCTTTGGTGGTTTTACTCGCCATGTGGACCATCCACACGATTGTCTTAGATGCCATCGCAGGCTCCACCCCCACCCTCCCAGAAGCTGTCCACAGATTCCAGTCTCATTTGGTAGACCACTTTTAAGCATGGATGTTTGGATACCTTCCACCGCATCACCAACAGCTGGTCTCCTCCTGGTTCCCAGTCTGATTCATTAAATCAGACCCCTTCCTCCACACGTGTTCAGTTGTGGTTACGGCCCCTCCACACGTTCCCTCCCCCTCCCCATAGTGGCGTCCCCACTGGCAACAATAGATAGCATCGCTTTTCTGAGGTGCCTCCCCTGGTACTAAGTTTTGTCTCTTCTGAGTCATATTCGGAAGTGTCCATCCCATGGTTGGCCTTCCCCACAAAAAAATTTAAATTTAATATGCACTCTTAGCCAATGAAGGGTTATTTGAGCCAATTTGGAGGCCTAGGACCTTTGCAACTTTCCGCCACCTTCCAACGCGCCAGATATGAGATCCAGGGGACTTAAATCTATCATATGTCCTCATTTATCTTGATGAATTCATTGTCTTCTTGAAAACTTTTAATCTCCAATTGGAACATCTCCGTAATGACTTCATTGTCTTATAAAGGCCGCAATAAAGCTTAAGCCTTTGAAGTGCTCTTTCTTCCAATCTGAAACGGAATTCCTCAGAAAAATGGTCTCAAAACATAGAATTCAGACTATTCTGGATAATGTCCTTGCCATTAAGAAGATGTTGTGCCTCAGAGCCTTAGGAATACTCAAGTATTCCTTGGCATGGTGGGTTATTATTGTCAATTCATCCCTTGGTTTGCTGACTTAGCTGAACCCTGGTCCATCTTTTACAAAAGAATGTAACTTTTGAGTTGCGGCCTGAACAGAAGCAGATTTTATTACGTTGCAGACTTCTCTTTGTACTAAAGCTATTTTCAATCTCATCCACATTTTGGCCAGCCATTTTTGATATTAATGGGTCTAATGTTGTCGCAGTTGTGGCTAACCTAGCTCAACATGATGAAGATCAGGTCAGTCATCCAGTGGATTACTTCAGAAAGTCCTTAAGCTATGAAAATGCAAACATAGTGTTGCCAAGTGTGAGTTCTTGTTCAAGTTGTTGACATTCAAGCATTAACAGATCTACAGATATGGCACGCATTTCACCAACCTCACTGACCATTCCTCACTCCAATGGCTGTAGCAGATGAAGGGCCCAGACGGCCAGTTAGCATTATGAGCACTACAACTGCAGATTTATGACTTTTATTGTTGTCCATCACGCAGGAGCAATTCATCAGAGTACCCATGGTCTTTTAAAGATACTGGTACTTGATGCTTTGATTCTTGAAGAAGGCCAACTGTATGATATAATTGGCCAGCCTGAGCAATAGGAGTTGGAAACTCCAGAGAGCCAAATTGAACTATAAAAGATGAACTGAGACACTTAATTTAAAGAGTGAGATGTATAAGAAAATCAACAAGAATTGGCTTCCTTATATCCACCCTTCGTCATTAACTGGTCATTTTTGAAGGACACATGACCTTGAGACAGAGCAAAGAAAATACTTAATGATTGGCTAAAGAAGTGATGCTATTGGGATCGTATGGTTGAGACCATCTAGGAAGTTCTAAAGGCATGTATGACTTGTTGATCCCAAGATTGGGGTAGTCCCAAGTATTAACATTCAGTTGTGGCTCCTAAAGCCCTTTTGTGTTGTCAGCATCAATTTAATGGTCCCTCTGCCTACCAGGTTAAATGGTCATAGTATGATCTATTACTGTAGACCATTTGATTAAATGTGTTTAAGCAATTTCTGTTTCAGCTGCAACTACAAAATACATTGCCCTATTCCTTATTCATTCTGTTTTTATTCAGCATGGATGCCCAAAAATTTGCTTTAGGACAGTTGGATAAATTTTACCTCGCAGGTAGTACATGAACTAACTTTGCTTTTTGGAACTTTTAAAAATTCTAAACCATCTATAATCATTCAATCAATGGGTCAGTGGGGCATCATAACAGAAATCTCAATTTTATTTTGTGGAAGATGGCTGCCTCTGACCCTATGCGCTGGAACCACATTTACCCAGCACTTTTATAGCTTTCCATATAAGCTACCACCAAATAATCAAGATGTCACCCTTTAAAGCTCTATATGGGCGTACCCCTTGACTTCCAAGTAGCGTTCAGCCCCTACACAATACTTCCATGCTTAAGAATTCTTACTTTGCCATGAGTACCTTAGCGAAGAAATATTCTGGCATTAAGACCTGGCCACTAAAGGAATTTTTCCCACCACAGAAAGGGAGACATCCCAATCTAATGTCAGCTAACCCTTCTTACCAAATATCATTATGTGACCTGGTTCTCTTTTATCACCACCAACCTGGAGATTAACAGAACAAGTTTGGCGTTCTTAGGTTCAGACCCTTCAATGTCATTCATAAAGTGAACTTTTAGTACTCTATTGCTGACATTATTCAGGGGACAGTGGTAAACTGAGTACATGAGCCGTTTCCTACTTCATTATACTCCCCTTCAACAGGACTTTGAGGGGGCATTGTTGAGATTTAAGATGGTGAAGTGTCAAGATACCCACTCCTGAACTGATCCCCAATAAGTTGACTCTCATGCCCTTATGATCAAAAACCATCCTTGAAGGCACCAAAAAGAAATTTGATCAGGAAGAATCTCGTGCATGAGAATCAATGGAGATGCCTTCTGGAATTTCACCTCTGTTTCCTGAGCCTTGTAAGGCGCGACTCTCACCATTGCAGTCACAAGGACAATGTAGAATAATAAGGGCGTTGACCAGGCGGTCAATCTGGAAGTATGTGAAAATTTTGATAATTTGGGGCCATGGTGTCTTCTCAGCATCATGTACCCACTCGCCCTAAAAATATTAAAGGCTTTTAACTAATAAAGTAGTCTATTTCACTCCATCTTTATTGTCTTCATCGACCTCTCTGCCAGTCTTCAACTTTGAGACCATTTTCAAACTCTGGCTACAGTCAAGAGAGCTGTTATGCTGAGAATGACCATTGACTCTTTTATGAGATTTTCTTCACCTTTTTCACCAACTTTAACTTTTGTGACCATTTCTTCCATATTACTCATTTTTAACCTTTCTTGTCTAGATTATTGCATGATCCAGCATCAATATAATAAAAAACTCCTTTAGCATTACCAAAAAAATTTGTTTAGTACTGGTGGTGATCAACCCAAGAGGGGGTCCTCCACGCATCTTTATCTATGGTGTGCTATAAAAAGGGATGATATGATAAAAAATCCTATAATGGTGCCACGGCGTTAACCTAGGCATTTATTCTAAAAGGAAAGAGGGTACAGGGGGATATTCGTCTGGCACTAGCATCAGGTGGTGGGCAAAGGCAGACAGAAGGGGGATAGGAGTATCAGTGGTGTGTGGCAGAAGGAGGTACCATAATTAAAACTATCCTCTCAAAAATAGTAATAAGTTTTAAATAAATAAGCCTTAATTTTTTAACTCATAGAATTTCTCTTAGAACACAGTAAAATTAGAATGTCTTAAGCACTATAATGCTACTCTCTTTAGATATTTCAAATAGAATTTTATAATTTTACTTATACAAGGGTAAAAACTGACATCTTGATTATGCTTATTTGCTTTGATTTGAAGTTTAATTGACTAATAGAGCTTAGTTTCTATACTAATAAAACAATCTCAGGCGCAACTGAAGACTATTATTAAGATATCAAAATACGGCATAAAACTTATTATAGAGTCCTTCAAACTTATAATAAAATCCTAACTATACCACAACATAGTATCTGTATGGTGCAAACAAACTTTATTCTATTAAATAAACAACTTAGTTTCCTTCAAACATGTTGCAATTTCTCTGAACACCTGCTCATATTCTGATAATAACAGAATAATTCCATATTAATAGATAAAAATTAGAGAAGTAGCTTTTCTCTCTATGTTTCAATTTCTTATTTTTTTAGAACTTTTATTTACTGCCTCAGTATTCTACATATATTTGAACTTGGTTCATCTAAAACAAAGGCCTTTATTTTTGATGTATTAAGAAATTACCATAAAATCGTTTTCGTTAACTTGATTGTTTAGCCTCAAATATAACTTTTTTAGAAAAAAAGTAGTCACAATAATTTCCAAATGTGGTAATCATCTGCAGTTAGCCATTCCATATATCTAATGATTATCTATGTTCTGCACTATATACAGTATTTGTGATTGTCTATTACAAAAATCTATAGACATATGCCTATAGTCAATAATATCCTGTACTTCAACTTTTAATGAAATATCAGCTTATGTATATTTAAAGTAAGACTTGTTATATTTATTAAGATAATGCTATTGGTTTTGGGGTTTCCTTTAATGATTTAACTACAGGTAAAAAGTGTATAAACATGTCTAACCAGGAAGATATGTTAAAATAGGCCAAATAAATGGTATCAAATTTGGTAGAGTCCAGTTTTTTATTTGGAACAATCTTTTAATAGAGCTTCAAAATTTTTATCTACTTCTTAGTGAACCTCGGGTTTTTATCTTGTCAAAATGTAAAACACTTCATTCTACAAGGTTCACTGTATCAGGTAAAAATTGCTTATTATAAAGAATTTGAGACACAGACCAGTGTCTTGAGTTGACACAACTTTAAAAGAGATCTCAGGCTGAGAAGAAGTAGAAAACTTTTAATCCACTCCTTTTTTCCTTTTAGTCTTGACTTTATGGTGCACATCATTATGGATGTCTTTAGGTTTTTAGTATCAAAATCAAAATTATAGAAGACTTTGTGTATGCATTTATAGCAAGTAAAAATTCTTAACGTCCAACTAATTAATGCGTTGTCTCACAAGTTTTATTTTGATACTTAGTGACTTTTTTCATATGAAAATTATATGGTTCCTTGTTGTTATCTCTAAGTCTTGTGGCAATACTCCATATATATATAAAAATATGAATGGCATTATGGCTGCCATTTAACACTAGCAACATGACTAAATAAAAATTAACAGTATGTTTGGCTTTCATACCACATTGTTATCTGTATATCAAAGATAATAAATACACTATCACCAAAAGTGAATTGTAGTATTAAGTAAAATACACTAAAAAGTTCTTTAACCCATTTGTCTTCTTAAATGCTATATTAAAAAAATTTGTAATTTATTTTCTTTGATCTGCAAAATCTTAAAAATGATAACTTCTCTGTCATTATATGTGAGTTCCCTTAGAATGTTGGCATAACTAATATATGACTCTCCAGGTCCAGGATGTTAATTAAGGTTGCTACATTTGACTGTTCATCAGGTCCATATATACAAAAATCATGTTAAGAAGAATGGCATATAATAGCAATTCTTTATATTTTTGAGAATTTGATGAATTTGAATTAATTTGTATCCCCTTTGCCACTTTTACAACTAGTGTCATCTACTTACAGGGGTTATAATTTTATTGGTGAGAACTGGTAATAAATTATGATACAAACCTTTGTGTGTAAACAAGATTATTAAGGCTGATGGTAGTGCTCATATTGGAGATAAGTATATAAATTTTATTTGAGGTGGTCCAACCTGTGGACAATAGCACACTGATTAGGGGAAGTGAAGAAAATGGGAAAGGTGGATAAAACCCAGAAAACCTCCATGCGCGGCATATGATAGGCCAGGAACTAAATGGACCGCCTTTGCTATTCACTATCTTATTTTGGGGCATTGGTGCGCACCGCCAACACAGTCATAATTGTACTCCACCTAAAATTCACTACCAGGATTGAACTCATGGAGGCAGTGGCAGAGGGTCTTAACCTACCACCGGGGTATCCTCCCCTTTTGGAGATAAATATAGGCTATATTATCCATCTTCAGCTTCTTCATCTTCTTGCTAATAATCGCCCATCATTTCCAATAATTTCTCACATATTAGCACTTTTCCAATAAATGTAAAAAAATTAGCAGAGGTAAGATTAATTGTATACAACCTCCTTCAATTCACTTATACTTGCTTGTTTTCCTTTTTTTAAAATGACATAATAATTTGAGCTTTGAGATGACAAATTTTGATAAAAATATATAATTTCTTTTTTATTCTACTTTAGCCTAATATTCTTTGTCATGCTTACATGAAATCATATTGATTTTCTAAAATTAGCTGCAACGTTCAGTATATGAGCTTATAAGTCTATGAATCTTCTTAACTAAAAATGCATTTCCTGAATTTTTGGCAGCTGCCTGGTATGAATAAATTTTATCAATCATCTGGTGTGCCTGTAGTGATATTGTAGGTTCAAAACCATTGGAATCTGCGTTCATTTCCTCTCAAACTTTTCACAACTAATACTTGCACTAAATTGATTTTCCTTGTTGTTAACTTCCTCAATTATAACTTAAGCATAAGCATCTTTGATATGATCAGGCTACAGAGCTGGGTCACGCCTGTTATTTAATTTAAGTATGTATTATAGACATCCATAATCCCTTCTAAACTTTGATATTCCTTATTTTCTCTTTGTTTAATAGATTACTGCCTTATTATTAGCCTCAACGGCGATTTATTAAAAGTATTTGGTAATGCATCTGCCCTCACTGAAAGTTTCTTTTAATGTTTGAAACATAAAACTTTATCTCACTTATGCTCATATGTTTCTGTTGAGACAGTTGATCTTAATTTTTCATTAGTTCTTAGTATAATAACTTGTTTTGCAGAAGATTAATCCTAAAATAGTTTGTTTTTGGGTAAATCCTAATATGTAATTAGTGCCTCAGCGTTGTAATGTTAAAGCTCTATAAGTTCCAGTGCTTCATTTATTTGTCATCTTTCTCCTTACAAAATGAAGAAACTTCTTATGATGGTTTCCACAACTTTATTCATAGACAAAAAATAACCATGCAGGAGGAAATACATCATTTTCTTGATCTCTGTTCTCATAATACTAAAATTGTGTATGCCTTCTGTTGAAGAAGACTCAACTTTGGGAATTATCCATTGACCTATGAAAAAAATTATAGAACCTCATTCCTCTAATTCTATTTTTGGTACTAATGGTATAGCTTACCAGAATGACAATTAAGTCCTTACTAAATTGATCAGTAAGCAAAATATTTTACAAAGTTCCAAAGCCCTTTTATAGGCTTTTATAGGTCTCAAATCCTGATATCAGAGGCCCTTATAACTATAATCATTGCAATAATTTGACAGTTAGTCACCATGACGTTAAAGGACGCACCATTATAAATACTGGTCTAAAATTGTATGCTCATAACGTCATAGATGATGCCTCATAGGAATCCTTTTATAACTTTGGTTGAACTCCAATAAAAGACAAAATATCAAAACCCCCATCAAAAGAGAGATTCTTTATTTGTACAAAGCTGAGAAATTAGCATATTACTAAAATGAAAAGTGAATCAATTTTACAAAAAACTTCATTAGACTAGATGACTGAGGTACCCATACAGCCGCAAGAGCCACGAGGGTCATGGAACAACATGAGCCACATTTGAGCTTATAACAGCAGCCAAGCATTCACAAGAAAGCCATCTCCACAGTAATTTTCACATAAGAAACCCAGAAAATCACAAAGAATCAGGTAATAGAGCTCCGCTGACCCTGAAACTATGGTTTAATTGAAATTTGCTTTTGAGAAAATATAATTTTATAAAAATTAGGTTTTACTATATGCACCCCAAATTAAATAAGCACAGTATATAATTTCTATATTTTTAATAAGATAACTCCTTTACAGAATTTATTTATTGTTTATGTTTTTATTTTTTTCTAATAAAACCAAATATAAAATATGTATTGTAAAGGTTTAAATTTAGTCTCATTGTTGTCAGTAGATGTTAAGAGGAGGTTTGGACTGCTCAAGAACAGCCCCATTATGTACAGTTCCAAGACTTCAACATGATTAAGCGTTTGGAACAATGTTTAAAAGTCCCATATACAGAATAAGACCCTCTAAATTGCCTGATGATGCACTCTGTGATAAAACCTAATAGCTTATTGTAAGTTTCTCATTCATTCCCATCAGCACTCCCTGAGCGGGCGGGCCACACCAGCAATAACTGGTGCTCACAATAGTGGTAATCATCAAGCAGTTGTGGAGAGTTATATGACGATAATATAAAAGTGTACTATGAATAATTTTATGAAAATATGAATCTTGACAATATGTATAAGATGGCTGCAATTTTAAGCAGATAGTAGCACTTGACAATTGATCTAAGAAGAGTCATATCATGATAAAAAAAGAGTCATATTATGACCAGTGGAAGAAAGGGATAGATATCTGGACATGACAGAAATGAAAAAGTTGAATTTCTTAGAGAGTAAAATAACTGAAACAGTACAAAACCTAACCTTAAATTTTACCAATTTGGAAAGTAAAAAAACCAGTTGTATTTCCTGAAGTAGGACATGGATAACACGCATGTGAGATGTCTTCCAACCTCAGAATTTGCCTACTTTGAGAGAACGCATTAACAGTACCAACAAACCAGCAATGTATTTACAACCCACACGGCAAGTAGAATTTAAGGAAGATCCAAATTTTAGCTCAGATTTCGAGAATTAGTTCACTTCTGGCAATAAACTATGGCCAGATTTCTTTACTTATAAGAAAATATCATGGACGGATCCAGCATCAAACTGAAACTTCATCATAATCAGGGATGCATAAGCAGAAAAGCACAGGAGGTGCTTGAAGCTACACTTTGACCCCATCACACTTAGTCTGAAGTCAAGGAGATTCTTATTGGTAAGTTTGGAAGTGCACAGGATGTTCAGAATATAAAGAAAGAAATTACTATGATAATTTGAAGTCTGAGTCAATTTTGGATTATGCAAAAAGTATTACATCAAATACAGCAGCTTTGACAACTGAAGCCTTGTATCTAGTTTTCATAAAGACCATCTTGCTTAGTTTTCTTTAATAAAACTTTTAGCTCCTGAGACATATTACTTAGCCATGAAACCTGATATATATCTGGAGGCTATTAAGGATGTCTTAATTGACGTCAAAGCCGCTTATAAGATGGATCATGACATACAAACCATCAAAGTGCCGCCCTGATCGAAAGGATATCTACATTACTCAGAGCCACAATGATAAGCCTACGGAGAAGGCTTACTCACTAGTTGAAAGTAAGTACCTTTAGTTTCCAAGTTCAATTGGAATATTTTCAGTGAGAAGGCACTTCTAAAGAAGTTGTTCTAAGCTAAAGGATAATAAGAAACAAAAAACTTAAAGAGGAGGTCATGGGATCAGTTAATTGGGTCGCACACCTTACTAAAGGGGTACAATGAAGTTGAACCTGGTTCACAGGTTGATTCAAATGCTATGACATTGGAGAACTAAGAAAATTTGGTTGTGCATGCATGCCTCAGACCTAATCAAGAGAAGTCTAAGCCCACAGATCAATCTTACTTGTCTCAAGCTTTCATGTCACTCAAACTTATTGACTTTATATTGGATGGCTAGAATCTCATGGAAACTAAGTTTAAGAAAATTCTTTTCAAGACCGCAAGTCACCCAAGACTTGCAAGGAGTATTGACTTACTGAAGAGTGAGGAGGATTCAATCAAATAGTCAGTGCAATTATTAACTTGGAAATGTCTATTTATAGAAGAAGTTTTTAAATTGATTTCACTATACACAAAGCCAAATTATTAGTAGCACTGGATATCGTTGCTCCATTCACATATTATGTTTTCTAAGATCATAAAGAGATTGTTCTTTCTTAGAGATCAATTATTAGGCCAAGTCTAGAAATTCTGGGCCTTAGTCAACCAAAGTACTAGGAGCGTATTTTATGTTACATTTGTGATTTGGACGCCTTGTATGTTCTGTATGTGGTACTTGAGAGCAACTAATATGATTTCCTCATAAGAATACTTTTTCTGGTTGATTTATAGGGATCAATGACTTCAACCAGCGTTAATACAGTCTACTTGACTACCAGATGCCTCTTGCATCTCGAGGCAAGGAAAAAAAGGAGCATAAGATTTGCTTATGCTTAGTCAAAACGAAGCATTCTATTTACCAGCATATCTAACCTGAAGACAAAGGCAACAAATAACTACCACAGGTAGTAGAAGCAGAGTTTGGTTTGCCCTTGTACGCCAGTGAAGAGATGTATCTACTGACCACAGAGCAAAAGGCCATTCTGGCCAATACCATTAATGACATCCTGGAATAAACAATGCTTGAGATCTATTATCCCAAAGGAGTTAAAAAGGAGACTATATCAAGTCTTGGGTTTTATATTTAAATATACCAAAAGAAGTTAAAATACACATTGGAAACATTGTCAAGCATCATGTCAAGACTACAAAGGGCCTAACTATAATTAAAGCGAAGATATACCACTATGCTAATGTTAAATTAATTTACAACATTTCAGGCATCAATATATTGGGCTGAAAGAGCCAGCTACACATGAAGGGCGAGAACTAAATGTACTTTAGATCAGTATCTAGTTAAATTTCATTAGAGGACCTAGAGACTATGGCCTTTGTTAGTGAGGAGCTCACAATATTGACTTCAGATGAGCCATACACTTATTATCAAAGCCTTACCGCTGAACCATGAACAAACAAGAAATTTCCTCAAAGGAACTACAGCTATTTATGGATGCAGGCTTGGTCGCCCCTCCAAGTGTCCTTGAGCGTTATCCCTTATACTTGTTCAAAAAATGAGAACCACAAATCATTCATAAATTATAGAAGACTCAATAACATAAGAAAGATTCATACCTTATAACGCGCATTGATGATGTCTTAAAACAGCTTGGAGGATTGCGCTACTTCTCAGCAATGGACCTGGAAAGTGGATACTAACAGTTTTAACTATCGCCATAAGACCAGGATAAGTGTACGCTAATTACAAACTTAGAACTGCACAAGCCAACACATATGCCACAAGGTTTGTGCAATGACCAGCTATATTCCATAGAGTAATGGATCAGATTCTTTGAGATCTGAAGATCTGAAGTTTGGCCATCTACTCAAAGAACATCTAAAGTGTTCTCCAAGACGTTCAAAGAACATCTAAAAGCTGAAGGAGGTTTTCACTCTCCTCATAGAGAACAACCTTAACTTATAAAGAATTAAGTGCTCATTTTTGAAGATTCTGTTAACGTTCCTCAGTCATGATTTAAACCAAAGATGAATTAAATCCCAGCAAGGGAAGATCAAAGATATTATTAGGATGAGTTCTTTCAATTGCATGAGAGAGACCCATGAATTCTTGGCCATGATAAGATACTATCATCAATTTGTGCCAAGCTTTTCAGACATTACTAAGCCGTTCACACATCTGCTGAACAAAGGAGTACTGGTCGATTGGGTATAAGAACAATAGGATTCCTCAGACCAGCTTAAACAGAGTCGATGGAAGCCCCAATCCTGATACACTAAGACTTTGCAAAGACCTTCTATGTTTACAACATTGGCAGCAACGTGAATGTGGGAGACACCCCTAGTGCAGTAAGATGAAGAAAGAGTAGATCACACTATGAAGTTCTACTCAAAAACATCTAAATAGAGCAGAGCGCAATTACATTGTCACTGATCATGAGTCCTAGCGGTGATCAGAGCAGTATGCCACTTCTGACCTAATGCATATGGTGTACACGCCAAGATATTTACGTATTTCATCTCACTAAGTGGTTGACAAACTTGAAAGATCCAGATGAAAGTCTTTCCTAATGGGACCTAATGCTGCAAGGTTACAATTTTATGATATTACATTGGCAGGAGAGAAGCACCTGAAAGCAGATGGCTTGTCACAATTACCTTTTTATAACTTGCATCCCCACAAAGTATATAGGATCTACGAACTAATGAATATACCTGAAGAGAAAAGGGAAGAATATGACAATGATATTAAGAATATACTGAAGAACTGTTCAAGAGCGACGAGATTTATAAATGGACAGTTGGAGAAACAAGCACAAGAGAATTATTTACCCTAAGTAAATATAAGCAAAAAAATGGCAATAAGCATGGAAGGACACCGTTAAGTAGGCCACAGAAGGTTATAGAAGTCATATCAGAATTTCAATGAGAAACTCTATTGGGAAGCAATGTTGGATGACATCAGTCGAGCTCTGGAGCTCTGTATTGTATGCAACTAATAAAAAAACATTCCTGGAAAGTTTGAGTTCATCCTGTCCATCCAAGCCCACCCTTTCACAATGTCTTCATAGATGTTGGACCATTCCTAAAGTCATCCCGTGGGAACCAGTATCATTGTTGCAGTATATCACTTCACCAAGTGAGTACAAACAACCACAATCAAGGCATTTACCGCCAACTTACTGAAGAATTTCTCTACAACCAGGTTATTACCTGCCACTGATAACCTCAGATACTGCTTTCAAATAATGAACGGAACTTCATTTCAAATGTTGTGAGAACCTGATGAATTTAATAGGAGTCAAACAGCAATTTACCACTTTATACAAATCATCTATCAATGAAAGTGTGAAAAGAGTGAATGGAACCCTTATGTTATTACTTAAGAAAATTTTTAATTAACCACAGATCAAAATGAGGACATCTTATTAACATCAGCCCTGTTTACTTACCATTTGAGCTACTACATGACTATTAGCATTTCTTCATTCAAAGTGCTATATGGAAGAGAATCCAAGTTACTGAACTTGATAGCCCCAGTGGTGGATGTGGATAGGAAGAATTTACCTCCTGGAAAATGATAGGAAGAATTAGCAGAGGATATAGTAAATTATCTATCTGAACGTCAGCAACAATATTATAAAGTAACTTAAGGATAGTATCAAAGAGAGTGACCAAAAACCTAAGTTGCTCATATATGAGGTGGGACAGAAGGTGATGTTTTTCCACATGCGCGGAGGACAACCTTAGAAGTTACAGGCCGTCTAGATGGGACCTGAAACTGTTATAATGAGAAGAGAAACCAAGTACTCTATAAGGGATGAAGCCACACATATTATGTATTACTGAGTCCACGCGTGGCACTTGAAGTCTTTCCTTAGGCCTTGTCTTAGGGAGGTTAATGTTAAAAAAGCTCAAATAATATGTGTTAACTCCTTCACCTATGGAAAGCCCCCTCCAGAAAACATTCATCTAAATAAAACATTTCTGATACTATTTATATAGCTGACCAGAATAAAAATTGAGTCCCTAACTTGGCCAGCAATCAAAAATAATTTATGAAATTTTGAAGCCCTTTCTATAAGCTTTGATGGGTTTGAAAATCATGACAACATAGGCACATATATACCCTCTGACCGCCACAACAATATGACAGCATGTCACTATGACGTCAAAGGATGCACCAGTATTAATACTGGTCCAAAAGTTTATGTGCACAGCATCACAGATAATGCCTTAGAGAAAACTTTTTATTTTGGGGGTTCAACCATCAATGATAGACAAATTATCAAACCCCTTTACAAAGAGTGTTTCACCATCTGTAAGGAGTTGAGCAAAGAGCATATTACCAAAAATGGTAAGAAAATTAATTTTGCAAACTCCATTGATTGAGATGATCAAGATACCCATGAAGCTGCAAGAGCCACAAAGGCTTCAAGAACAACAGGAACCACGGTTGAGCTCATAACAGAAGCCATGCATTCACAAGAAGGCCAGAGCTCTATTGTTTAATTTATGGATGAAAACCAAAAGATCTTTAAGAATCATTTAATTGGACTCTTCTGACTCTGAAACTAAGTTCAAATGCAAAATCGCCTTATGAGAAGAAATTAATTTATAAAAAATAAAGTTCAAACATATGCACTCCAAAGGTCAGGCAAACAGCAAATTAGAATTAGACCAGCCTGCAATCCTAGGTGCTGGAGCACCCAAACGGCAAACCAGATTGCCAAAGACACTGCTGCTGGTATGATGGATATAAGATTAGAAAAGAGTTTTGCCAATGACTGCTGATGATCCAGAATCTCATACAGGCAAAATAAAAAAATACCAGACAAATAAGGCCTTCAACCCTGAGGGGTGTATGAGTTTCAGCTGAAAAGGCGGTTTATTTTTCAACATAAAAAACTAGATTTAGGGGAGGGTTTTTAATGGAAAAATAAAGGAAGAAAAATCAACCAACTTTTTTCTCAGTTCAATACAACTTATTAAATAGTGGTCAATTGATGAGGAAACAAGCTGGGATTGGGTCCCTCAAGTTTGACCTAACTGGCGAATTATTCAAGAATGGGGGCAGATAAGCTCACTGGGATCTTACATTGAAGGAATCAGCGGCAGGATGAGTCATTGTCAGTTCAGCCTCAAATTCCCAAATTGAGATTCAAATGTGTTTCTGGTGGTTGGTACGACAGCATCTGGCCCAATGAGCAATGGGAATCCTCAAGGCCACCCAACGTAGGTGTAGTCCCAATTGGTTGGGAACAGGTTCAGAATGCCCAACCCACCAGTGCTCAGTTGCTGGGCCATTTGTTTGGTCAAAAGCATTGTGTTGGCTGCAACACCTGGTTTGCCAGAAGAAAGCTTTGAACTATCATTGATGGTGTCCAATGCTACTACCTGCATGTTGAGAATGATCCCCAATGATTTTGGGAGGGGGTCCATTTTGATGATTGCAGTGTTAGCCAAATTAAAACTGTTGGTGATTCCGGCTGATGAATCAATCTTCATTCCTTTTTGACTATGTGGATTTTGTCATGTACCCATGACATCATAGTGGGGGTCAACCCCAAAGACAAGGCTGGGCGCTTGGAGGCCCAAAAGGTTAAGCTATAGGGCCTCCCAGACCTGAAGCACACCCTATACTAGCGCTGGGTAAGGGCAAAATATGCCCAGGTTGGTCCTAGTGGGGTGCCAAGTGCCCAGCCCCTGACAGTAGCTCAAGCATTAAAACGAACTGTCTACCATATTAGGGCGGATGGTTCAGTTCAGTTAGTTTTAGAACAAGGGTTCAAAACCTGTTCCAGCTATGAAATAATGCGCTCAGTTCAAATCCAACTTCAGTCAATAACTCGAGTGAAGTCAGTTTTGGCCTATTTTACTAACTCAGATGGCAGTATCGCCCTATTGGTGAGTCGCTGCTTGGGCCCACTGTGGCATAACCCCAATTTCCTCATCTGAGCTTAAATACATTTTTACTGACCAACACTCCTTGTTGGTCAACTTCCTGCAATAAACTTTTTCCCCATATACCGTTTACTTTATGCTTTTTTTACAATCCTGTGTGCAAACCTCTTCAAGGAGGTCTCACGCTCCGTTAACCTTGCCATCCTAAACTCAATCCAATTGTCACATTGTGCACCGTTAGTCCGCCCAGGTACCCTCCAACCTGGGTCATTTACCCATTCACTCACTGTGCACCGCGATATTTTTGGCTGGTTCATTCTAGCATTTCTTTGCTTAAATTTTTATTGCTCCAGCACCCTTTGCTGGGCAATAATTAACTTTATTCTAACGGCTAGTTCCCTGGCGATGGTCTTGTGCACCCAGCACTGCCTTGCTGGGAACTGGAGAGCTATAGACACTCTCCTAACAGATTCCAATCATTAGGCTCATTTCCACTTGTTTTCAGACTGATCAACTTCATTTTGGCGATTTTGGTGCAATTTTCCCTGATCAGGCGTACAAGTTTGGGGGAGGTGAATGTGGGAACTAGGGAGGGACCCAAAGAGGGAGGGCTGTTACCCAGCACTCATCTACCATGTGGGCGAGGTCACCCTGGGTGATGAGGGGTACGGCCACCCTCTTTGGAGCCTTTTTACTCAGAAACAGAAAAAGGGCCTGATCAACACACAGGGGACATTCCCCTGGACTTACACCAAATCCCTTAAGCACTATATATAATTTTCATATCCTTTCAATAAAATAACTTCCTTCATGGATTATGTTTAATGTTGCTGTTTTTATTTGGTGCTAGTAACGCAAATATATAATATGTATTGTAAAAGTTTAAATTTTGTCTTATTGTTGTCAGTAGATGTTAAGAGGAGGTTTGGACTGCTCAAGAGCAGCCCCATTATTTATAGTTCCAAGGCTCCAACATTTTTGGACATGCTTGGAACCATGCTTAAAAGTTTTATGTACAGAAGAACAAGACCCTCAAAATTGCTTGATGATGCATCGTATGATCATTTAATTAACCTTTTTTAAGTGACCCCACCCTTCCCATCAGAACTCACTCAGTGAGCAGGCTACTCCCACAATATATAAGCTCAATGCTAACTCAATTACAGTTACCAATTGTATAGTAAGTATATTTCCCTCCCCTTCTTACTCTTTGAAGTAGAAGAACGTCTGATCTCAGGATTTTGAGATCACTACCTTTGGTATCTCTAGGAAAACCTAAACCTCTTATTGTAGCTAATTTATATCAAAAATTGCACTTCCCCTTGTTTCAAGCACCAATTTAACAAGATTGAGATCTTTCTATTGGTATATTTAGAACACAAAAATTATATTATAACTTCTAATATTATAATGACTATATATCCTAAGCAGCCACTCTATATGAATTTTTCAGAAATTTTACATGGTATCAAACCCTTATAAAGTATGGTTGAATGTAAGGCTCATTTAGATTGCTAGACTACTTAGTTGCTAGCGCCATTGCTATTCTGATATTGCTAGCTACCATGGACTAGGTAAACCAAACAATTAAATTTAGTTGTACTAGTCTATTAGGAGTTTAAGCGAATAGGGAAAGAGAAACATTTTAGATTTTATCAAGGTTTTATAATATCTCCCATATATGTATAATAACCAAGCACAAATTAATGCTGTTTATTATATGATCAGGACCTATAATCAATTTCATAAATGCTATAATTAAATTAAGTCCAGATTTCTAATTCCACATTGATCATCTCAATTGACCTGGCATATACTGAGATGTGACTATATAAAGTATATGGCTTAAAAACTAACACAATGACAGGATTGTCCTACTATTAACATGAAAACTTTTCAATGCTTAACTTTTCTATTTTTGGAAATAAAAGATGAGGAATTTGAAGATCAAAAGGTTTTAAATAGAATCAAATAGGTTATAATAAACCATCAAAGCTATAATAAGATAACTTCTATTATAATTGGCAGATAAGAAGGCTTGGTGCCTTTCAATTATGCTTTTATTACTTTTAAATGATTATTACTTCAACCTGCCTAAGCTTCTCATGGTTTATAGATATTAGTAGCTTAGATGGATTAACTTACAGTAGTTATTTTTTAATATCATAATGTATCAATATTTAACTGTATTGCAAAATAAAGGCTTTGACTAAGGATTAATGACAAAGAATCTAAAAAGTTAGCTATTGACTTATTTAAATGACCATATCTAAAAAAACTCAATGATTAATATATTGTTTTACTAACACAGAGAAAATGATGATGTCAATCATCATCAATACTGATGTTTAGTATTTATAGTCTGTGAACAATCACTCATAAAATATACTCTCACATTATCTTTAAGTCTAAAGAAGTAAAGCACCAGGGCCTATCAACTGCCTTGCTAAGCCACTATATTGTATATCTATTTATACACCTTATACCTTTTAAAATACAAAAGACCAATGCCCCCACCCCAGTCCTAGTCATTTAAGCAAAGACTTGAAGTTGAGGGTGAGTTAGTCCTTGGTGCTAGGTGGCCTAAGATTAATGCAGTACATGTTATTGAAATTATCTTTGGTATGTGAATAGTTTGGTCAGCACTCATAACTAGACTAATTAAAGGATGTGGTTAGCTTTACAAACAAAAATCTGCATAATCTGTTGTAAACCTTGATGAGATTCCTACCTGAATGATATATTTGGATATGTCATCTGATGGTGATTGATCCCAATCTGACCATATAGCCCAAACTTCTATTGGGGGTAATCCCAATGAAAGTTGATAACTCTTGAAGTTGGGGATCAACCCCAACATTTGCAATCAACTATTGCTCCCTTGGAGCAATCTAATATTGGGATTTAAACCCCATCTATGTGGCAAGTGAAGCCTATTTGACAAAAAATAGTTACCTGGTGCAGAATCCCCAATTTGTATGAAATTATAGATCTAATCTTGGACTGCTTAGATTTTTACCAATACACCTTCCCAATTTCCTTTAAATTGTGGCTACTAAGCGTATAAACTTTACTTTTTATTCTTTTCAATTTTAAGATAAAATAATTTATTTGGAATTGCATCACCAGACAGAGTATCTGGTATAAGACTTCTTGGCCAAAAGAAGCGCAAAGGTAGTATCCAACGCCCTTAAGCTTCAGGTCCCCTGGCCAATGATTATCAAGGAATATTTGGTAATGCACCCAAGATCCTGACAATCCTAAGAGGATATGCTCTATTTTACAAACACCCACAAGTTTACAAAAAATCTGCTTCATCTGCTTGTCCACTGGGAGTTCTGTTATACAAGAAAATAAATGTGTTATATTTTAAGAACCCATTCCTCAAGCTAGATTAATTTTCTAAACTTGTTAAGAAAATGGTATACCCCTTCTTAACCCAACCTCTATGGCTAAGGGGTACTTTGCCACACTGTAGCTGTAAGCTAGATATATGCAGATTCCAGTGAAAGTTTACTTTTTCTCCTGCTACTCCCACCTTTACCACTGAGGATGTCAGACATTTACCCTCACAGATGAACAAGAAGAATGTTTTAGGTCAATTTCAGCTGAAAAAGGGAACCTTTGGCCATTTGCAATTATCTGAGGATATTAAGAGCGATTCTAATAATAACGATGATAATGCTATTGGTGATATCAGCCAAAAGACCCTGGTCAATTCTCAGTGAAACACCATTAATTGGGGTAATCCCAGTTTTATATCTATATGGGCACTAATGGGAAAATTGAATGATCATATTTCGCTGATTTGCATGTTAAACTTTGGGGTAACCAGAAGAAGGTAATCCCCCAACCATCACCAAGTCTGTTAACACACCTACATGGGTACCACCCCCTTTTATAGGGGTGGTGAAGGTCCCCCCAAGGTGAAAATACTTTAGCTAGCGGTGATTGGGTGAAGTTCATCAGGACCTTTTTTTAGTACTAGATGGTGTTCATCAAGACCTTACCGCATAGGTTTGTGCTGCCTCAAAACCCCAACTATTGGTTTCCCAAAAAGTAAAATCGTTTCCCTGAGAACAGACAGCAGCACCTACCATATTACCTAATTCAGAAGCTGCTAAGCTATCCCAAAACTATCCTTGACTTCCCCCTGACCCTCAAAACAGGTAAATACTGTTTAGTCAAAATGTTGAGAGGGATTACTTTTTTGCTTACCCCAGCACTCCTATTAAAATTATAAAAACCCCAATTTTATAGTAACGTTTATCTTTTATTTTTATTTAAAATCTTTGTGGGATCCAGCGGCATTAGGACCAGAAAGCACCTAAATAGCTGGATTCCTACAAAATGGTTTTACTACAGGGGTCCCCTGTACACTAAACCTCTTTGCTCTGGAAAAGCAACTTACTAGAGCTTTGTCCCAACTTGAGGAGCTTGAACAGCACCCTTAAAAACTCCCCATTAAGCACTTGTTACCCCTGGTGAAGGGAGCATTGCTACCTTCTTATACGTTTTTGAAGCTGGTATGGATGGTGCCTCAGACAAACAAAAAATCTGACACATCCTTCCTTGTTTAAGCCGCTTAGCACAAGAGATGGTTGTACTCCACCTGAACCCTGGGTACATCTGGACAGAGGTGAAGAAGACTCTTATGGCTGAATTTGGATCAAAGCAGAGTCTATATAGGGAAAACAGGCCTTCATGCGCCTTAGTTTATATGAGGGTGAATCGCTTATTACCTTTGCTGAACTTTTTTACCTCTCTGCGCAAAGGTTGTCCGCCTCTAACCTGCTAACCCTTGACGATGCTATCTCTGCCATGTTGTCTGGGCTAACTTCTCAACCCTCTCTAGCCAGATATATCATATTAGTGAAACACTTTTTTATGAATATCTGTGACATCAAGGAGACTTTGTTAGATGTGGCCAAACTTCACGTATGTTCCACACCACATGAAGCTGAAGTGACAACCTTGGATCTAACCATCGAGGAGCATCCGTCTGTTAAACCACTAGGAGTGAGGCCACCTGTGCCTATCCTCCCTGCTAAACCTGCTCCCTCAGTGCGACTTAAAAAGGTTGCCACTCCTTCTAATGAATCGAAGCCTTGTAAAGTTGTAACATCCATACAGCCGCACAAGCTCACTAATGCTTATGTGCCTTCTCTTCCAGACAAGCTGGAAAATGCGTCTCCTAGAACTATCCAATCTTCTGAAGCCATATCACCTACTTCCATTGTGGCTCTGCCCGTTGTTGAGAATACCCCTGGGGAGGAACCTGAGGGGGTTATGACGACGTTGGATACTAGATTTAGGAGCACCCACAGAACTAGAGGTTCCAGATCATCTAAACGCTGGAGGAGTTGATTGTACCACCATATCTGAGGGAACGTACCTCAGCCAAATTTTAGGATGGCCCAAAGTTATTTATACTGCCAGCGATGGTGATCAATTATTAGCTAGTTTAATTTGGCCTCTTCAGCGGGTCCAGCCCATGAAAACTATTGTGGATAATTATCCTGAGACTGCTCACAAATTAACCTCCACCTTGTGGCTTAAGGAGGTCGTAGCTTTGGCACCTAACTTTGGAGGAACCCTCAAAAAGTTGAAGTGGTTATACAAAAAGTCCAAATTCTGGTCATCTTGTATACTGGGTCCCTGATTAACGTGATCTCCACAAAGCTTATTAAGAAAATAAAGCTAGCGCCTGACTTGGAGTACACACAAGAATTTGGAGCCGCTGGCCCAAATAATACCCATTCAATTGGGGCCTACTCTTCCCTTCCCTTTCGCATTGGGAAGCTTATTTTTTCAGCGCCTGCTGTGGCTTTAGACAACAATGCGTTTGATATGCTCATTGGCACTCAGTTTATGATTGAGTATGAGGAAATAATAAACATGAAGCAAGGATACCTCTCGTTACTAAACTATGAAATCTCATTAGTTTTTTCTAACAAAGAACCCAGCAAGCACAAATACTCTTGACTGATTGAATACCATTTCTCAGCTATAATTTTATCTTTACCCACCTCAGGATGCCACACTAAGAAATTGCCAAATCCAGTGGATGCAAAGGATGGCATCCCTTTCTATGCAGCAGATGAAATATTAATCAAATTTGGGGAACAATGTGTGGTTGACACCAAAATCACGCTATAAATCCCACACCACTGCTTGTTGCATACCACGAGTAGTGAGGGCGTTAGCCCCTTAGAACCTAGGGTATTACCTGGAGTACTAGACCCAGCCTACCAGAGGCCTATTACCCTTTTACTTGGAAATCTCACTGGGAATGACATTATCATTCAAAAACACCAGGAGGTTGGCCAAGGCTTTCTACTTCCAGTGGAAGATATTGAACGTATCCACTCCGTTTGATCTATGGCTGATTTGGGTTTGCTTACAGATAACCTGGTGTTCACTCCACCTAATGTTCATATTTCGGATGAGTTAAACCCAGTCAAATTGGAAAAAGTTCATACTTTATTAGATGAATATAGCGACATATTTGCTAAATCAGACTATAAATATGGCCATATGAAAGGCTGGTGTCACTCCATCATTGTGGTTGATGCTCGCCCTATTCAGTCAAAACCCTACTGCAAGTCAAAGGTGAAAGAAGAGCAAATGAGGACGGAGCTTCAGCAATTTCTAGATGAAGGATTGTTAGTACCTTCACAAAGCCCTTGGTCTTTCCCTCTGTTGCTCATTAAAAATAAAAATGGAGGTCATTGGATAGTTATGAACTACCAAAAATTGAATAATCTTATAAAAAAGGATAGTTATCCTATCACCTGCATTGATGATGCCCTGGCCCAACTCTCTGGCTCCAACTTCTTCTCCACCATGGACTTGGCTAGCGGCTATTTGCAAATGGACCTTTCCCCTAAAGATCAGGAAAAATGTGCTCTCATTTGTCGTGAGGGCCTTTTCCAACCAACCCAATTACCACAAGGGTTGTGTAACGCACCTGCATTTTTTCTTGGGAGATGGACCATATTCTGTGGGACCTGAAGTTAACTTGTGTCACTGTATATCTTGATGATATCACAGTGTTCTCCTGTACCTTCAATGACCATCTTAATCATCTGAAGAAAGTGTTTCAAAGGTTATGTAAGTCAAATATTAAGTTGGAGCCTTAAAATTGTACCTTTTTCCAAAAGAAATTGAATTTCCTGGGACACTCCATTTCCTGAAAAGGAATCCAACACATGCTAGATAAAGTTGAAGCGATTTCAAAAATGCCTTCCCTAAGAATCTATGGGATATTCAGGTATTTCTAGGGATGATGGGGTATTACCATCAATTTATCCCCAGATTTGCCCAGCTCAGCGAACCACTCATTCGCTTATTGACTAAGAACACCCTTTCTACTGGGGTGCTGAACAGAAGGCCGCTTTTGAGACGTTGAAACAATTGTTACAACAACGTCCTATCCTAAGACACCCAGACTACAATAAACCTTTCATCCTGTTTACCAACGCTTCAGACTATGCCGTTGGGGCCATCTTGTCCCAACTAGATGGAAAATGGTGTAGATCAGCCAGTATCCTATTTTAGTAAAATGCTATCAAAAGCGGAACGCAATTATAGTGTAACTGAGAAGGAGTGCCTTGCTTTTTGTTAGCTGTGAAGCACTACCGCCCCTTTTTATATGGGACCACTTTCATTGTGGTTACTGATGACGCTTCCCTAAATTTGTTACAGAACATGAATGACCCTACTGGCTGGCTAGCACGTTGGGCTCTAAAGCTCCAGCCTTACGACATGAAAATAGAACACCATGCTGGAACTCTTCACTTGAATGTTGATGGGTTGACTCAGCTACCAGTTCTTCACTTGGGTAATAGTGAGGTGGAGAGGTTACATGACCTCTTAATGACCCCCGATGATTGGGAGGATGAGGATGAGCCTGTACATAAAATGTTAGTCTGACACTCCCATAACACTAAAGTGGAGAATGGAAAGTTCTATAAGCAGGTGGGGACAAGATAGCTACCCTACCTTCAGCCCTCATAACGTGTACCTGCTATCCTAGAAGCTCATTCCACTCTAGGTCATGGGAGGCCAAGAAAACCTATGAGTGGACTAAGGATCGGTACTATTAGGATGGAATAATGGAAGCTATTGTTGATGTCTTGGAAGCTTGCCTTATGTGTAAAAAGCAATCCAGTTTTAAGGCTTGATACCAGTATCAACCCACTACCCCTCAACAACCGTTTCATACCATCAGTTTGGATGTAGTGGGTCCCCTTACACAGAATATTAGTGGAAACAAATTTTTCCTAGTAGCTATTGACCATTTCACCAAGTGGGTGGAAGCTGTAGCTCTCCCATCCCAAACGGCCAAGGCAACTGCCACTTTTCTACATCAACACATTTTCACATGTCATGGCTCCCCTCAAGTACTACTCTGAGATAATGGTAAGAATTTCACCTCCAGAGTAGTCAAAATCTTTGCCACATTTATGGGAGCCCAAAAACTGTTCTTGCTCCATATAACCTCTCCACCAATGAGACTGTGGAGAGAGCAAATGGAACTCTGGTTTCCATCCTTCAAAAAATGACATCCTCTGATCCTCTTCACTGGGACCAATATCTACCCAGTGCTCTTATGGTTTACTGGATTAGCTATCACCAGATTCTAAAAATGTCCCCATTACATGTCTTGTATGGGTGGGAACCAGGCATACCTGACCTCTTAGTCAAAGATGCATTTTCTTCTAGAGTTGAGGAACCCAAAAAGGTCATGATAATATTGGCTCAGCACATCATACAACTCCAATCTGAGGCTATGACCAATTTAGCAAAAACAGTGACAAAAGAAGGGCAGGCTGCCAATGATCTTTGAGCCTCCCTACCTACTTTCCAAGTGTCTGATATGGTATTGTATTACCATATCTGCATCACTCCCATAAGTGGTAAGCTTGGATCAATTTGGGAGGGTCCCTTCACCATCACTTACAAGAGGGGAAATGTTTATTCCATCAAATTGCTAGCTACCAGTATTACCATTAATCACATACATGACTATTTCCTATGACCCTACTCTCCAACATTCTTGAGGGGGGCAATGTCAGATACTTTCCCTCACAGCTGAACAAGCAGAATGTTTTAGGTCAATTTCAGCTGAAAAAGGGAAATGTCAGCCATTTTCAATTATCCAAGGATATTAAGAGCAATTATAATAATAATGATGATAATGCTATTGGAGATATTGGCCAAAAGACCCTGGTCAATTCTCAGTGGGACCCCATTAATTGGGGTAATTCCAGTTTGAAATCTATATGGGCACTAATGGGAAGATTGAATGATCAGATTTCGCTGATTACATATTAAACTTTGGGGTAACCAGCGGAAGGTACTCCCCCAACCATCACCAAGTCCGTCAACACACCTACATGGGGACCACCTCTTTTTATAGGGGTGGTGAAGGTTCCCCAAGGTGAAAATACTCTAGCTAGTGGTGATTGGGTAAAGTTCATCAAGACCTTACTGCATGGGTTCATTCTGCCTCAAAACCCCAACTATCAGTTTCCCTGAGATCTAATAGGAGCACCTACCATATTACCTTTTTCAGAAGCTGCTAAGCTATTCCAAAACTATCCTTGACTTCCCCCTGGCCCTCAAAACAGTTTAAATACTGTTTGGTTGACAATCAAGAGGGATAATTTTTTTCTTACCCCCACGCTCCTATTAAAAAATTAAAAACCCCAATTTTATAGTAGCATTTATTTTTTATTTTTATTTAAAATCTTTGTAAGATCCAGCGGTGTTAGCACCAGCAAGCACCTAAATAGCTGGCTTCCTACACGGGAGGACTTTGAAAAAATTCACATTATTGGGGGTTTATGGAGTGTCACGCTTCTTTTATGACTGGATGATAAGCCCTAAGTTTTGTTGGCGGAATGGATAGGATTTGCCAAGTTTAATATGAGTAATGATTATTTGAGCACCTCAAAGTGAGGTGATATTGGGTTTCTGGGGAATTTCCTCAAATTAGGCAATTGTGAAATTAATGAATGAAGAATCAACATAACAAATGAGATATGGCAAATCAAAATAAAAAGCCATGAAAGCAGTAGCAACCAAAGTTGCTACAATTTAGATGAGATGAGATAATTAAGAAGGAGGTTGGTTGTTAATAGTTTAGAGAAAGTGGAACAGCGAGGATCCACTATATTATCATATTAAATAAAGAGTATGGCGGAAGCAAGTGCTCCATATTTATTAAATAAGTTTATTCTGTTATTTTTAAGGACAACAATCAGCATATCATTGGTCCTGTTGCTCAGTGGGCTGAACCCTGTGAAAAAACTCTTAGGCATATTTTAAAAATTTTGCCAATTTTATAACATGGAGCTTAGAGCTTGCTCTTTTTCAGAATCATTTTACTAAACTCTCCTTGTCCCATAAACTCTCCCAAAAATACCCTCAATAAAAATTCTCCATTTACCCAGTCCATTTATGGGCTCATTATCAGTTTCAAAGGATTTAAAAACCTCAGGTCCAGATTGGCAGGCTGCCAGTGGTATGTAGTTTCCCCTGATGAGATGCCAACGTTAGAGATGTTACATGGATATTTTAACCCAGAATCAGCTGTCCATACCCATCCACCCGGTTTCAGCCTTAAATGTTAGCAATGGTAATAACTGACAATGCATCCTATACAGATCTAACCTGGAAGTTCCAGATTTTCTAAGGCCTTTAGGAGTCATCTAAGCCCTTTAGAAAACTTTTGAGCTGACTCATTAAAGTTTGCCAAGCTTCCCAGACTTATCCCATGGTCAAGGTTTTAATTACTTTGTATCAGAGCCAAACTGATAAGTAGCCTCTCTATCAACCTGCATTTGCTGACATTGAACTTGCGGGGGCAGGCATCTGAAGGCAGGTCCTTCAAACTTACTAACTTGGATGATAGGGTTGATAAAAATAGAACTTGGCAAGACAAAGGCCAGAGGTTCCAAGTGATATCTATTATCTAGGGGCTTAACCACACTTGGTTCAGAGGTCCCAAAAGAATGGATGTACTAAAAGCGCTTTATAAATAAAGGTAAACGCATAAAGTTAGCTTATTAAACAGAATGACTAGCACTTTTTATAGAGCTAAGAAAGATTTGGGCTAAACTTAAGTAGCTGAGATTGAGAGAAATTGCACTAGCTTATTGGATATTGGTTCACTTGGGAGGCGATTTGCTTTGAGTAAATTCATGTGGTAATTTATTATTAATGAAATTGTTTGAAGCTATATAACTTAAAGTTAATAATGCTTTTAGGCTTTAGACCTGACAAAACATCTATCGATAAAATAATAATGATAGATATAAATCGGGGAAGATTAAACTAAATAGTTTGGAACCCCAAAGTTGAGGCTTCACCCGCACTAGGGCAAAGCTTAACAACTGATCTAATTTCGCAGCCTCCCTTCAATCTAGACCAACCAAAAAATATTGGGGGGTTGCCCTTAACACAAATATACTTTATCAAGACTTTAAAGCCATATGTCAGGTTTGAAACTGCACCCCAGTGGTAGCTGGAATCATTTTACTAGGGTAACCGCCCTAGTTTAGACCAATTAATTCCCCCTTTATCCCCAACTGGTTCCAGTTTTCATTGTGATCTGCAGGTGCCTTGTATCATTATGGTGGCGCCGACTATCACCATTACCGTATAATTCAAACTTAAATCCATTAAGCCCCATTAGAACATCTTCACACAGCTCCAAGTATGTGAAGTTGCTATTACTGTCCCCTTGTTTGCAGAGACTGGTTGCTGGTACCCCTTCCCATGGATCCCCTTAGCCCCTCCCATTGATCTACAACCGGCCCAATCCTACCATAAGCATGCAGCTATAAATAACCAGCGTTGTGGCCCTTTTATCCCTACAGTATTACTCTAGCTAGACTCACGGTTGCCCCCTTCCTGCACTTAGTATGAGTAGGGGGCTTTTAGTATGTTTCACACATTTATTTTCTCATGTTCCCCCAAGTCCTCGCTTTACAGAGTTGCTTGGATAACTATGCCTCTAGCATTTCGGACTCATTCCTGGGCGTTCGATAACAAAGTTAGGAGCCCAGCCTACTCTCATCAACCGTTTCACTGACACTAGTTAGTAAAGTGCAATTGCACATCCTATTTAATGGTTTGAATTACGACAATGTGAGGGCATTTATAGTTTAGATAGATCCATTGAGTTATAACTTTAGCTATCATGTATGCCCATTATAATCACGCCGCACAGGTTTGCAGCCATGTTGCTTGAAGGTAGACCTTGCGAGTTACGTTGGCGCAGCACCTCGTCGTAATTGAGATTACTTGGTACTGCCAGTTAATAGATAATCCAAAGTTAACGCCATAAAATAGAAGTTATATCTTATTGGTATCCCGGTGACTTTTCTAAGTGTTGACTTCCGGAATTCTATAAGCTTATAACCGTTGGTTGCTCAAACCCCTTTGCAAGCAATGTAAACCTCTACAGAATGTGTAGATATTGTAAAGCTACGCCGATAAATCAGGAATTTAAACTTAAACTTGAGGTGTAAAGAGGAGGAAGATAGCCGACGAGGGAAACCAAAAGAGTTGATACGAGACTTGATAGGTTAACGTTTGCGGTTAGACAGCTTGAGTTTGGACATGGTAGTCAAAAGCCTTTTACGGACATCAGGTTGCTTGCTCTTCTCGCTCTGCACATCGGCAAACTTTTTAGGCGGGCCCACACCGATGCGCCTGTTATTGGCGGCTTGCGTTTGACGGTTTATCATGTTGGTCCAGCGGGTCATGGAGTTGGTCGGCTAGCTTTTGAACCTCTTGGGTAATGCGCTCGGAGGAGGCGTAAAACTTGACAATCCTACCGACATAAGACGTCCGAAACATTTCAACGGTGATTGGCATCTGGGCCAAAACTGTTAAAAGCTCTCGCTGAATATTAACAATCGGCAGAGTGCCATCAGGTAGAGGTTCGAGGAAGAGTCGTACTTCTTGCAAAATTCCAACCTCCAGTAAGGCGGCTTGGTTGTAAGCCCTGTTCAGCAGGTTACTCAAAGAGTGGTAACCTTACTTGCTCATGACGGAGATGACGGTGGGGAGAAGATTAAACCTATGCAGCCCAGGCCGCCCTTTTTGGAACTCGTCCAAATCCAAGTTGTACGCCTCCATCATCTTGCCCTGAAGTTGCATAGCCACAGCATCAGCCTCATCTTCAAGTTCCTAATTTTCTGGCTTAAAATTAATCCCCCACACTTACGTGCGCCCGCTTTTTTCCCGACGTTCTCGCCCCACCACCACCTTTTCCCAAAGTCTTATTTATCTTCTTTTTGGGCCCCTTCGGATCATCGTCTTCTAGCCCCGACATATCCCCACCTTGAATTCCGCTCTCGTTGGTTTGCCTGCGTGAAATTTTACCGAGTTTCCTAAAGAATTAATCGAACTGAATTTATATTTACCTTTTGCGGGCCTCCGAAGTTTCAAAGGTATCGTCATAGTCCACGTCGTTTTCTTCACGCATTGGTGGATTCATCTGTTGGGCCTCCTGGTACAGTTGACTATCGATATCCTTGGGGGAGTATAGCTCCTCGTCCGAGGCATTACCTACGTGATCAAAACCTAGCTCTTAGAAGAAAGATACCGTGGTAGGGCATCCCGCTAAGCTAACTAAAAACTTTAATGTCAATAATGGCATCGACATCACTATTCCGAAGAGTGCCGGTTCAATTTAAACGTATTAATTCTCCAAATTAAAATAAATTTCGAGCCGTGAATTTAATCAGGGCGTTGCAACTATCCAGTACACTTCACATTTTAATGCATTAGCCCATATCATCAGAACCTCACTTAGATTTTACATTAATAGCCCATTCAACTGCTACCCATAGCAACAACCCTAAGTCCATAGATGTTGAGCCTTCCACATCCGCTACAAAGTTCTTCAATAAACTATCAAATTTACTTCCACCAAACTAAACCAGTCTTAGCCAACTGCTTTTGAAGAGGTGGTTTGCTCGTCCAACCAGTTTAAAAGGAGTGTTAATCTTCTCGCACCCCATTGACCTCTACGAATATCATCCTAGGCGTGGCCAAAAATGATAACATAGTTAATAAATGTGTCGGAGCAACTTTCAGTCGCAAAATTTAAAAAAGTTCTTAGAGCCTTTCGTCACATGTCCAATAGCTCCAAACGCTTCATATCATAAACTCGATGTAAAATGCCATATCTAGGTAAAGTTCGTGATTTGGAAGCGACAATAAAATAAACGTAAATAACCCAAGCACAAGCAAGGCGAACCTAATACCCTAATTAAGAAGCTCAACAACATTTAAGGGAGCAGCTAGCTCCAACTATAAAAGAGAGGGAAGCGGGGATAAAACTTTGGAAAGATAGAAAGATGTGAGAACTTGACCCAGCTTTAAAAGCGGTTTTTCATCAAATACCAACTAAAAGAAAACTCGGTCGATGGCCTATCCAGAAGAGCATGCGTATTGAAATAAAAAAAATTACCAAATCACCGGAAAATAATTTGGGAAGGGATTGCGGATAAGCTATGGAGGTTAAGCGATTATAAACTTGTGATAGGCAGCGGTGACCAATGGGCTGGGCTTAGGACTTAGCTGAAATCTCATCTCCGCCAATCTCTCTTGCCCTCATTTCGTTTTTTATTTAAATTTAATAGTGGGATGGAGGTTTTCCAAAAAAGATGGTAGGCTAAGATTCTGCCGAATCGGTAATTCTCACTGGTGAATGGCGTGTTTCGACGGTCGATCCGATGCGATTCAAATGACCTTTTTAACCGACTTCGAAAAAGAAGGTTCTCAATTCGACCTGTATATGTTTTTTTTTTTTTTTCTTTTTCTATTTTTTGACATGATATATGTCCTATGGCTGGGGGGTAAGTTCAAAGTATGAGATCATAGCGTGACGAGCTTAAATGATTATGGGTGTGGATAGTTTTTGCATAGGTTGGCCAATAAAATCAACTAAATCTAAAAATAAATTATTGTAGATGGCGATCAGAAAGTTTAGCATAGATTAACCAATTAAATCAACTAAATCTAAAAATGAATTATTGTAGATGGAGATCAGTAAGTTTAGCATAGATTGACCAATTAAATCAAACAGACTAATAAAATGTTGACATGTTATATTTAATGGCATATAATCTATTGAATTATTAACCTTTTACCTAAAATTTTAGCATTGTATGAAATCATGCAATGGTTTTAGTATTAAAATTGATGTAAATTTAGGGTTTTGGGTGATATATTAGCCTCAATGTTTTTGGTAACTTAGTAGGCGATCTGGTCAAATTAAAGGCCTCGATGGTTTTACTTAATGGGTAGTGGGTATTTTAGTAATTTAGTTTGATAGGCCCAACGGTTTCAGTTAGAGGTTTGTGGTTATCTGGGTGATTCGATAGGTTTAATAGGATTTGGATTGCTTAAGCATTTAGTGGTAAATCAGTTTATTCAATAAGCTCAATGGTTTTACTTAACAGGTAGTGAGTATTTTATTAATTTGATAGGCTCAATGGTTTCAGCTAGAGTTGGTGGTTATTTACTTGATTTGTTGAGACAATGGTTTTGATTGAGTGGTTGATGGTTTCTTACCCAATTTGATAAGTTAATAGATTTGTTAAGCAATTTGGCAGGTATTTTATATTATGATGAAATACACTGCTACTGGTCTATAATAATCATAAATTAGCAATTGACTAAAGCTGCTTTTGACAATGGATTTCACTAATGAAAATACTCAGTTAAACAGCTCAATGCTAAGCGTGCAAAAAAGTATCGAGAAAGAAAGACACTTGAGAGGCAACAACCAACTAGTGTTGCTGGTGAAGCTCCAGTACCAACACTGCCAATGCAACACAAGCAAAGTCAAGATGACTTGCTACTCAAAGAATTGAATGAGTACTTAACAAATACACCAACCGCATCAACAATAACTGAAAAATAAAAGATTGATATATTTTACAACATGAAACTGGCAGAAAAGCATATGAAAACTAAAGACCAAATAAAATATTGTAAATTAAATAAAAAACGGGAATAGAAACAAAACAGATAAATGAAGCAACTGAATTCAACCAATCAATCACTGCAGTATTGCCAAAATATTTAAAAACTGAAGGCATACCAGCAGATGCAGAATTCATAAAACGATTCAATGACAATGAGTTTGGTTATGCTTGCTCTGTCGGTGATCGCTTATGGTTTGAGAGAGATTTGCACCCACCACCACAAAAGAGCCACCCCATACTAGCTGCTGAGTTTCCTGGCATTTTTGTAGTCAGCTTCAAAGTGTGTAAAACATGTTATAGATCCCTAACGTTCAAGAATATACCTAAATTATCAAAATCCAATGGCTTTGTATACCCCAAGTATCCTGATCATTTGCCATCACTTGATTGTATAACTGAACGTCTGGTCTTACCGCATCTACCTTCATGCAGATACGACACTTGCAGTACATCCATGGCAGTCAGAGTATTATAGGACAAATAATAAATGTGCCCATTAATATAAATACAATGATCAAAACTTTGCCTCATACCTTAAGTGATGATAGAGCATTTAACGTACACATTAAGTGTCATCTCATACATAAGTCAACATACTTGCAAGGGTATATTAATAAGGGTACTGTAAAGAAATGGCTGCAATACTTGTTATCAAAACCGCTATACAAAATAAATAATATATGGGTAGATAATGAATTCTTCAATAGTGCTAGTAATGATATGCCACCAAAAATTACAGAGGCAGAGCTGACATATGAGGGCCCATTTATTGAAAGCATCACAAATGCCTCAGATACTGCAAATGAGTTGCTGCTTGCACAGCAAAAAACAATGATGTGGAATGAGGAGAAGTACTTAGCTATAGCACCAGGAATAAAATCCAAGCCAGAGAATATAATCTATGATGAGTATGCTGAGGAATTATCATTCTCAAGCATCTACTTGGGTGAGCCACGCATTTATAAGATAAACAATGTTACTCCATTCATGATGGCTACCAGTGAAGTATGTTGGAGAGATAGACTTGGTGTAAAACCTGAGCACATTTTGTATATAGCAATGAAAACTATGCGGATACAAACTACTGAGGGCTTGTATTTGATATTTAAGTCAACGGGTGACTCTTGTAAACTTACTCAAGCTGACTTGGAGGATTGACAATTTATAGAGAGTACCATTGAACATAATTTGTCTTTCCTCAAGTCAATCCCAAACTCAATTAAATATTGGATCCACCAAAAGAAAGATGTGTTTGCAATGATGTGACAGTTGGGCAAACCAACTGTATTCTTGACATTGAGTGCATCAGAATATAATTGGCCATTCTTGTTGCATCTGCTATATAAATTGAAGCATGGTGAGAAATTTACTGGTGAGGATCCCATAGTGGAGCTTTCAAGTTTACACTGACAGTTTTGGTCAATGAAGATCCTATAACTTGTTGCTTGTATTTCAATAAGCTTGTTGATACCATAATATTTCTATTGCAATAAAAGCACTTTAGACCATTTGGTTAATATACAATTAAGGATTACTTCAAGAGGATAGAGTTTCAGCAACGTGGCAGTCCCCATGCACATATACTCCTGTGGCTTGAAAATGATCCTAAAGAAATGGTCAGTGAACACATGCCTCAAACAGTCAAACTTTTAGATGAGCTGTGTAGCATCAATCCAGACAAACTGCAATACCCATATAACCAGATACATAAGAATACATTTACATGCTACAAGAAGGCACATGATGAAAATGATAAAAAATGTCGCTTCATGGCTCCATACTGGCCAATGCGCAGCACATGTGTGCTCATTCCAATGGCAAAGTATGATAGTTGTCAGAAACAGTTGAAAAAGAAGTTCACTGAAATGAAATTATCACTTGAGCATGATGACCATGATACCTTAGATTCATTTCTTAACATAAATAATGTCTTCAATGATGAGGAATACAAAAACATAATTTGTTCAAGTATCACAAGACCAATGGTATTCTTGAAATGGTCAATTCAGCACAAATGGTTAGATAATTTTCATCCATGGATAGAAAAAGTCCTCAATTCCGACATGGATTTACAATTCATACTTGAAGAGTACTCTTGCACCACATATGTGGTTGAATATGTAAACAAAACCAATAGAGGTATTAGTAACTCACAACAGGAACTAATCAAATTGTATGATGAATATCCAGACAAAGACTATATGGAGTTAATAAAAGAGATGAGCTTGAAGATGCTGAACAACGTTGAAACGACCAGTCAGGAAGCAGCATGGTACCTCCTTCAGTTGGGTATGTCATAAAGTAGCTGTAAAGTTGAAATGATTCCAACAATGTGGCCTTATGAATGACATCGCATATGGAAAACACATGCTCAGATGGACAAGGAAGAGCTTGCTGGTGATTCAGTTGACGTTTGGAAGGAAAACTTGCTGCGGAAGTATGAATGACGCCCAAGTCAGATGAGTGATATAACATTGGCACAATTTGTTGCCAAGTATTATATAACAAAGGAAGGAACCTACAAAAAATGAGGTGAACCCAAAATAATATGCTACAGAAACTACAAGATGACTGATTTGATCAATTATAAGTGAGAGATGGTACTGCTGCACATACCATTCCTTAATGAAAAAGTTGATCTACTGGATTGTACTAAGTTTCTACAGATGTATGACAAATATGAAACCCAAATTATGGCAGCACGAACAGAATTTGAGACAACTATTGATATTAAAAACAATGGAGTACTGTAAGCAATTGATGCCTGAAGAGGATAAAATCAATGGGGCACAAGAAAAAAAATCTGGAATTTGTAAAGAGCAAAGTGACAACTGATGACTTTGTGCAGGCCATAAAAGATAACAATGATGATGATATACACATGACACTGATGGAAAAAATGTCTTACCTCATTTGCAAGTGTGAAAATGTAATGTCATCTAAGGAGTATTGTGAAGCAATGTGACAAACCAACAAGGAACAACGAGACCTCATACTTGAAGCTATACATCATATGTTTGACTATGGTAATAAATATAAACCATTACAAATCTTCTTCACAGGGACAGCTGGCTGTGGTAAAACATTTACTATGCAGTTAATAATGGAGACATATAATCAATTCAATGACCAACACAACTGTGCATTTAATGCATACATTGCTTGTGCTTCAACTGGAATTGCAGCAGCAGCAATCAATGGAACAACAGTGCATTCAGCCTTTAAAATATCCAATTCACGACAAGAAAAGGGATTCTTAGTGGAATCATTAAACTTATTCCGTACTGCTTTTCAAAATGTGCACATCATCTTTGTTGATGAATTCAGTATGCTAGGTGCTGGTATGCTGTCCCAAGTTAACAATTGACTCCAAAATATTCTTCATGCATATGATAAACCATTTGGTGGTTTAAATATTGTCTTCTGTGGAGACTTGAGGCAGCTACCACCACTATGCCAAATGCCAATATATAAACAAAGTAGAGCAACATTATGCACTGACATCATTTGAAAATCACTCAATTACTACCCACTTACTCAAGTAATGCGACAGGCAAATGTAACATTCTCAGCCATCCTCACAAAAATTGGCAATGGAGCAACTTTAACCAATGAGGAGAGAGCTACAATTGAGAGTAGATTTGTACTAAAAGCATATGTGGATGACCACTTTCCTAAAGCAATCTGGCTCTTCTTTTGTACAGTGAATGTAGCTGACCACAATTCTTTCATGTTACAATGTGACAATGTAATCAAATCTATAGCTACAGATGCTTACTCTGGGTATAAGAATAATGAGCAATTAGTAAATGCTCCTACAAAAGTACACAAGATGAAACCTAATGAGACTGGTGGGTTGCCATTCCTCCTAAAACTGATGTTAGGTAAAATGTACATGATAATCCTCCTGAAACTGATGTTAGGTAAACCATACATGATAAGAGCCAATATTGACACACTGGATGGACTTGTGAATGGTGCTATTGGCATATTGCGTTACCTTGAGTTTGATTACTCTAATCCACAATGTGCCAACATAAAACGTTTGTGGTTAGAGCTTAAAGATCCAAAAATTGGTAATTCACTATGTAAAAAGTGTAGAGCACATGTTGCAACCATTAAAGGATTGAATGAGAAATGTGTACCTATCAGTAAGCGAACATCAACTATAACCCTCAAAAGTAAAGTATTGACTTGCAAGAGGCACCAATTTCCTCTGGTTGAAGCTTGCGCTATAACAATACACAAATCACAAGGTGGCAAATATTATATGGTTATATTTGAAGATGACCGCACTCATGAGCAACAGTTAGTCTATGTTGCTCTTTCAAGAGCCACATCACTACAAGGATTATACTTGACCAACAATAAAAGTGATCATACATTCCATCATGCTCATGGTAAATATAGCATTGAACTGAGCACTGAGTTTAATTGTCTCAAAAATCACATGTTGGAAACAATCAGCAACAAGTCAAGACAATTCTTGAATCAAATTGTGAATAGTCCAACAGCTCTATCACTTTTAACATTTAATGTGCAGAGCTTACAAGCTCATGGTGATGATATATCCACTGATTCAGTACTCTCTCAAGTTAAAACTATGGCTCTCTCAGAAACTTAGATTGAAAATGACAAGATTATACATCTACCAGGGTATAAATTGGTGTCTCAATTCAAACAAAACACAGTACAAGCTGGTGTATTGCAATATATGAAAGGGAAGACTCATATCTGCAGGCAACTGAATATAATCTGCTCAAGTATGAAGAATCTATAATGCAAGTTAAACAAATAGCAACAGCACATGATGCTGTAGGTGATATTTGTGCCATACAGGTTACTATCACTGGTAAGCGCACCATACTGTTAAATGTATATATAACCCCTAACTCAGATTTGAAGAAAATACAATAATTCTTCAAATTGAACATGATGGCATACAGCCCAAAGATTGCTGCCTTAAACAGAGAGATTGCCAAGTATGACTGCTATAAAAAACCATTGATTCACAATGCTGATGTGAATATTGATTTAAAATCAGCTGATGATAAAAAGTTTCTTGAGTTTTTACAAGAAAATTGGCATCTCCACCTCAATAATAATTTAGTAATCTCTACAACATGCACCAATACTTGCACAATGGGGTCTTCACCTATAATCTCAATCACCTGAAGACACAAAACTATATATCCTACTTCAGTCATCATAAACCTATGTTAAGCATTAGCCCTGCTCAATAAATTTATTTGTATATTTTTATTAGTTACTTTATTACTTAACACACCTCATACTATCTGAAAAAGCTAAAGTATCCTTTACCAAATTAAAAATCTTAAGAGCATGATAATGTATTTTACCTTTCAGAAAGGCACAACATTGGCACAGTATGAAGAATCAGTTAGTTATTACCCACAATAATGGTACACTTACCTGGTGGGTGAAAGAAATATATCATGCACTAAAGCTTTTACCATAAGGTAAAAGCTCTAAATCATTTTTCTATGATTGTTCGCGCATAACTCTGAAAATACTGGACCAATTTGGATGATCATCTCCAAAAATTGAGGATGCTCCAACTTAGGTCACATTTTACTTTTGTAAGTATTGGTCAAGTATCTGCCCATTAATTTAGTAAATAAAAAATTGGGCTCAAAAGCAATAGTTTACAAGTGTAAGTAAGTTCATTGCTGGATAAACTATTCTGGCATTGGTGAAGCGATAGCTTTGAAGCACTTTTGATATGTCCTATGGCTGGGGGTATGTTCAAAATTCAGTCAGTATGAGCTCATAGCAGGACGAGCTTAAATCATTATAGATGGCTATCAGTTTTGCATAATTTGACCAATAAATTCATCTAATTCTAATAAAAATGAATTATCTTAGATAGTGATCAATAAATTTACATAGATTGACTAATAAAAGCAACCAAATCTCTTAAATGAATTACTGTAGATGGCAATCAGTAAATTCAGCATACGTTGACCAATAAAATAATCTAATTTTAATAAAATGAAGTATTGTAGATGGTAATCAGTAAATTTAGTATAAGTTGATCAATAAAATCAACTAAATTTAGTAAAATGAGTTATTAGTATATTTGTTTATAAGATATTATATATAAAATATATACAATGAGTTTTATTTTTAGAGAAAAAGTAAGGGGTCAAAAAGGATAAATAAAGATAGTAATATTTAATAAAAGTTGGAAAAAGAGCTACTTTTAAAAATGCACTAATTTTTTAGGGGAAAAGAGCTGGGAATAAAGGTTTTTGGAAAAAAAGAACCTTCTTAAAAAATTTTGGGAAAAAAGAACCTCCTTTAAAAAAAGCTCTAAAAAGTATGAAATAATTGAGAATTTAAGCCTACTCAATAAAACCCTTCTTTGAAGTTGGTGCCATATTTTAACAGACTTATAATAGGCATTTATAATTTATATACTCAGTACTATTTATATTAAGTTGCTTATAGTTTACACTTGGACCCAATCCAGACAAGACATAATTTGTATTTGTGAGCAAAATTCTATAATTCAGGTAAAAATATGGCACCAACTTCAAAAAGGGTTTTATTGAGTAGGCTTAATTTCTCAATTATTTCATACTTTTTAGAGCTTTTTTTAAAGGAGGTTCTTTTTTCCCCAAAATTTTTTTTATGTTTTTTGACATGATATATGTCCTATGGCTGGGTGTATGTTCAAAAATCCAGGCAAGTATGAGATCATATATGATGAGCTTAAATCATTAGAAATGGTTATCATTTTTGTATAATTTAACCAATAAAATCAACCAGATTAAAAAAAGAATTATTGTAGATGGCGATCAGTAAACTTAACATAGAGTGACCAATTAAATCAATTAGATCTAGAATAAATTATTGCAGATGGCAATCAGTAAATATATTATAGATTGGCCAATTTAAATCAACTGATCGATATTATATATATTGATATGATTATGTCCTATGGCTGAAGGGTATGGTCAAAATCCAGACAAGTATGAGATCATATATGATGAGCTTAAATCATTAGGAATGGCTATCATTTTTGTATAATTTAACCAATAAAATCAACCAGATTAATAAGAATGAATTATGGCAGATGGCAATCAGTAAATTTACCATAGATTGACCAATTAAATCAACTAGATTTTTTAGAAATTATTGTAGATAGCAATTAGTAGATTCAACATAGATTGACCTATTAAAACAACTAGATTTAATAAAAGATTTATTGTAGATAGCAATCAGTAAATTTACCATAGATTGATCAATAAAAGCAATTAAATAACTTAAATGATGTAATATAGATAGATATAAAAAATTTACCATATAATTAACCAATAAAATCAACTAAATTTAAAAAACTAAATTGATTAGAAACTCCCACCCTTGTTTCTGAAACATCGTACCAATCAAACAACTGAACAATTATATATATAATTCATAGAGTATATGTGCCAAGTTTATTTGAGATTGGTAAATAGTGTCAGACAATTATAAGTTCAATGTATCAAAAAGAGTGGTTTGGAGGTAAATGATGAACAGCCAAAAGACCCTGGTCAATTCCTGGTGGAACCCCTCAAATCAGGGTAACACTACTATTAATAATCAGGCAAATACAATAAGTTTTGGCAGTCAGATTGCACCAGATTGTAGCCAAATCTGGGAAGTTCATCAGAGGCTTCTCTCATGGCCACTTCTATTTTAGTACAGCCTACCCACGGAGACAAGCCCCTTTTATAGGGTTGGAGGGGTTCAGCAAGGTGAAAATAATTTCCCATCTTCTGATTGGTCTAAGTTTATAAAATCCCTGCCTCATGGGTTCATCTTCCTAGCTGTTACTTCCCTATCTGCCCTTGCATTGAAATGAGGCAAGACCTGACCAATCTGATAGGTCGAATCCCAATATTCCCTAATTTGGATATTACTAAGCAATCCAAGCTTCAAGCCTCAAAATTTAAATACTAGCATCAAGTTATTATGAGAGTTTGCTTCTTGCCCCCCTTATTGCAACTAATAAAAAACCTATGAAAATCAATAATTTATTTAGTTGAAGTTTTTTTAGCTTAAAAATGAGTGGTCCTTTAACACCTTAATAAATAATTATTCCACAGTCAAGAAACTTATTCTCATGCAAAATATTTGTTGGATTTAGGGGTAAAATGCACCATCAAGTATACCAAAATTTTAAAATTCCAACAAGTGGTGCTCACTACAGGGGGCCCTGTAAACCATAAAGCTTCTTTTAAAACATGACAACTGCATCAGAAATCAAATTAACTGCTTTAGAACAACAGATAGCTAGTGCTTTGTCTCACTTTAGAAGGCTTGAGCAGCACCCTTCCCAAGGCTTTTGTGGGGCCTCCCCTACCATCCATAAACCCCCTCTTTGAGATGATTTTACACCTGGTAAGGGCAGTATTGCATATTTTCTTTAAGTTTATGAATCAGTGACGGAAGGGCAACTGACCAAAAAAACACAGGTAGATATGCCCCTGCTTGAGTCGTATGGCTCAAGAAATGTTGGTTCCCAACATGGTCAACCTCAGCACCTGAGCGGAGGTCAAACAAGCGCTTAATGAGGAGTTAGCTCCACACAAAGCTTACAACGGCAAAAACAGGCCTTTATGTGCCTTAGCCTGCAAGAGGGAGAATCAACTTCCTCTTTTGTTGAGCAATTCTATAGTAAAGCTCAACCTCTGTTGTTGGCCAAAATGCTCCCCCTTGACGATTCTATTGCTGCTGTTTTGTCTGGATTGACATCCCATCTTTCTTTGGTGATGAATATCTCTGCCATCAAGCGCTCTTACAAAAATATACATGATATCAAGGAGGCCTTGTAAGCGGTGGCTGAATATTATTAACACGATCTCACCCAATGAGCTTTAAGGCAAGAATCCACTACAACCCTTACAGCCTCTTCTATGGTTGTCTCCCTTTAGAAATTTGCTCTTACAGAGCTGCCACAACGAGATGCTCCTCCCCCTTTGAAGATAGGCATAGGATACTAGTAGTGATGGGGCAGCGCCCCCTCCATCTTCTGCTTCCAAAGCTCAAACAGAATAGTTAGCTATCACTTTGCCTTGCTCCCCTCCTTCTTTAGAGCAGTCTTTTAAAGTGTCTGAAGTGTCACGTCCCACTAAGGCGCTACCTCTATCCCCATTAGCATCTCCTCCAGCTGTACCTCACCCAAAACCTATGGCCATGGGGCAACCCAAACATATCCTTTCTAAGGCAAAAGGCAAACCCATTACACTTCTAACGCCTCCCCCTAAAGTTGGTGTAGCTACGATTATCCCTTCAAAAGTGTTAGAAAATTGGATGGTATCGTTAGGATCTGCTGTACTGTTTATACAGGTCAAACCCACTGAGTAATAGACAGATGATGTGGGGATCGTCAGTCCTTTGGACACATTTGAAAATATACTTAAAAATTGAGCAATTTTTCGCTAATCAACTCTTTTATTTATTTTAATAAATACAGTGATCTTTTGCTGTCCCAATCTCTCTCTACTATTTACAACCTACTTCTCACAATCACCCATCTTGCTTATGTACAGCAGCTTCAGGTGATACTGCTCTCATAGCTTAGGCTATTCTATTCCGCCGATTCTCCTCATATTTGGCTTGTTATTCTCTAATCCTCTATCGCCCTAATTGTAGGAAATTTACTTTGTATTTATCAAATGTTGACATTGGCTTATTGGCTTATTGCCTTCTATAGAGGCAATCCAATAATAACCCGTTATATCCCAATATCGCCTTGTCTCAAGGCACGCAAATAATAACTGATATCACTTTCAGAAGATTCTTCCCAATTCACCCTAGATTTCCCACGATTATCATCCAGCTATATTGGAATTGCAACATTACCCCCTCCTTGACTGGATGATAAGGCTTCTATTGCTTTTATTGTCGGAGGAACTTTGCATGTACTCAGTTAATGATCCAACCACTTTCTGGATCCTTGATGGTATAGGTATTGACCCCAGTTTTCTCTACAGCTTTGAATGGACCAATTTAAATACTGGCCAGATTGTGTTTCCACCTGAATCCATGTTGGTCATGGAAGAGAACCATATTTCCTTATTTGAATGGCGCCAGCCCACTATGACATACTTGATCAGTGGCCTGATTCCTAATCTTCTTGGCTAAGCTGAAGGAATATGCTTCATCTTGCAGTTTGATCAGAATATTAGCTAGGTTAGCAAATAGCAGTGGGGTTTCATTCTTCTGGTGTCTTCTACACATGAATAAAGTAATGCCAGAAGGGCCGGGTGTCAGCCATATAATAGTTGGAAGTGATTCCATGGTGGAATGGTAACTAATGTTATAGGTGAACATAGCAGTGGAAAGAAGAGAGCTCCAATTGGAAGGTCAATCCATTACTAATTTTATAGTATGCTCACCAAAGTCCCATTCACACGTTTGACCATTCCATTAGATTTGGGGTGGTATGGGGTTGCCAGAACCCCGCAGATTCCCATAAGCTCATTCAGTTTGGGGAGGATGTGCGAGGTGAAGTTGGTTCCGTTATCAGTGAGAATGAACTGAGGGCATCCATGTCACTGAGTAATGCATTCCATCACAAACTTGGCCACTGTAACTTCTCCTAAATCTCGTATTGCTTTTGCTTTGACCCACTGGGTCAAGTGGTCAATAGCCACAAGAATGTACTTACACCAGTTAGCTCCTGTTGGCAAGGGACCAAAAACATCTAGAGAAACTGTGTGGCAAGCAGAATTGTGATTTCACTACCCGGTATGAAGCCTTGCAGTGGAATGGATTCTCCACTTGGCACTGATGGCAACAGTAAATAGTTTTTAGCACATCAAAGCACATGCTTTCTTAATAATACTGAGGGCACAACAAATCTATTGTTTTGCACACCCCACCATGTCTGACTGCCCTGTGAGCGCTCATAATGATTTCTGGTCATGCTGAAGGTCACAGAAAATTCACCGTAGAATCGCCAATCCGCTTGTATAGCTCCCCATTCCATTGGAAGGTATTCGTTCACATCTCATCTAACATTTTGATCACTTGAGGTAGTTCATCATCATATTTTCCGCGGAGCATCTTATTGTACATTATGTCACTGAGGTCCGCCATCACCGCAATAGCTGGCAATTGAGATAAACAGTCAGCATTCTGATGCTTTACTCTTGGCCAATAGAAAATCTCGAAGTCATAAGCCTGCAACTTAAGAGCCCATCAAGCCAAATGGCCTTCAGGTTCTTTAAGGTTTTGCAACCATCAGTAATGACATATGATGTGGTATAACTTTAAACTTTACCCCATGCAGATAGACTCTGAATTGCTTATATGTGTAGATCACTGCTAAGCACTCCCACTTGGTCACAGTATAAATACGCTTGTGACAGTTCAGACTTCAATTACAGTACACTACTGGATGTTCCTCTCTCTTGTCATCTTTCTGAGAAAGTAATGCCCCAACAGCAGAAAGGGACGCATCCATCTGAACAATAAACTCCCGATCAAAGTTTGGATATCATAGCACCGGTGTGCTGATCAACGCCATATGAAGTGTATTGAAAGTGGATTGATGACGTTCCATCCATTTAAACATAACATCCTTTTTTAACAACTCGAATAGCAGCCCCCAATACAGCTAAAATAGGGATAAAGCGCTGGTAGTAACCAACTATTCCCAAAAATACCTGTATGTCACAATTACTATTGGTAGTAGTCATTTTGATGATGGCCTCCACCTTATCTGGCTGTGGTTTCAGCCCTTTAGAGTCCACCACAAACCCCAGGTAATCCAGATGTTTTTTTGAAGAAGTTATATTTCTGAGGTTTAATTTTAATGTTTGCCTCAGCCAGTTGGCGGAATACTGCTTCTAGGTGGTCAAGATGCTCCGAAAAGATTTGAGAGAAAACGTTAATATTGTTGAGGTATACAAGAATGCATGACAGTTTCAGGTCACCAAGAATAGTATCCATGGCTCGGTGAAACATAGCTGGGGCGTTGCACAGCACTTGGGGCATCTGCGTTGGTTGGAAAAGGCCTTTGGAGGTGATTACAGCACATTTTTCCTATTTTGCTGCAGGTAACTCGATTTTCCAGTAAACTGATATCAAGTCCATCGCTGAAAAGTAATGGGCTCCCCTAATCAATCCAAAGCATCGCCAATCTGTGGCAAAGGGTATGAGTCCTTTTTTGTAAACCTGTTGAGTTTCCGGTAGTTTATTACTATGCAGTTGGTGCCGTCCTTCTTTTTTACAATTAGAACATGTGAAGCCCATAAACTTTTGGCCAGGTCGACCATCCCTTGCTCTAAAGACTTGTCAATTTCATTAGTGACAACGTCTTTCACTGCCCTTGATCAGTGGATTGGCTGAGACCTTATATGGAAATGATCTCCTGTGTCTACTCAATGGACCACCCCCCAAGCACACCCTGAGTCATGATTGTCAACTGCAAAAATCCCCTTATACTTCTATAATAGAGCTATTAATTGGTCTTTTTGTTCTAATAGCCCTATTTAATTACTTCAAGGTATTACCATTAGTATGCCGTTGGTGCCTTGACTGGTAGACCAAATTTGTCCAACAACCCAAAATCAAGAACCTGAAGGACCTTGTCTACTGGAAGCTAATGTAAATATGCTACAATTTGATGTCGGCGGATATGCATTGGTTTGTTCTGGAGGTTTGCTAACAAAACCAAAATCTTTCCATGTCCTGTAAGTATAATCCCTGGAGCCACATGCGGCTCAAACTGCATTTGATGATAGAGCCCAATGACCTCCCCATATAGCCCAATAGGCACTTCCACCTTTAACACGGTGTTCACTAAGAATTGATGTCCAGAAGGAATAAATATGGGCCCTGAAGCTCGAAGAGGTATCCCTGGTATTCATATATCGGCTGGGGAAGGGTCTGAGTCTTGCGCTTTAGTCAGGGATATCAAACAGGCATCACCCCATCACTATAGGCAAGGTTTATATGGCTCATATGCACCAGATCCTTTGGTACTCCACTAGTAGTGAAGTAAATTGGGATCCGCTGACCCAGAATGGCGAGGGTCTTTTCCGTCATATTAATGACAGCCCCAAAACAGCACAGAAAAGCGGTTCCAATTAACAGGTCATAGTTTTTGTTTGGCAGCACAATCGCCAGGGCTACAATGACAATGGACACAAAGCGCAGAGGTAGAGCACTGTAAGCCCCCTCAGAGACAATGCTTACTGCTCCAGCAGTTATGTAAACCATTTGATGGTCCACATCAGGTTTCAACGTCAACTTTGCCTTCAATTTAGTGGAAACTATGTTGACTGGAGCTCCAGTATCTGTTATAGCACGAACCCTATTTTTTGCTACAAAAATATCACAGTATGTACACTCAGAATAAGAAGAATATTGACTGTTTAATATGTGAAAATTTACAGGATCTCTTTTTTCAAGAAAGCTCATTATCCCCTCACTGACTTTGGGGTATATTTTAATAATGGCATCTACTGGAAGGGCGACGTTTAATTCTTTCAGAGTTGGTGCATCCGTGGCAGAATCAAGTTTGTCCATAGAAGCTTGATCAAGCATTTGACAGGCATACGGCTTCAGTTTTTCTGGGGACTCTTATTCCGCCGCCGCCTTGGCTTAAGTTCATGTAACTATGTTTACTCCTTCAACTGGCTGCTGATATAAAAGTCTGTCATTGTACTGAGGGACTTCCACAGGGTATACTACTATTAATTCAGGGACGTTTTGAGTTGGTATCGCGGAGGTAAAGGGTCCCATCTCTACTCCGCTCCATCTTTTCCCTGATAGTACTGATCTTGGTGTATGTAGTTCACACGGCGGTTATGGCAGAATTTTACCAAATGACTAGGGCGGCTGAATTCATATCAGCTAACCCCATAAGAGCCATGACCTTGATTATCATAAGAGGGTCCAGATTGGAAAGTTTGGGGTCATTCAGCGTAACCAGCCCCAGGTTGGTAAGATGATTGTTGACATTTGGCATAGCTAGGTCCTGGTCAATAGCTGGGTTGCTAGAAATTTTCATGACCAGCCCATTGATGCTGATTGAACTGATGAGTATAATATGGCTGAGGATGAGGAGCAGAGTTATAGAATGGCTGAGGATTGCTAAATGGAGTTGGGGTCAATGCGAATATTCTCCTGAATAAAGGGTGCAGTAGCGGTGGTAGTCTTCCATTCCATATTTAGCAGAAGAAAAGATAGGGGACATTTGATGCAAAAACTGTACAATCTTGAGTAAAAGTACGGCATCATCCATAAGCAGCAAAATGAAATTGTGAAGCTATCAATATGGCTTACTGCAGAGGTCATGGCAATGCACACATCAGCTTACACTAAGTACCCTGCCCCAATAAGCACGTGGGCTTCCATTGTGAATCAATCAGCAAACTACAGGAGAGTCTCATTTCAGCGGAATCCATTTGTTAAGGATTCTGATTTCCACTGTGTCATCTTTGAGGTACCCCCAAACAGGCGTAGTATGGTATCCTTCACATTCTTATATGTGAAAGAGCTAATTGGGAGGTAACAGTTTATTTGATCAGCACTCCTGACATCCAAGGTGGATATCAACAACTTGGCTTTACATCTATCAGATGCACCTTCTGCTGCAAAATCAAACCATTTGAAGAACCCATGAATGTTCCCTTTTCAATCAAATGGAGGTAATTTTTTGATATTAACCTCCTCATCTCGTTCATGGGGTTTTGGCCCATACTGAGGAATGGGTTGAGATCTGAAAGCAGTTTCCTGATGAGAAGCTGAGTCAGAAGAAGTTTGGATGTCCGCCACTTTGGGGGTAGCGTGACCTTCTGCCATGGGCGGTACCACTATTACTTGAGGGAAGTGGCGTTCCAACTCATATTTGTATCCAGTACTACCATCCTGGGTGTAGTAGCTCCGACCAGCGTCACAAACTTCCTCATATAATGCCCCCTCTTGATGGTCATCCTTGTCCCAGCAAGAAGACTGAGAAGTATTGGTCAGTCTTTGTTCTGCACACTGAAGCCATTTGGTGGCATCATTCAATCAGTTGGCGAGCTCTTTGCTTTGTTGTCCCAAGATTTGCATTTGGCTAAACGTGCTATCAAGCTGGTTCATGACATCATCTCGTTCTTGAAGGAAGACATCTTGGTTTTTGAGCACCGCGTTTAAGGTAAGTTTGAGTTCCTCATATCTGGCTGGTGCAGTGTTCTGTGAAGATTCCCCAGCAACACAGGCTGTGTAAGGCATTACTGGAAACTGGAGTCTTGGAGTGTTTGGTGGTTGATCAATGGGCCCCCTGTAGTGAGCACCACTGTTTTAAAATTGGATGGTATTATTAGGATCTGCCATATTGTTTTACAGGTTGAACCCACTGAGCAACAGACAGATAATGTGAGGATCTTTGTTCCTTCAGACACTCTTGAAAATTTACTAAAACTAGGAGAAATTTCTTTAATTAACTCTTTTATTTATTTTAATAAATACAGTGATCTTTGTTGCCCCATTCTCTCTCTACTATTATCAACCTACTTCTCTCAATCGCCCATCTCGCTTATATACAGAAGCTTCAGGCGATACTGCTCTCATAGCTTGGGCTATTTTATTCCACCAATTCTCCTCAAATTTGGCTTGTTATTCTCTAATCCTCTATCGCCCTAATTGTAGGCAATTTACTTCATATTTGTCAAATGTTGACATTGGCTTATTGGCTTATTGCCTTCTATAGAGGCAATCCAATAATAACCCGTTATATCCCAATATCGCCTTGTCTCAAGCACGCAAATAATAACAGATATCATTTTTGGCGGATTCTTCCCAATCCGCCCTATCTGTACCACAATTATCATCCAGTCTTATCAGAATCGCAACAAAAGTCAAAAGGGTAGATGAGCACCATAAAGTATCCCCTGTGAGGAGATCAAGCCAGTTTCTCAGTCCACTTTTAGTAGCTCATTAAGGTGCATTGACAATCCCTCTGATGATGAGTCTGAAGGGGGTGGTGAAGACACAGGCTATTATGTCTTGGGAGTCCCAATGGAAGTGAAGATTATGAAAAGGTTGAGGTCTGAAAGAATTGATATTGCCATGGTGCCACAATAAACCTATCTCCAACAGTTGTTGAGGTTTTTAGAGGCGATTGATAACAGCAGTGAAGCTGACTAGCATATTAATAAAGTGATCCAATTTACCCAGAAAGTTCATACCCTCCAATATACTAAAGATAAATACCCTGCGATGGCCCAACGCCTTGACACCACTCTCCATTTGAAGAAGGTCCTCGCCCCCCTACTTTTGGTAGCACGATAACCAAGGTAGAGGTTTTCATCAATAAGGTGCAAGTTCTAGCCATCCTTAATATGAGTGCTCAACTGAAATTGGTCTCTTCAAAGCTCATCAACAAAATGAAGTTGGCGCCTGACCTGGACTATTCACAAGAGTTTGTAACTGCAGGACCCAACAACACGTGATCTATTGGAGCCTACTATTCTCTACTCATACAGATTAGGAACTCCTACTGTCTGCCCCTGCTGTAACATTAAACAATAACAAATACAACATACTCATTGGCACTAAGTTCATTATTGAGTATGATGGAATTATTAATATGAAACAGGGATCCGTCTCCATTATAAATTATGTAGTTCATCTGGTCTTTACAAACGATGAGCCTGAGAAAAAAATACACATGCGTCATTGAGTACCCTTCCTCTGCCCTCACTCTTCTTTATACCACTTCAGGAAGAAACACAAAAAAGCTGCATGACTCCGTGGATGCTTCAGAGAGCATTCCATTGTATGCATCAGAGGAGGTAGTAGTCAAAGCGGGTGAAAAAAAGGTGTTAGACACCAAAATTACTATGCAGATCCCCCACAACTGCCTTCTGCACATAACAAGCATTGATGGAATAAGTCCTTTGAAACCTCAGATGTTGCCAGGTATCTAGACCCTGCCTACCAGCGACCTATTAATTTTCTGCTGGGGAATCTCAATAACAAGGAAATGGTTGTAAAGAAGAATCAAGATATTGGAAAAGCCTACAATTCCAATTGAGGATTTCCAACAAGTCCATTATATTGGGTCTATTCTAGATGTGGGACTACCACTGACCAAATTATATGCTCTTTGCCCAACGTTCAAATTTCCAAAAATATAACTCCCGCTGAGCTTAATAAAGTTCATTATTTACTGGAGTCTTATGGTGACATTTTTTCCAAATCCAATACCAACTATGGGCATATGAAGGTTTAGACTCATATCGAAGATGTTGGTGATGCCAAGCCTATTCAATCCAAGCCTTATCCGAAATCTAAGGTTAAGGAGCTCAAAATGAGGACGGAGCTTAAACAGTTACTGGATGCAGGGCTACTGGTGCCTTCTTAAAGCCCTTGGTATCTCTGCTATTGCTCATAAAAAAGAAGAATGGTGGGCATTAAGTAGTTATGGACTACTGCAAAATGAGTAACCTCGCTGTTGGGATTTTTGCCCATATTCCCGGCCTACTAGATTACCTGGCATCGCTAGGGGAAAATTACCTAAGGCGAAATGAATCAAAAATTAGTTGGCCTGAGTTTCAGAGGAACTATGTTTGGGGTACTTTGAGATATTCGCCTGGTCATATCTGTCAGGGATTAATCTGGATGAATACTTAAGATCTCATTGGGAGGAGTTGCCAACGAAATAGGGGCATCTGATAGTGATTAACTATCAGGTGTACCAATTAGGATTGGTCAGGTTTCATCACTGACTGATTGGGAATGAATAGTAAGTTGTGAGGCAAGTGATGCTGCCTGAAACTACTGAATTGATCAGTTGGTGAGTGACCTGCCCTAATGGGTAATAAGTCCCATTACCTAAGAAGGTCGCTAGCCAATTATGGTTGGTTTGCTTAGATAGAGAGGAAAAGATTAGGGACACATTTTCCGACTCTTTTCATTTGAGGTCTCAAAGCTTTCCGATGACGGAATCCTAGCCAGGATGGGGAAGACCATTGCTGCCAAGATGAGGATGGGTGAGACAATGGCAACGGCTGCCGTTTCATTGAAGAGGTGTCAACTTAGGGTTATACAGCTGAATCCCCCACTATATAATTCCCTAGGATTTACTACAATTAAAACATTAAAACATTATCTATAAAAGCATTATTATCTACAGTGTTTAGAGTTACATTATCAATCTGGTGTATAGTTTGACTATCAGCTTCTATTGTGTTGTTCTATCTTAAGCATATTATTGCAGAGGGCAGTAATTGGAAGACTCTCAAAGAGAAGAGTAAATATCCGAGTGAGGATCTAGAGACAAAGGAACCATAATCAGGGATAGCTGCCAACTGTGTGTTGGGCTGAGAGAGAGACTGTCACCAGGGTATCTTAACAAAGATTGGGTGAATAAGAGTATAGGGAACAAATCCCTACGAGTATGACTTCAATAGTATTTGATCAGAAATACTGGCTAAGCGTTGGGCCAAATTATAGTTCAATCTCAACTATGGATAATAGTCTCCATACTATTGTCGATTAATAATACATTTTATACATCATGACAAATTGCATGAGGAGATCAAACCTGTTCAGTAAAAAGGTTACTGGGTTGCTTGTCAATAATCAATCTAATGTAAATTTTTACACTTGCCAAGAAGGACAGCTACCCAATCCCATGAATTGACGACGCTCTGGACTAACTCTCTGGGTCCAAGCTCTATTCTCCATGAACTTGGCTAGAGGATACTGGCATATGGACCTTTCTCCATAAGACCAGGAAGAGTGTGCAATTATCTGCAGTGAGGGTCTCTTCCAACCTACCTGACTACCACAAGGGTTGTGCAATGAACCTGCAACTTCCCACCGAGCCATGAACCACATCTTGCAGGATCTGAAGCTTAGTTGCATAATTGTCTATCTTGACAATATCACTGTCTTCTTCCAAATGTTCAATGAGCACCTTTCACACTTAAAGGAAGTTTTCCAATGCCTGCGGGCCTTTCACAATAAGCTGAAGCCCTCCAAATGTACATTCTTCTGGAAGAAGTTGGATTTCCTGGGCCACACCATCTCCCCAGTTGGGATACAGCCTTTCCATGATAAGGTTGAACTGATATACAAGAAGCCTGTCCCCGAAACTTTATGCAATATTCAGGTGTCCTTGGGCATGATGTGATAACACCATCAATTCATCCCCAAATTTGCTCAGCTCAGTGAGCCTCTCATACGCCTGTTAGCTAAGAACACCCCTTCCCTCAGGGAGCGGAATAAGAGGCTGATTTTAAAACGCTAAATAAGCTGCTGCAGCAACAGCCAATCCTACGCCACCCTAAATATAGTAAATTATTCATTCTGTTTACTGATGCCTCTGACTACGCAGTTAGAGCTATCATGGCTCAACTGGATAAACATGGGGTTAATCATCCCGTTTCATACTTCAGCAAGATGCTTTTTAAGGCATAACGCAACTATAGCGTCACTGAAAAGGAGTGCCTTGCTGTCTTGATCGCTGTTAAATTTTACTGCCCTTTCTTATATGAAACCTCATTGAAAGTAGTTACTGATCACGCCTCTTTAAAGTGTTACAAAGAATGAAAGATCCCACTGAACGGTTGGCATGCTGGGATTTTAAGCTCCAGCACTATGATTTGACTATTGAGCACCAAGCTTAAATAAGCCACATGAATGTCAATGAGTCAGCCAGCTGCTGTCCTTCACCTAGATAATAGTGAAGCGAAGAGGCTACATGACCTCCTAATGACACCTGACGCTTTGGAGGAATAGGATGAACCCATCTAAAAGATGCTAGCTCGATACTCCCATAACATTAAGGTGAATGATGTGAAGCTGTATAAGAAATTAGGGGTGAACTGGTTACCCTGCCTCCGACCATCTGAGCGATTACCTGTCATTATGGAGTCTCATGCCGTCCTAGGCATATTGGAGTGAGTAAAACCTATGAGTGGGTGAAAGAACGCTACTACTGGGAGGGAATTGTGGAGACCATCACCAAAGTCCTGGATGCCTATCTACTATTTAAAAAGCAATCTAGCTTTAAAACCAGGTATCATTATCAATCTACCACTCTGCAACAGCCCTTCCACACAAAGAGCCTTGATGTGGTTGTCCCTCTACCCCAAACTATGGGTGAAAATCGATCTATTTTGGTATGAGTTGATTACTTTACAAAATGGGTCAAGGCTGTGGCTCTTCCAGCTCAGATGGCCAAAGCCTCTGCCACTTTCCTCCATATGGATGTCTTTTCTTGACATGGTTGCACCCAAGTTTTGCTCTGTGATAATGGTAAAATCTTCATTTCCCTAGTGGTGAAAATCCTCAATACCTCCATGGGCATGCAACAGCTCTTTTCTCCCCCTATAACACCTCAATCAAAGGTACTGTGGAAAGACCCTTAGGACCCTGGTCTCTATATTACGCAAAATGGCCACTTCATACCCCCTTCACCGGGAACTGTACTTACCAAGTGCCTTATGGACTACCAGATCAGTTACCACTAGATCCTTAAGATGTCACCTTTCCATGTGTTATATGGCCAAGAACCTGGGCTTCCTGCTTTACTTGCCAAAGATGTTTTATCAGTTAGTACTGATGATCTGGATCAATCCATAAAGAAATTGACACAGCACATCATCCAGTTACAGTCTGAGACGAAGACCAATTTATTAAAATTGTCACTAAAGAGGGCCAAGTGGCCAATGAACTCTGGCCACCACTTCCTTCCTTTTCAAGTGGCAGACTTGGTACTATACTACCACAACTGAATCATGCCTAAAAAGGAAAATCTTGGGTCCATCAGGGAAGGAACCTTTGTTATCACTTATAAGCAAGGGGATGATTATTCCATTAAATCCCTTGCTTCTAGAATTATGATTAATTAAGTGTATGGATGGTTCTTGCAACCTTATTCCCCCTACCACTCTTAAAGGGAATAATGTCAGACAACTAAAAGTCTGATATATCAAAAAGAGTGGTTTAGAGATAAAAGATTAAAAAATTGGCTAAAAGACCCTGGTTGATTCCATGGTGGAACCCTTAAATTGGGGTAACGCTTCTAATACTTAGGCAAATTGTAAGGAGTGTGTCTGTAACTCTCCTGTTTCCAGCGTGGAGGTGCTCGGTGCACAGAGCCAACGCGTGGAAACTAGCTGTTAGTATTAAAGCTACTAGCGCCCAGCAGAGGGTGCTGGAGCAATAATAACTAAAACCAAAAAACGCGATCAGGAAACACCCAAAACTGATGAGGTGCACAAGAAGAGGAGAGGTAAATGGACCAGGTTGGAGGGGACCTGGGCGAACTAACGGTGGACTTGGGAAAAATCAGATTGTGTTCAAAATGACAAATTGAATGGAGCGGGAGCCCTCCTCAAAGGGGTCCATGCACATATACTTTGGTAATAACATTTTAAAATGAAAAAAACAGGGAAATTTTTATTTGGGAAGTTGACCAACAAGGAATGTTGGTCAGGGAAAACGTATTTAATCTTGGGAGGGGGAATAGGGTTATGCTGCAGTGAGCCCAAGCAGTGACTCACCAATAGGGCAATACTTCCATCTGACTTATTAGAATAGGCCAAAACTGACTTCACTTGAGTGATCAATTGAAGTTGGATTCAACCTGAGCGCGTTATTTTGTAGATGGAATGGTTTTTAAATACCCGTTCCTTGACTAACTGAACCAAAACATCCGCCTTTATTTGGTAGATAGTTCATTTTAATGCTTGGCCCAACGTCAGGGGCTGGGCACTTGGCACCCCATTAGGATCAACCTGGGCATATTTTGCCCTTACCCAGCGCTGGTATAGGGTGTGCTTCAGGTCTGGGAGGCCCTGTAGCTTCACCATTTGGGCCTCCAGGTGCCCAGCCTTATCTTTGGGGTTGGTCACCACTACTATGTCATGTGTACATGACATTACCCTCTCCTCCTGATGGGGCTCAACCCCCCCTCCAGGGGCTTGCGCAAGGGAAAAGTTCTTGTGGGCAGGGGCCAACTTCATGGCAGCAACGGTCGGTTTGGGTTGAGATCCAGCAGCCTGGGTGAAACGCTCGTGGAAGGTTCCAATCAGATCTTGGGCATGCACACAGTCGCGCGCTGGAACCCAACTGTTCTCTGCAGCTTCAAAGCCCTTCCAGGATACCAGGTACTCCAGTCTTCTTTTAACGCGGCGGGAGGCAACTATCTCTTCCACCTCCCACTCAGGTACCCCATCCACAAGATAGACCTCGGGAGTCTCTGTGGGGGGCCCTCAAACAACGTGAGTTTGCTCTTGTGAAACACTGAGAATATCTGAAATGAAGGGGGAAGATCTAGCTGGTATGAGGCATGACCCACCTTTCTAACAACGCGGTAAGGTCCAATCCTCTGAGGGCCTAGCTTCTTGCATGGCTGCTTGATAGGGATGTTACGAGCATCAAGCATCACGAGGTCCCCTTCCTTGTATGCAGGACCCACTTGGCGCTTCCCATTAGCATTCTCCTTATACACCTTCATTGCCGCCTCCAAGCTTGTGAAAACCCCCTGGTGGACCTTTTTGACTGTCTTGGCAAGAAACCGCCGCTTCAACCTTAGGCCCACAACTGGGCTCCATGTTAAAGGCGGTGTTAAAGCCATAGCTGGAAAAAAATGGGGAACAACCGATCAAGGAGTGCAAGGTATTATTGTAGCTAAACTGTGCCATTGGTAGGTGAGAAGCCCAATTGGAACGGTCTGCGGCAGTGTAACACCGCAGGAACTGCTCCAAGCACTGGTTCACTCGTTCAGTATGTACATCTGATTGTGGGTGATAGGCAGTCAAACAGCAAGGGTGAATTTGGAGAGTCTTACACAACTCTTCCCAAAAGACAGAAGTAAACTGGGGTCCTCAGTCACTGATAATCTCTTGGGGAACTCCATGGAGCGCAAACACATGCATGACGAACAGCCTGGCCATCTCAGCCGCGGTTATTGTAGTTCTGCACGGAATGAAGTGGGCGAACTTTGTAAACCGGTCCACCACCACCATGATGGCATCGTAACCATCTGAGACATGTAGTTCTACAATAAAATCCACTGATAGGGAAGTCCAGAGCCCTTAAGATTTCTGGACAGGTACCAAAAACCCCGCTAAAGGTTGATTATTTGGCTTCATTTGGTTGCAGACTAAACATTCCTTACAGTACCGCCCCACCTGAGCAGGCAAGCCCTTTCAATTGTATGTGCGCCAGATTAACTATAATGTCTTCGTTTTACTAAAATGACCAATGGTAAGTCCATGATGGTCTCGGATATTTCCAGGCGAAGTGGGCCAGCAGGAACCCATAGGCGCCCTAGAACCACACCATCTCATCCTTCATGTGATAACCCTGGAGAGATCCTATTGATTTAACTCGCATTTAGCAAGTAATGTAGTATATTCTGCTGCCAGCGGCTGAGAAAGGACTACCTTCCTGAACATACTATATTCCTCCGCGTTTTCCAGAGGTGCAAGCGCTGGCCCATTGGCCAGAGGAGAGGGTCGTTGAGGCAGAAGTTTACTTGAAGGAATCATCACCTGAGTGTTGTGAACTTCCACCTCCTTGGGATCGTGCGCTAAAGCAGGGTTGCAGCTCAAAGCATCCGCCAAACCATTATCCTTGCCCTTGGTGAACTCATATGAGAATGCGAATTGAGCAAGGGTCTCCGCCAATGGATCTGCCGTGGGGTTAAGACATGAGGAGCGTGGTAGTACAGCAAGGCACGGTGGTCTGTATGTACTCAGAAAGGTTGGGATGAGCCATGCAAGTGGTGACGCCAATAAGTCAGCGCCTCTACCACTGTCAATAACTCCTTTATCATAAATGGCGTAATTCAACTCTGGTAAAGATATTTTCCTAGAAAAATATCCCACCGGATGCTCTATCCCATCTTCGCCTACTTGTAACAAGGCGGCTGCTATGGTGAAGTTGGAGGCATCAGTTGACACATTGAACTACTCTGAAGGGTCAACATGGCGAAGAACAGTCGTGGACAACAGGGTGCACTTCACTGATTGGAAAGCATCCTCCAAAGTGGGGGACCACTGAAGCACCTTGGCACCGCTAGCCTTGTATAGGGGAGCCGCCACCTCAGATAGATTGGGAGTGAACCTCTTGAGGAACGTGCACGTCCCCAAAAAGCTCCTTTATTCCTCAACTGAGGTGGAAGTAGGCCACTCACAAATCGCCTTATCCTTGTCTGGAGTTATCATATGTCCCTGATTAAGCACGACGTTGCCCAGAAACGTGACCTGGGACTTAAAGAACTCGCACTTTGAAATTTTCAACGTAAGGCTGGCTGCCTTTAACCGCTCCACCACTTGATGAAGGTGAACTGCATGGGACTCCTGATCAGTGGAAAACACCAGAATATCATCCATGTAAGCGACCGCGCATACCCCTAACAGGTCTCCCAACGCTGCATCAATGCGGCGTTTAAAGATAGCAGGGGCATTCTTAAGCCCAAAGGGCATGACCTGAAACTGGAAGATCCCTTTTCTGGTACAGAATGCGGTCAACCACTCTTGTCCCTTTTCAATCCAGATCTGATTGAACGCGTTGAGGCAATCCAGCTTGGAGAAGACCTTCGCCTTCTCCACATAGCGTGCAATCTGTGAATCTAAAGGGATGTGATGGAGGTCTGGTACAGTAACGTTGTTAAGGTTCCCGTAGTCCACACATGGGCGTAAGGTACCATCAGACTTCTCCACAAAGAGTAGGGGGAGCATACAGGAGAGGTACGATGAAAAATCGCACCCTTGGTCAACTGTTCCTTCATTCACACATCCAACGCCTCTTCCTTCTGGACAGTCAATGGGTAAATAGGGGAAGAGATATGCACCAGATCCACCGTGAGCTTGAAGTCACAATCAAACTCAGAGTGCTCATGGAGTGCATTGGCAGATGCTGCATCAAAGGAGGATTCCAAACCTTCCAACCAAGAAGGTATAGAAATATTTACTGAGGGCTTCTGCATTGAGGCAAGGCGACACGAGAGACAGTGGGGCCAATGGGGCAATTGGCCTGGGGCGTTTTCTTCTGACAAAGGCACAACAAATGTGTGACCATTCTTCATGGTGAGGGACAAGGTATTCTCCTTCAGGTTAGTTTTAACGTCAAACTTCCGCCACTACTCCACACCCAAAATGATAGGAACCAGGAGGTTTTTGATCGCACTGAAGTGATCAGACAAGTGGTACTTGCCAACCTGATAGTTCACTGTCCCAATGATCTTCAGAGTGGGAATACCTTGGGACGCCCCTCCTCTAACCATATCACCTGGCAAGTAAAACAGTCAAATTAGTCAGCTAAGTACTGGTCCATATAGTTTCCAGAGGCGCCAGTATCCACCAAAATTGTAGTGGCGAGCTTCCCTAAAGGAGAGGGTGGCAGTCAATAGAAAATACCCAGAATGGTCTTTATTTATGAAAGACAATGACAACACTTCACCAAAAGGTTCTTCCTCTGGCTCAAGCACTCCAACAGAATTTTATTTGGAAAGAAAAAGGGAGGGATATTTGGCCACTATTAATACTGAAGACACATACCCCACCATGCCTTCTGCAGGTGCATATACTTTGTCATATTTTAAACGAAGTTCCTTCTCCATCTCCTGAGTGCGCCAGATCATGGTAGAGGTCAACCGTGGGTTCTTAGGGGTAATCAGATACACCAGAATAGGGTCCTCATCCAGGCCATATGAACTAATAAATGGTTTAGAGATAGAGTCCAGGGTTTTATTATAAAACGCGTTTTTAGATGCAAACAACCCTATCCCTGGAACTGTGATGAGATGCCCAAAGTTATCCAAAGCCAACACTCCCAGGCCCATCTGTGCCAATTCGCCGGCATTTTCTGAATGTGCTGGCGAGGGAAAATTTGTTTATTGGAATGAAATTTAATACTTTTGGCAGAAAGTCAGGGAATCACAACTTTTGGACATCAAAGCATCTGAATCCACCAGGTACAAACATGAAGGGTGAATACTTTTTGGTTGGAGGCAACCATAATAATGCTGAGTTGCTCCAACCTGCAAGAAAAAGAGGAAGCAGCAGTGTGGCTAATGACAGCCAGAGCCCACAGCTGATGGCCACTATCTCCACTTCAGAAAAATTCCACACGGCAAAAGTTTGTGCACATAAGAAAAATTGGTTGGTCAACTAGTGTAAGGAGAGTGTCTGTAATTCTCCTGTTTCCAGTGTGGAGGTTCTCGGTGCACAGAGCCAACGCATTGAAACTAGCTGTTAGTACTAAAGCTACTAGCGCCCAGCAGAGGGTTCTGGAGCAATAATAACTAAAACCAAAAAACGCGATCAGGAAACACCCAAAACCAATGAGGTGCACAAGAAGAGGAGAGGTAAATGGACCAGGTTGGAGGGGAACTGGGCGAACCAACGGTGAACTTGGAGAAATTGGATTGTGTTTAAAATGGCAAATTGAGCGGAGCACGAGACCTCCTCAAAGAGGTCCATGCACATATACTTTGGTAATAACATTTTAAAATGGAAAAAACAGGGGAATTTTTATTTGGGAAGTTGACCAACAAGGAATGTTGGTCAGGAAAAACGTATTTAAGCTTGGGAGGGGGAATAGGGTTATGCTGTATTGGGCCCAAGCAGTGACTCACCAATAGGGCAATACTTCCATCTGACTTATTAGAATAGGTCAAAACTGACTTCACTCGAGTGATCAATTGAATTGGATCTGACCTGAGCGCGTTATTTTGTAGATGGAACGCATTTTAAATCCCTGTTCCTCAACTAACTGAACTGGACCATCCACTTTTATTTGGTAGATAGTTTGTTTTAGCGCTTGGCCCAATGTCAGGGGCTGGGCACTCAGCACCCCACTGAACCAACCTGGACATATTTTACCCTTACCCAGCGCTGGTCTAGGGTGTGCTTCAGAACTGGGAGGCCCTGTAGCTTCACCTTTTGGGCTTCCAGGTGCCCAGCCTTATCTTTGGGGTTGGTCCCCACTATTATGTCATCTATACATGACACAAATGACATGAGTTAAGGTGGTCAGATTGCACTGAATCTTCGTCCAAAATTGGGAAATTCATCAGAGGCTTCTCTCAAGGCCACTTCTATTTTAGTACAGCCTACCTCACGGAGACAAAACCCTCTTATAGGGTTGTAGAGGGCTCAGCAAGGTGAAGATATTTTCCCATATTCTTATTGGACTAAATTTATAAAATCCCTGCCTCACAGGTTCCTCTTCCTGGCTGTTAACTCCCCATCTGCCCTCACATTAAATTGATGTGAGTCCTGACCAATCTGATAGGTTAATCCTAATATTACCTAATTTAGACTTTAATAAGCAATCCAAACTTTAAGCCTCAACATCTAAATACTAGCATCGACTTATTATGAGAATTTACTTCTTAATCTCTTATTGTAACTAATAAAAACCTATGAAAATCAATCATATATTTAGTTGAAGTTTTTTTAGCTTAAAATTAAGTGGTCCTTTAACCACCTACTAAGTAATTATTCCACAGTCAAGAAACTTATTCTCATGAAAGTAATTTTTTTGGATTTATGTGTAAAACGCACCAGCGAGCACACTAAAAACCTAAAATCCAACAAGTAGTTAGAGAGTAGAGGTTGAATTAAATATACTTTTTAAAAAGCTTATAATTAATAAGATGTTATTATAAACCACCACAGCTAAATGCTACCTAATTTAATCTAAATCAAATTAATTTTAATCTATCTAACAGATATCATCCTGCTTCATACACAGTTCTAGTTAAGCTAATTTAACCATTACTTAAGTAACATAACTATCTTAATTATTATTCTTTTTGAAGTTAAATGACAAAACACAATGATAGTATTATACTTAACTGTAAATAAATAAAATGATAAAAAGTTTTAGCAACCTTAAGTCATTAGGCATATACCATGTACTTAATCCTTTTTAAATAAAGTAAAAAATAAAATCTTTTTTTATGTTTGTTCATGAATAACTCTGAAACTAATGAACCAATTTGGATGATCTTTTCAAAAAAGAGGATGCTCCAGCTTAGATCCCTTTTACTTTTGTAAGTATTTATTAAAAAACATATTTTATTTAAAAAATTTAAATTAAATGAATAAAGTATGAGGGGAGGGCGGAATAAAAATGATTCAGCTGAAAATAAAGGGCCAGAAAGTTGAATCACTAGTTCTCTAGCATCTCTGACCATTACTAGTTGGAGATTGCCATTGCTAGCCCAAATTATAGCATTATTGTGCTTACAGGATGTTGTCTCTTAGATTAATTTATTGCTTCTTCATGTGTGACAAGCGATCCAGTGGTGAAAGCCAAATATATGGATTTATGTGATAGATAGGGGCCAACCTGATCCACACATTGACCTTGTGAATATAATTTCAGATTTGCCTGAATTTTGGGGATCGAGTTCAAAGGGTCAGGGCAGTCAGAAGAACAATTTGTATCAGAAAACTTAAGTAAGGATTCAGGGTTTTAATAATAAAGGATTTTTTGACATATCAAACAACCAGTGTCTTGAATCCTCAAATTTTTGTAATTTGGGATATGAGACTTTCATGAGCAATGACTTGGATATTGCTCAGAAAGCCTAATCTTGGATTTTAATTATTTAAACTATTGCAAATGCTTTATAATGAGAAAATGGAAACTGTAGATACTGGTTTGTTTTCTCAAGGAAGTAACAATGAAGTTCTCAGTGTTATTGCTTGCCTAAAAACCAATTTAAAGTTTAATTCAAAAAAATATTATTCAAAGTCAACCAGAATGATGAGCTCAACTAGTAAGCTAGGCCAAGCGTTAGCTTCATTTGTGGTTTCATCATAGAGCCAGACTTTGCTACTTTCATGCAGCATTGCTGGAACCTTGGTCCATGAATATGTCACAAACTCTAGTAATGGCGCGCAGGTTTGGGGGTGGTTCTCTGCTGGATTGTCAGTAATGTGGTTGGTAACATGGCTTGTACTTCCCAACTCCTTAATCACATATTGGCGTGAACCAGTGCGTTACATAAAACGAAACTCAAATAAATTTCTCTCCATCTTGTGGGGGCCCTAGGAGGAAGCGGTGGTTACCAACGGAGAGGAATGGAACTGACGTAATTTTGACTGTGGTTATGGTAGGGTTCTCATTGGCAATTTTGCTACGTGAGGTGGTACAATTATGTATGTGGCAACTACACAATCTGTAGTTGTCCAGAAAAACCTAAATCACCCAATGGTTGGGTGGCGTTGTCCATGGAGGCGCTGGACAAACTTCACCATGTCAATTTGCATGTCTGCTTCCATGAATGGTTGGCACAGGCAACAGGGAGGAATCCTCTCTAATGCTCCAACTTGACCAGGTAGTGGACGCATTAACCCCAGAATTGGCAGGATGGTTGCAGGAACTTATTGAGGATCAGGAGAGCTTGCCAAATTCAATGGAGGAGTTTGTGGAGTTGATCAACCGGGCGGCATGTCCAGATGAGGAAAAAGATGAGGCATGGTCAGCACTATCAACAGTTAGCCAGGGTCATAGCTCAGTAGAAGAATATGCGCGGGTTTTCCATCCACTGGCAAGGAAGCCCAGTTCACAGATTTACAATCCTCAAGAATGTTCTGCCAGGGGTCGCAGGAAGATTTGCTGGCAGTCTTAGTGGCAGCAAAGGTCCAGGCTACGCTGGGGGAGGAAGTAGCCTTACAGGTACAAGTTAAAAAACAATTAGCACTGGTATGGGACCAGCATGAGGGATTAATTTCACCAGGAAAGGGACAGTCTCCAGTAAGTGGCCATTTTAGTCAGGGGGTGGCATCCAGACCCAAGAGACTTTGGAAATGTACAAGGGGGAGGGCGTTAATGAAATGAAGTTGAAGCACGCAAATCTGTGAGCCATGTGCAGGGGAAGGGGAATATGCCTAAATATTCATCATAAGCCAATTCACAATTGAAAAATTCATTCAGAATTAAATCTCCTTTTTTGGTTTATCCTCAGTTGTTTATCCTCATAGGATGTGCATGGATGGCGAACGGAAGGGGCAATGACCCTGGTAGATACTGGGACAGAAGAGAATTAAATTGAGCTTGCGTTGGCAGAGCACCTGAAGTTGGAGTTGCAGAGAGGACCAGTGGTGGTACCTGCCAATGCATCACAAAGGGCACTGTCATGGCAAGTAAGCATTTCAGTGAAGGTGCAGCAGGACCCATTTGGGCTCCAGGAGCGGTTTTGTGAAATTGAAAACCTAGCATACCTGGTAGTGCTTGGGATGTGGTAATGGCATCGGTTCAGACCCCAGATCAATGTGCCTTCTGGTACCATAACCTTGAACCCAAGGATGGGTCCTCTGATGAAGTGAGGTTGCTGTGAAACCAGGAGTCAGAAGAGCCTAGAACCCTGGGGGCCATGCAGGAAGAGGTTTTACCAGCAGTATACCGAGATTTTGTGGGTGTTTTTGGACCAAAAATGGATCCACCATTCTCTCCCACAGGACCATTTGCAATCTCCTTTTGGTTTAAAGAAGGGTCAGAACTTCCTTGTGGATGCCCAATATATCCATTGAATGAACAAGCCAAAGCTTCATTGGAGGATAATATAAATTCAATGTGAGTGGAGAATTGATTGAGTCATCAAAGCCAGCCATGGTGTCCCTGGTGTTGCTGGTGCCCAAGGAAAGTGGAGAGTAAGGGCCATGCGTGGACTACCAGAGATTAAATGCAGTCACGGAGCTGGATCCTTACCTGATACAATTAATAGAAGATATCCTGCCAATGGTCATGGGGTGCAACATCTTCACCAAGCTTGATCTGGCGGATGCATGCAATCAGGTACCCGTAAGGACAGAGCACTAAAGGTACATGGCGTTCAAATGCTACCTTGGAATGTTCCAATACCAAGTTATGCCATTTGGGTTGCGCAATGCCCTGGCAGTATTCCAACGCATGATCAACCAAGTACTCATTCAGATGATTGGTTGGTGTTGATTCGCTTATATGGATGACATCCTGGTGTTTTTCACATTCCGAGGAGGCACATGTATGTGACGCATGGGAGGTCCTGGAGGCACTGGCTGATCTGGAATATGGTTGAAGCCTTCAAAAAGTGAGTTTAACCAGGAGTCAGTTAAGTTCCTGGGGATTGTTGTATTTGGGAAAGGCCTGGGGGTATGCCCAGATAAGGTCGGGTGGTGTGCGCATGGAAGGCACCAATAGACCAGATGGATGTGAGAAGTTTTCTGAGGACAGTGGATTTACTCAGGCAGTTTAACAAAATTATCAAAGTTGGCCTTGTCACTTACACGTTTAATGCAAGATGTGCCATTTGTATGGGGGGAATGAAGAGGAGCGGGCATTCAACCTACTAAAAGAAGCTACTTTTGGTGCTAGTCTTTTCCCATTCCAGATCCCTGAGAAATCTTTTGTGGTTAAATGGACGCCTCAAATTTTGCGGTGGGTGCAGTACTCTTACAGAGAGGGGGAGACGGGTTGGAACACCCAGTGTGTTATTTCAGCCAAAAAATGATTCTGGAAGAAACAAACTATCCAATATTTGGCATGGAGCTACTGGTGATGGTCGCGGCGCTGCAGGAGTAGCAGCACCACTTGTTGTATGCCCATCATCCTTTTGTAGTACAGACAGACCATCAGGCAATGGAGTACTACCATGAGCCCAGGAAAATGAACCAGCGCCACGCCCAGTGGCATGTGGAGTTTTTCCAGTGATATTTCCGAGCAGAATATTGTCTGGGAGCTGTTATCACCATGGCAAATTAGTTGAGCTGGGATGAGGGGCTAGCATATGAGAAGGCCGAGTTGGAGAAGTATAAAACAGCAACCATGTTCCGGTCAGACCAATTTGCCATGATAGTGAGCGAGGAGGATGAATTGAGGGGGAGATCTGATGGAAGCAAAGGAGGTAAGCATTTGGTTGTTGGTTATGGGCAGTAACGGCGGAGGGTCAACAGCATGGCCATAATCGTACATATAGGAATAAAGATGTAATTTTATACCATCACTCGCAGGTATAGGTTCCATATCTTTACTACAGTGGGAAGTGCTGCAGGCATAGCATGACCAAACATTAGCGGGATATCCTGGGGTTGAGAAGATGATTAAACTGGTGTGGCGTAAGTATTCATGGGCTGGACTGCAGAAGGATATCACAAAATATGTGATAGAGTGCTTAGTTTGTGCACGTTTAAAGCCCTTGTGGAGGCAGCCTGTGGGTAAGTTAGTCCCAGTCCAGATTCCAAGCTGCCCATGGGGGTCAGTTAGCATGATTTCATTATGGGTTTACCCAAAATCCAGGGGAAGAATGCAATATTTATCATTGTCAACTGGTTGACTATATATGCCGAGTTTTTCCCATGTACCTCAAAGTTCTCAGCCAAAGACACTGCAAGGGTCTTCATCAACAAGATATTCACCCATCATGGCCTGCCGGAAGAGATCAACTCATATCATGGACTCCATGATATCAAAATTATGGTCAAGTTTGCTCAGTAACTTGAAGATTCGCCCATGTAGGGCTAAAGCATATCATACCCAGCTGATGTACAACCAGAGAGTGTAAACCAGATATAAGAACAATAATTTTGATGCTATGTTTCAGATTAGCAAGATGATTGGGTTACCTGGCTCTGACTGGCCCAGTTTGCTTATAATAACCACTATCAGTTGTCAATAGGGATGACACCATTTTTTGCGAACCATGGATCAAATCCAGCGTTGTATGGGGGATCATTTGGTGGAGTATGACAGGGGGTGGATGATTTATCCTAAAAAATGACAGACATCAGAAGGAAGTTACAAAACAACATGGAGCGCACCACAGCGTGTCAAAAGAAGTATGTGGATTGACGGAGAGCGCAAGACCCATTATTCATTCCAGGAGATTGGGTATTGGTGCAGCAAAAAATTATGCAGTACTGGAGAAGAGCCGGAAGCTTGGACCAAAGTTCTTGGAAACATATATGGTGATTTGGGTTTTCAACAAGGTCACATTTTAATTGGACCTCCAGAAGGGTCAAGGGCCCATCCAATTATCCATGTCTCACAGCTTCAGAGATACTGGGGCAGTGACCAGAGAATCCTGGGCCTTTGAGCCCATGGGAGGAGGATAACCAGGAATATGAGGTTAAACAAATCCTGAAGGAGTGATGGGTGAGGGTTCAGTGGCTTTCCTGATAAAGTGGAGAGGGTATCTGGTGGAGGAAGCGACCTGGCAGAAACCAGAGGAGTGTGCACACTGTTCAGAGAATATCCAAGAGTTCTTGGATTTGCAAGGGGTGATGTGATGGATTGGGGCCAGCCTGATCCACACATTGACCTCATGAATATAATTTCAGATTTTCCTGAGAATGTAGAGGTCGAATTCAAAGGGTCAGGTCAGTCAGAAAAACAATTTGAGTCAGAAATTGCAGGTAATAATTTGGAGATTTGAGAATAAGGGCTAATCCAGCGTATCAAATGGCTGGTGTCTTGAATTCTCAGAACCTTCGCAATTTGGGATATGAGATTTTCACAAGTAATGATTTGTATGTTGTGATTTTCTCTCTCATTGCAACCACTTTTGCAACTTATATCAATTCAAGTCTGAATCTAGTTTGATAATCTCACAGAGGAGATTAGTCTGCGCCCATGTTAGGGAGCAGTTGGTCAAGTAAGGTAAGAGGCACAGGTGGTAGGCCCGCGACCTCCAGCGTTTGGAAATGCCTCGGAGAAACTGGTGGAATAGAAATAAAAAACTGGCAGTCACTATTTCCTCAGAAATCCTCACTTGGCAGGCGCGATGTAACCAGTACATCAACACGCTGCACTCTCAACCACTCTCATTGGTGGAATATGGAGTCCGGGTATTTCTGGATATCCAACAAACAGCTTTATGGGAAAAATTTTGTGAGGATGTGCACACTTTTTTCCTGATCACAGTGTACGTCGCACCTCACTTCAAGTCACGTGGTTGGCTGGACCTCGGTTTTGAAAACAAGGAGGCAGCAGATGAAGCTGCTGTGGTGCACATAGTGATCAACCTCCTCAAAGGGCAACCGGTTGTCAAAACTAAGCGCACCAGATGGATAAAATCCAACCAAATTTTTCTCACATTTGACTTTTTGACCATTACAGTCAAGCGTGCCATTCTGGAGAAACACCTGAAAGATGGTCTCACCATATACAGCGAAGTACAATCCTTTGAGATGCAATGCTTTATGCTGATGCCACACCTGTGCACTGGCAAAGCCATTGCAGTTCTGACTCTAACGGAGGAGATTGTGAAGGACCTAACCCAGATCCTGAAATCCACATATATTAATATTAAAGAGCATATCACCCACCCTTTCCAGGTAACCGTAGACAACGCACCCCCCATCTGCACCCACTGTGAGGCGTTTGGCCACAAGGAACACGCATGCCCCACCAAGGAGGGCATCACATTCCAAGAGCACCCCTCAGCAGCCATGGCCAGCGGAGAGGCGCACTATGAACCAAACACCAGCACCAAAGAGGCTTTCCCGTGGGGAGCACAAGGCTGCTACCTACTAGTAAAGCCCATCACCCCTCAAGAGCAAAAGAAGGCCAAACAGGCCCGCAGGGCCACGGCCAAGGAAGCAGCCAAAGTCGCCTCCACTATCCCACATTCCCAACGCCAGGAGGACATCAAAACCTTTGTAGCAGAAGCAACTTGGGAATCCCTTAACCAATCAGAGTTGGAAGCCCATGCCAATTGGGCCACCCAATCTGAGGATCTGATGGGCAATTCGTTCTCACCCAACCTTTGCAACCAAGCCCCAATTGAAACTGACTTGGTTTCCAACAAACCTGAAATTTTTTTGACCCAAATGTTGGCGCACTGAACTCATCTGCACCGCAAAAATTTGTTCAACGCCGGGGAAACAAAAAGTGAAGACAAAAGCCAACATGAACCTCTCTGCTAAAATTAACAAAACAACTGATAGTGTTGCTGCAAACACCAGTGCTGGCGTGAAGGCCTGCGGGGATCTAGAGGAGGCTGGTGGGCCCAAGTGCCCACCCCCTTGCACCTAAGGTGTGATGGGGGAAGCCTTACTTTAGGGACAATGAATATGGCCAGACTCAAGGCCTTGCCATCCCCGCTAGGAAACTGAATTTTTTAAAAAAATTTACCCATGGACATTCTGGCCATCCAGGAGTCCCACTGTCCGCGAGGTTCCAAAAACGCTTGGAAAACCATGCTCCTCCCTTCCCTATCCTTCTGGTTGGAGCACTGTGGGGTGCTAGTTCAGAAAAACAATTTTTTAAATTTTTCTCGTCAGAATCCTTCCTCAATGGCCAAGTCCTTGTTGTTACATTCTCGTGGGCTAAAGTGGTGCACGCTATTGTCTCATTTATGTCCTGACCTGTGCATGAGAGCATCAGGAATTTTTCTCGTCAGTCAAATCCCTTCCATTACCCCCTGACCCTTTTGTAGTTGGCGACATGAACTGTTGGATAGACTCACCCACAGACTGTTGGCCTTCCTCATCCCACGCCCCCCAGGGTCATGTAGAACTTCACGTTCTAAAGGCCACCCTCAGATATTGGATGCGCTGCCATGGCAAGCCCCGCTGCTTGAAAACATGATGCGACCCCACATCCACAACAGCCAATTAAGGTCCATGACCTGCATCGACCTTATCCTCATACTGGCGAAATTTCAATCTCACATTTCCCACTTCCAAACAACAAAAATCAAATTCTCCAACCACCAGCTGGTCTTGATAACCTACCACTTACCTGTCACAGTGGCTAAGGCCCCGCATTGGTGCAATTCCACCCACCTGAACTTGCGTCACCAGGATTTTCCACTTGGGTGGAATCAGCAACTTAAGCAAAAGAGTTTATTACACTGTTTTGTGTGGACCCAATTTCCACATGGTCATCCTTCAATTAGGATACCATCTGTCATACTCGCCACCTCTCCTCCTGACACTCACGAGCTACATCAGCTGTCATCTCGCAAGCTCTGGCAGAGTTGGCACACCTGGAATCCAACATCCCAGCCACAGGCTACAGCCCTGCTTGGGGCCAGAAGTGGGAAGAAGCAGCCGCCCACCTCAACGCGCTTGAAAGGCAACACAAACATTGGGTTTGTGTTCAGTACGGGGCCAAACACATTACAGAGGGAAACACGTGCCTCACATATTTTTAAAAATTTTTTTTGCACCGCACCAGAGCGTGGCCTGCATACAGGTGTGGAGATCGGATGATTCCGTCGCAGATATGCTGGCTGAAGTGGCAATCAAAATATAAAAGTATTACACTAAGTTATACCAATCTGATCCAATTCATCCAGCCAAAGTGGCAAATTTTCTCAACAGCACTCATATCTGCACTGTTTCCCGATACCCAGAATTAATGAATTTGATTACTCCAAATGAACTCTAGTCAGCCATCTGCGGTGCACCGTGTAGGAAATGCCCAGGCCCAGATGGCATTCCATATGAATTCTATAATAAGTACTTCAAATATATATCCCCACTGCTGCTTGCCTCCCTTAACCAGAGCCTTCTGGATATGCGCCTTCTACCAGGAGGGCAAGAGGCCTTCACCATCACACTCTTCAAGAAAGGGGACAAGCTAGACTTAGCCAACTGGCGCCCCATTTCTTTAACTAACACGGATACAAAACTTATAACTAAAATCATGGCTAACTGTTTAGGGATTGTAGCATCTGCCACCATCTCCCCAGGACAATTCAGTTTCATACCCAGAAGGTTGATTTGGGACAACATGCACTCTGTGGCTAACGCATGCCAGTCCACAGCCTCTGGGGCACATGTATTTTTGGACCAACAGAAGGCCTATGATAGAGTAAACTGGGATTACCTCAGGGCCTGCATCCATCAATTCTGCTTACCCCCTCGCTTCATCAACTGGGTGATGCTGCTCACGGAATCTGCAACAATGGCAGTATGTGGCCCTGGATTCCTAATGGAAGTAGTCCGCCCTCAAAGGGGCTTATAACAAGGGGACCCCCTTAGCCCACTCTTATACAACTTCATCCTTGACCCACTACTTCGAAATGTGAATGTCCACCTCACTGGGGTCCATGTACCAGGCCAAGCCCCAGTCAAGATGATGGCATTTGCAGATGACTGTGTGGTCGGGGTGTCCAATAATAAAGATGCATGCGCGCTTGAAGCTCTCATCCAGGAATATTCCTGGGTAAGTAATGCTGCAATGAACGCTTCCAAAACTGAAATCATCCTCCTTGGTCAGTATTAAAACTGCTGGGCCCCAACGACCAGTGCCCAGCCCAGCCCATCTGCTCGCACATGTGCTCGCCTTCCCTGCTCACCCCACACCGCCCCACTTGTGCTGCCCTTCATACCACGCCCTACCATAGGGCCTGTCCGCCATCTGGGCGTGTGGGTAGAGGCAGGTGGGTATGCCTCAGCAGTAATGGAAAGTCATATTCTGACAACGTGGTGAAGCGCATCGCCTCCCTCAGAGCCCACCTTACTTCCCTTACTGGCAGGGTTGTATTAGCCAACTCTATGCTCCTCTCCAAAGTCTGGTTCAGAGTCCACACTATCGCCTTCTCCCCGGGTTTTTTAAAATCCATGTATGCCCTTCTGCAAGGGTGGCTTTGGTCAGGCCGCCCACCTCCAGTGTGACTTGAGGTCATGTTTGGCCCTCGTCGTCATGGTGGTATGGGCCTGCTCAACTTTAAAGCCCACGCTGCCAAGATCCTGGGCACCTGGATTGCAGCCATCACTGCCCCTACGCTCCCCTCCCAACACTGGTCCCGCGTGGCCCGCTCCAACTTCTCCCGCGCCCTGGGCCTTAACAATCCATCGAACCCTCACTCCTTGATGAAATCTAGCTTCCCACCCATTGGCCACAGTTCCTCACAGTACTAAAACCCACTACAAACGAATCCTCCTCTCCATGCGGAGCGCTGAGTGGAGAATTCATATCAATGGACACACAGCACAGAGAGGCCGACCCTCTCCTCAGTTCACACAGGAGGTACAGGGGCTACCCATTCAAGATGGCTTGATCCCCACACGGCCCCATGTCCTATCCAGGGTGGATAACATGGACATGATGGACATCCCTTATTCCATTGAGACCCAGAAGACTATTTGGAATTACGCACACCATCTTCTGTTGCAGCCTCAAATCCGTTCACATGTGTGATGCTGCCTGAGGCGGGTGTACCATATGGCTGAGCGCTCTAACGCTTTACACTCATCCTGCATCATGTGTGGCCAGTATGTAACGCTGTTCCACCGCCTGGAGAAGTGCCCTACCTCTAAAGTGATATGGCACGAAGTTCAACGTCTGCTTGACCAGGATCAAACACATCCCTTCAGTCTGTCAAGAGATATGTTTGCTATATCCATGGTATTCTCCCTTCCACCCTCCCTCCGTGCTCTGGTGGTCGCAATAACCATGTGGACTATTCACACGATTGTCTTGGATGCCATCGCAGGCTCCACCCCCACCCTCCCAGAAGCTGTCCATAGATTTCGGTCCCATTTGGTGGACCACTTTCAGGCGTGGATGTTTGGGTACCTCCCAATGCATCGCCGACATCTGGTCTCCTCCTGGTTCCCAGTTTGGTTTATCAAATTGGACCCTTTCCTCCACACGTGTTCAATTGTGGCTACGGCCCCTTCACACGTTCCCTCCCCCTCCTCATAGTGGCGTTCCAGCTGGCAACAAGAGATAGCATCACTTCTCTGGGGTGCCTACCCTGTTACTAAGTTTTGTTTCTTTCAGGTTGACATTCAGAAGTGTCCATCCCCTGGTCAGCCTTCCTCGCAATAAAATGGCAATGATTTGTATGTTGCTCAAGAGCCAAATTTAGAATTTTAATTATTAAAACTATTGCAAATTCTTTAAAAAGAGGAAAATGAAAACTGTAGATACTGGTTTGTTTTCTCAAGGAAGTAACAATGAAGTTCTCAGTGTTATTGCTTGCCTAAAAACCAATCTAAAGTTTAATTCAAAGAAAATATTATTCAAAGTCAACCAGAATGAGCTCAACTAGTAAGCTAGGCCAAGCGTTAGCTTCATTTGTGGTTTCATCATAGAGACAGACTTTGCTGCTTTCATGCAGCATTGCTGGAACCTTGGTCCATGAATATGTCACAAACTCAAATAATGGCGCGCAGGTTTGAGGGTGGTTCTCTGCTGGATTGCCAGTCGTGTGGTCAGTAACATGGCTTGTACTTCCCAACTCCTTCAATTAAAATTGGCATGAAATCTTGCGTTACACTTTATAACACCCAGGGATCAAGAGCAAAAATTTTGTGATCTGACGGAGCTGATAAGAAAAAATCCAATTGGTCTTTTTGTAAAACTTTTGGCAACTAGAGCTGAGTGTATTACTCATACACAATAATGGCAAAAAAGGCTTGTAGTTGGATTAGTGATGTTCTCAGGATTGTCACAAAAATAGGTTCTGTGATGGATGCATCTCCAGTGGCAACTCTACGCCTGAGAGGATGTACCTCATTGCGTTTAATACTTTTGAAAATAGCACATTCATAATATAGGTGGCCAATATCTGCTTCCAGTTCAGCGCAGACAGGGCAGTCTTTGTGTGGGTAGTCCAGTCTGCTATCTTACCAGATTTAAATGCATGGTGTAGATCCACCAGTGACTGACCATTGTTTTGCCGTTATTAGTTGGGAATTGAGCCCTGATATCAACTCCTTCATCTCGTAGTTAGTATTGTGGCCCTCGGCCACCCAATTGTTGAGAATTCATGGTCAGGTGGGTGGGTTGCATCAGGTTTTAGAAGCAAATCCCCATACTTTATTGGGGTCGATTTGAAGTAAATCTTAATTTCTTTGGAGGCGTACTCATGGGTGATTAAATTTTGCACCTCCCAGTTTTTTGCGGAAATTATTGTGGAAATATGGGCTTTGACACCCCTGTGCATTTGATTGGCATCCCAATCTGATTTTTCTTACAACCAGCCCTATAGGGTTACTGCTCAATTGCACAATCATTGGTAGTATGAGCTGCCTTTCTGGGAGGGCATATGTGGGTGGTACGCCATCCATTTGCACAGTAAGTGTGGGGAGACCAGCTCCTGAAGGCCCTGGGCTCTGTCCCAATTCACGTTCCATGTGAGGGCTGGGCTGGGCAGCGCATGTGCATCTGCATAAACCAAAGGAAAAACGCTGCCCAGATCCGCTGAGCATGGGATTCAGAGATCCAGTAGGCCCATGACTCCTTCACTCTTCAGATTGAACAGGGTCTCAAGGGCAACCGGCGCTGCCTTCATTTTGAAACATAGGAAAAGTGGAGCATTGTATTAATCGTTTTCTCTAGGTTCAGGCTCATTGGCAGCACATGGGCGACGTACTATAACTTTGAGAAGATGAATATGTTAACGGCCAAGATTTTCTCCTTAAGGCTTAGTATTGCATTTTTCTAGCAGGCCATTCAAGCTGACAGACTTGATAGTACGACTTTCTCAGTTTCAAAGTTCCACTGAACATTTTTCACTAAAGAGGATACTGAGGTAGCGGATTGTCTGAGTGTTCTGGATTGGTTTGTGTCAGATGGTGGGCTGAATTTTGGAACGTCAAACCTCATTATGGAGATTTTTTACAAGTTAATCTTTACATTCAATGCTGACTGGTGTATGTAGAAGAGTTCCTCGGCGCCCTGATGGTCAGTTGGAAAGCTGATACCCCCTACCATATTATTCATGAAGACTAGCAAATTCAGAAGTCTTTGGTTGGTGTGAACTAATACCCAGAGTTTTGCGTCCACTGCAGCCAAGAGGATGTTCACTGAAAAGATAAAAAGGATTGGCAACATAGGATTGCCTTGACAAAGATCCTGACTGACCGGGATATTGTTGGTTAGGCTGTCAGCTACAATTACCTTTGTGGTCAGGCTCAAGTACAGTGTTGAAATACATGATCTGAAGGATTCAGGAAAACCAACCACCTCTAATGCCGTGTGAATGAAAGACCACGCTACCCAATCATAGGCTTTCTCTATGTCTAGGAAAATGAGATAGCCCTGTTCAGAACCCTGCATGTCCTGAAGCACGTTCTGGACTTCACCAATACTGTTCCAGCTTTTCAGCCCTTGGTAAACCCATTTTGGGCCTTAAGGAGCGTATGAGGTGCCATTGACATTAGCTGATTTGACAGAATGCGTGCGAGAATCTTGTAGTTGGCATTGTATAGGGTGATCAGGCACCAGTTATGGAGTTGACGTTGGAGTCTCTTCTTGTACAAGAGTACAATTCAGGTCTCCTGGCCTCCCAGGTTTTGTCATATGGTTTGCAGGTAGCAGTTGAAGAGGGTAACGAGTTCTGGCACAAAGCAGTTGAAGTAGGCTTTGTAGGATTCCACGCCCATGTTGTCAGGTCCCAGTGGTTTCTTCTTTGGCAATTTCTATAGTGCTCATTAGACTTCATCAATCAAAATTTCAGTAGAAATGTTAGTGACATCCTCCAGCGAGCAGACCCCAAGTGCCAGCTTGGCCATGTCAATTAGAATTCTGTTGCCATTTCACTCCTCTCGCGTTGTCAGAATATTTTGCCATGAAATTGTTTAATTTAACATTTAATTGATTACAAGTACATGATCACTTCTTCCATCAAAGTCTTTACCTTTCATATACTGGCTTTGGTTCAGATTTCCTTGAAGTGTGCCAGGCCCTCCTTGGTCATCGTCCCCGCTAGGCTCTGGTATAGGTAGATATCATTGACCTGATGCTCTGATTCCTGTTTGGCATTAAAGCCTGATATCTTTTGTGAGTTGTTTTGTACTCGCTCCACCATTATTTGCTATCTCACTGAAAAAGTTTTGGAGTCTCTAGTGCATCCTTCAGATGCTTCACGGTGGCAGTTTGTTTAAGGCTTTTGCTTTCTCAAATTTCATATGGTCATGCTTTATTTTCCTTTGATTTGGATCCATCTTTACAGGGGATCTATCTCTATGTGGCAGTCCAGATATGTAATCAGTCAATCCAGTCCAGTTTTAATAGTCTGGCGCCACTCCCCGTCCCTCAGCATGGCGGGTTCCAACTGCCATTCTCAGTTCCTCAGAGGTTTGTCCATATCAATGTCCACTCAGATGATCATATGGTCACTCTAGGCATTTACATGACCTCGCTGTTGGATGTCAGCGGTTTGAGGTTGGATGACACCAGTATGCAATCCAGGTGTGAATCTGTCTGCGGTGAGATGGTAGAGTCATATGACCAACTTATAAGGTTGTCAGGGTTGTTGTCCTCCTCATTGATCATGGCACATCCCCAATCTTAACTAGGTATTCTAACATATCAACAGCCTTAAAGTCGAGACTCTCGCGAATTGGGAATGTATCCCAACTTGCATTTGTCCAAAAGTTTAAGTCTCCTGGTATAACTGTGGTCGCCTCAGTTTGTAACTCCAAAAAATTCCAAAAAAGTTGGTTTTTGTAGGGCTTTGGCGGGCATAGACAGCTACCACACAAAGACTTCTGTCAGTTTCTATGTTTGTGGCAGTTGCTACTAAGATCCTTCCAGCATGGGTCTCCCTCATGAATACCAGGTCTATGGTCTTATTCAATGCAATAATTACCACATAATCCGTCCAGAAGGCTTGACAACCTATTTGGCGGGACCACAGATAGTTTGTTGCATTGCAGTCTGAGTTTTACACCATCTCCTTTTGGTTGCCTGATTGGGTTTCCAAAATTAAAAATAAGTCTATAATACTATTTATTTAAATTAATATATCTTTAACCTTCTTTCGTAATGCTCTCCATCCCCTGAGCATTTGTAGTAGCAATTTTCATTTTCAGTTTCCTAACCCATAAGTATGAGGCTTAGTATTTTTATCCAGGCTATATATAGAGTTGCAAATGAAAGTTGGGTTATTGGCAGCTGGTGTCACTGAGGGTGGAAATGGGGTAGTATTTAGTTTAAGAGATTAGTTGGTCATAAGGGGTATAATGCTACAAGGCATTTTATGCACTGTAAATTCTATTCCATCCACATATCAAAATCAATAGACATTGGGGACAGTTTTAGCACCAGCTCTGGGGTCGCCTTCATTCCTACTGGCAGTGCAGAGGATGTCACCTCAAATGAAAATTGTTTTCCAGCCCCGTCATTAGATTTATCAGCAGGACAAGTGTTTTTCTTTGGGATTCAATCAGCTGACTTTTCCAAATTTATCAATTTAGTTGGTGGTTTTGTAGCCTCACTTGGTTTATTTTCTGACAGAATCCATGTTGATTTTTTGTTTGCTTTTGACTTGTCAGGATTGAAAGTCAATTTATTCGCCTCCTGTGCTTTATATCCCTTTTGGGGAAATTTTTTGGGCCTTCCTTCTGACATCATTTCTCTTCACAAATTATCCATCATGCCTGGAATGGGAAGGGTGCGACTGAGTTGGGACACATTCCCTTGTCCATCTTATAGGCTTTGAAGTTGGGATTCATGAAGGTCTCATTGTTTGCTTTAGTCGCTTGGCAGCTTCTCGCTCCCATGCTTCCCTATAGGCGATGTCCAACTCCTGCTGTTGGAACTTCATATCCATAACCTCCATTATGTTATGTGATATAAACTCCTTGGCATTGGGTCTGAGGAATATTTTCGTCCTGACTTTGGTGACCCCAACAACAGGGTCATAGTAATAATTGAAAGGGGTTTTCCTTTTCTGTGATGACATTGGGCCATTGTGTGGACAGTCTGGCAGCAGAACCGGCACACCTGCTTTGCATCTTCCTGCTCCACATATAAAACTCTGCTTAGTCTGGGCAGGCGGATGAATCAGGGTAGGGCGATATTATTTTCTTTCATCTATGGCACCAGTTTGTAGAGCACTTCAACAGTTCGAGGGCAAAGGCACTTTGCAATAAAATTGAAGCTAGCTTTCTGAAATTCACATACTTCTCCGTAGTAAGATAATACAGTCCTGATTACTTCATGCACCCATTTCCTCTCTCAATCAGTCAGTAATTTTTGGAACGTTACCCATTAGGCGGTCTGGTTTGCATATCAAGTTGGTTCCATTCTTGGGTAGAATCCCTTGTATTTAATCCTTATCTCAAGGAGCTTTTTCCGATCTAGTTTGCCTGGGATCGCTATGTCATTGTACCTGCGTCCAGGTACCCAGTGGTGGTCAAAATCTCCCAGTTTGCACCTCGTCAAGTTTTTTATATATTGACATAATCAGGTCAGGCCATTCCTCCTCCACCATCTGCAAGTGGATTTGAATGGCGTCCTTCAGGTACAACTTAGGCACCTGGCGGTTCATAAAGCCGCTGTTGATTAATTGTCAGATGTACTCAATGTGGCTGCCTGCACAATTCCAGTATTTTCATCAGCTTGGGCTGCTGCAGCGCTATATGACTTGGGTTTCTGATTAGATTTAGGTACCTTAAAAGGGGTCTTCACTTTCAGTATCCAACTTAGCAATTTTTTGAGGCTGAAAAACCAATGTAAGGAATAACTCAACCTGGCATATGCTGATTCCTTGTCAGTTGATATTCCTGGCATTTGAGCTTTAATTTCCAGATTTTGCCATTTGAGGGCATTGGTTGGCAAGAGACCCAGCTGGTACCGGAGACTGGGTTCCAGTCTTCATGTTGAGTAAAAGTACTTTGGGATAGCTTCCAGCATAATCAAGCTATGTTGAGACCAATCCCTAACTGTTATGCTATTCCACCCCCTTTCAGTAAAAATCTGTGCCATTGTGGCCAGTACCACCACTATTGAATGGTTGAATGGACTTAAATCATCAGGTAATTTGATTGGAAAAATAATATTAGCAGATGCTAATTTATTATGTATCATATAATAATTGTCAGTGATTATGGACCAAAAATATCCTAAATATTAAAAAGATTGGAGATCTGTGGCCTAGCGATTTCACTTAATAATAGTTGACTAGATGACATTGGCCTGAGAGCAGTGTTGGTTAAGTCAGACTAATAAGAGTCACCTTAATGACCCAGGCTTGTGGGCTTTGTTGTCTATGTAAAAATTAGTTTTTAATGTCAATCAAGCCTTCAATTGAATTAATTACTAATTATTGGTATGAATTGCTTTAGTATGTGATACCGTTGCTTGAGAGGGGTGATGGTTTAGCTATTTTCAGACTTATCAGAGGAAACGCTGTTTTTTAATAATTGTCAGTTAAACAATTACCACAAGGCTAAGCTGAGTTGCCGCAGAGCCTCTTAGTTTGTAGACCCTCAGAAGTCTTTATTGTGATCCAATGGCTAAGTGCCAATGAGGGGCGATGTGTCATGGGTGAGGTGTGGTTAACATCGAACCCCCATAAATTATCCCTAATAATATAATAATAAAACACAATTTTTAGCACCATATTTCAATAGTTTAACATAAAATTTTTTTGTATCTATTACTTTTTTGTTGTAATAAAGTCAAGGAATTCTTGGGATCAAGAATATTAGGGCATTGAGCCATTGTGCAAGTAAACGACTGAATTTTACAGCCTCAAAGTGTCATTTCCAAGAAACTTATATCTTAACTACTGTCACTATCTAGTCTATTGTCTCCATACAATAGGCGCTCAAAACTCCGACTTATCTCAGAAGAAGAACCAACCCATTTGAAGTAGGCCAAAACTTCAACACTCGCTTCACACCATAGGAATTCCTCTGTGGGGGTGAATCCTTTGGCTGTGTATGGTGCAGCTACTGATGGTTATGGGAAGGATTGTTTCTGGTCTCATATGATTTCAATCTGAATGCCCGCTTGAGCCATTTGTGACCTAGATTGTGAGTCATGACCCCTTTCATCCCCGCTGCTACCTGTGGTGCAATTTTGTGCTCCATCCATGGTTAGGCTGACTCAGGAGTTATTCTTGCAGCATACCAGTTGAATGCCTCAGCCGGTGTGGTGACATCTTGCCAAAGTTTTCCATTTTGCAATGGGGAACGATTGACCACAGAGAGTCTTGTGAATTTACTTTTTCCCCCAGACTTGCCCTCTCCCAAATATATTTTATATTGGCCCCCACTCAAAACCAATAATTCATTACAAATGTGGCAAACCCATTGGCCAACCAGCAAATGCCTCTTCCAGCGACCAATCCCAGAAGGGCCCCCACTCTACTGCCTTCTCCTTCTTCCAACCCGCCTTCATCAAGTCAGATGCAGTAGCTGGCGGAATATGGGTATATGACCAGTGTAGGGCTTTAGTAGCCTTGAAACAGCTGTAATCCATGGAAGGGCCTCCTATGGGGAGAACATGGTGCTGTACCATTCCAGTGCAGTATTGGCTGGGCTGGTATGATGAGCCCAATCAAGGACGGTTGAAACGTTCAGGAATTGTTTTAAATAGTTGACTAGTTCCATTGGTCTGAGGCCCAAGCTCCTGAAAGCCTAGGAAAACTTAGTGGGTATTCCAGTTTTGTTGTACACTGTTGGGATTCCTGCCCAAATCAAAAATTTTCATGAGTCATATGACAGGAATCAAACTCAATCTGTTAAAATAGCTGAAATCAGTATTTGGGATAATCCTCAAAGAATTTCAATTCCTCACAATATTGGGGACAATCCCTGATTAATTTTGAGCTTTTTCAATATTGGAGACAATCCCTGACTAATGCAGTCAAATACTATTTTCCTGAAACCTCCTAACCTTGGGCTTAAACTTAATTCATGCAGCAAGAAAATCCTATTTTGACCAAGATGACCTGCCTTCTGCAGAATCCCTGATTAGTAAAAATTATAGATCTTATCTTGGACCTCATAGATATTGACTGATAAATCTTTCCAATCTCCTTTATATTTTGATGCTAAGCAATTAAAGATGACGTTTTTTTCGCCATTTAAGTTAAATTGGCCTAGTCTATTGATTCATGGACAAATTAATAGTTAGGATTTAAGACTCCAGGAACTTAAATATGATAAAAGACTTTCTGTTCAAGGAAAACAAAAACATATAATCCAGCACACAGGAAATTTGGGTTTTTTTGCCTAAAAAATAAAAGGACAAGTGGTCTAAACCTCTTAGTACTGAAAAAACTGGTGCTCCATGTCAAATTTTCCTAGGTTCATGATGCAACTATTATTAATATGACAATAGCAGTTTGGCGTCAGATCCCTCTTCTTTACAGGAACGCCTTTATCTCTTGGGAACATTACCCGCTATGATGCATGAGGTGAGAAAAGAATTCTCGCCCTTGAGCGATGTCAACTTGAACTTTGTGATGCAGCTACCAAGATTAAAAGTGAAATTTGGCAGTTAAACCCGCTTGTTGCCACCAAATCAGCCCTACATGCCACCCATGATCAAGTAGAATTAATAATGGAAGATATTAACGATTTGCAAAGTTAGATAGATGCTCTCCACCCTTAAGTATCTCCCAGCAATATCAGTTCCTATTCAGGTGAAAATGCACCCCTTAGTGTCAATTCACGTTGTTTGACCATCAACCCCAAAATGGCACATTCAGACCGTCGTTCAAAGAGAAATACGTCCCAGGTGAAGGGGGTATCTTCTCTTTATTATTTTTTTACTAAAGTGTGATGGAAGAAGCCACTGACACCAAATAGAACAAGTAACTAGCTACTGTCTCAGTTGTGTAGCTCAAGACATCATGGTACCCATCTCACTCATTGCTAGACTTGGTATGACGCCAAGGCTGCCTTGCTTTAGGAATTTGGAAATTACTTAACTTTATCCAATTAAAAGCAAACTTTTATGGGCATAAGCCTTAATCAGAAAGAAAATGTCACTGAATTTGATCACCGTTTTTACTTGAGGCTCAAACGTTGGTCACCAGAAAACGTCTTAATTTAGATGACACTATCACTGCCTCATTTTCAGCATTTAAAAATATGCCTAATTTTCTACTTTATCTTAAAGCGGTAAGTCTATCTAATATCCCCTCCATATCAAAGAAGCTAATTGTGGATATTCTATCTGATCTACTCAAGCCCACTGGGCACTCTTACTTTAATAATACTCCTCTGCCTCAAATGTTAGCGGTTACCACTCTAATTCGCCTAACCCAAAATTATTCTGCACTTATTGCAAGAAAAACAATCATACTAAAGACACTTGTCACATCTTCCAACATAGGTCAGCAAAAGATCAGTCAGTATAGGGCAGGAGGGTCCTATGCTGCGACAATCATGTGCCTCAGGACCCTTGTACTAGCTCTAGTTCCATTCCCAGCACCTCAGGATGCTTTGTGTTAGCAGCGACTGCAGAAGTTGACGTACCCCTTTCTATCCAAGGAAATAAAGATCTTCAACTTTTCTACTTTATGTTGGCCAGTTACCCAAACAAATCTTGGAGGTCAGTCATCTATGGAGAGCCAAAGGCTGACAGATAAAACCTTCTAAAAGCATTGAACAGACCTGCGTTTGGCTGCAGCAAATTCCTCCGCTTTCTTCACTATAAATACCCCACAAAAGTTTACTAGCCGTTAATTCTCCATTCAGCTCTTTGGTGGTTTGAGTAGAGGTAGTCATTCATGAGGTTAAAGTGTTGGCAATAATTGATTTTTGCTCACTGGTTAATATTATATCATCCTGACTTATCCTGAAAATAAAAAAGGCTCCAGACTTGATTCATGAAGCTGAATATGTAATGGCTGGTATTCAAATGACTAAAGCAATTGGGGCGTATTCTGCTTTGTTCTCTAATTTAGGAAACTTCTAATTACTGCCCTCACTATCACATTAGAAAACAATAATTTAAAGTTGTTTATTGGAATAAATTAATGCAGGAGTTCATTTGCATCATCTACTATAAAGAAAATTTCCTTTCACTATTAGTTTATTGGATCCCATTAATAATTGAACTCCCAGTCAAAAGTAAAGGAGCCCCCAAAAAATATGCCTCCTCGAATATACGTCCTCCTTCTGTAAAGTTGATTAGCAGGTCTTAGGAGGAAAACTAAGTTATCCCCTGAGACGGTAGACGCCAAAGATGGGATCAATTTGCATGATTACATCCGTCTCCAATACCCTCTGGCTCCCAAGACATTTTGGATACAGGGGTCAAGATTTTTCCCCCTCATATCAAGTTTTGGAGCTAAGTGGACACCCAAACTCTTTTAAATAATAACAGTTGACCAATACAGAGATTTTGGATCTTACTTATGGGAAATTTATATCTTTATATAACGAATCTAATGAATCAACCCCTCCAAGTCCAACGGTATGCCCCTATTGCTTACATAAAACTATGCCCCATTGAAAATATTGCCAACGTGAGTTTTTTGACTCTCTACAAGATTTAGGATTCGTCCCCTACCAACCATAGCTCTGGTTTAAAGTATAATTGGAGACAATCTCACCCCTAATGAACGTCAGAATTTCAAAGACCTCCTAGAGGATTATTGTGACATTTTTCATTGAGACCAAGTGAAAACTGAATAAAATGTCCGGGATAATTCACCAAATTGAGACCTAGGATTACCCTCCATTTAAATCCCGGACATACAGAAAATCTAAAGTGGAGGAAGCTCATGTGGCCTTAGAGTTACAGCAACAATTGGAGGCTGGGTTATTTGTGTCTTCTAAAAGCCCATGGGCTTCCCCACTCTTATTAATAAAAAAGTATGGTGGCCACCGTGATGTCATGGATTATCTCTGGCTCAATTCAATCACAAGAAAAGATAGCTATCCATTGCTATGTATAGATGATTCCTTACGCTTGATGCCGGGCTCCCACTATTTTTCAGCTATGGATCTCACTAGTGGGTACTAAAAAGTTAATTTATTGCCAGAGGATTGGGAAAATTGCGTCCTCATCTCAAGTGAAGGATTGTTAAAGTCCGCTCAAATGCCGCAGGGGTTATGTAACGCCCCTGCTACCTTCTAATGCGCCATGGGCAGACTTTTAAGTGATTTAAAAGTTCTTGTATACTAGTTTATCTCATATAAATTACCGTTTTTTGAGAATCTTTACCAAACGCATAGCTCATCTAAGGAAAGTTTTACAGCAGTTATGGCAAGCTTTGTTAAAACTAAAGCCATCAAAATGATCCCTCTTTCATAACGTAATGGATTTTTTAGTCCTTAAGGTGAGGAAAGCTAGAATATCTTCAATGGACAACAAGGTCCTGGCCATTTCCAAGATGTCCACACTAAATCCCTATGAGATGTACAAGTTTTTTAGGTATGGTGGGATATTACCGGCAGTTTATTCCCCACTTTGCTGACACCTCTGAGCCACTAGTATAATTGTTAAATAAAGGGATACTCTTCCACTGAAAAGAACAACAGCAGGTCTTTGATCTGCTATGCGTCTCTCTCCCACTCTCCAGTACTTATATATCCTTATTTTATTAAACCTTTTTTCACTTTACTGATGCTAGCAATATTCCATCAGAGACATACTATTGCAGCAGGACGAAAACTTAATAGACCATCTTATTGCCTACTATAGCAAAAATTCAACCAGAGCCAAATGCAACTATAGCAGTACGGAATTCAAATACTTGGTGTTACTACTGGTTATTAAGCATTTTCAACCTTATTTATATAAAAGGTATTTCACCATAATCATCAATCATGCTTCCTTGCGAAGGCTACAGCAAAGAAAGGACTCTGATGGTAGGTTAGCCCGCTAGGCGTTAAAACTTCAAAACTATGATTTTTCCATTATTCATCAATTAGGGCCAATACACCAAAACGTGGATTGCCTACCCCAGCTTCGCATATTAAATTTAACTGACCCTGAAGAGGATTGACTCTATGACCTCCTAACCCAATTTCAATTATGGAAAGACAAATCACAAACCCTTTAAAAGGAACTAACAAAAAGATCGGCAAATCTTCAATTCAAAAATGGGCAACTGTACAAACTCATGTGCCAAAAATGGTTGCCCTATTTACAACCTTTAGCTAAAAAAGATGTCATATTGGAGGGACATCGGCAAGTCAGCCATAGGGGAATTTGAGAAAAACACAGTGGCTCAAGGCTCAATGCTTCTGGGAAAGTCAGTTTGTTTCAATCCAAGATGTATTAGAGTCCTGCATGTTATGTAAAAGTCAAGCTGGACCTAATTTCCGATCTCAACATCCAGTGGTTTCACCCTGTGAACTCTTCCATACTATTAGTATTGATTTTGTGGGACTCTCTCTCAAGCCTCTAATGGCCATCAGTTCCTCCTTATAGCCGTGGATCATTTAATTAAGTGGATCAAATCTGTATTGCTACCATCTGTCTTGGCAAAAGCTACCGCCACATTCTTATATAATTGGATTATCACCCAACATGGGTGCCCTAACATAATTTTCTCTGATAATGAGCAAAACTTCTGGTCAGCACTGGTGAATGATTTAGTCAAACTGATGGGATCCGCCCAGGTATTTTACATTCCATACCATCCTGCCTTCAATGGAATGGTAGAGCGGGCAAATGGTACCTTAACTGCCACCCTCCAAAAAATGGCCACAACTGACCCTCTTCACTGGCCCCAATATTTGACTAGTGCGATTCTGGCCTATAGAATAAGCTATCAACAGATAAATAAGATGTAGCCCTTCCAGGATTTGTATGGAAGAAATCCTTCAGTTGCCTTCTAAAGTGCAGGCCATGTTAGACCAAGCTTTACCTGATGCCCCTGAAGTTACTATGTAAACATTGCCAATAAAATAATATGACTATATGCTTTAGCTTCCAAGAATTTATCTGCTACACTTACTAAAGAAACAAGTCGGTTTAATGACAAACATGAACCTCTGCACAACTTCCATTGGGTGACCTAGTCCTTTTCTAACACCATCAACTGGGAGGCTGTGATAACAACTTGGGCACTAACCGGTTAGGGCCTTACAAAGTCATTTATAAGCAGGGCAACAAACGCTCAATTGTAGAGGTTGTTCAGTGTACTGTCATAAGTCGCGTAATAGTCATTTTCTTCATCCGTTTTCCACCTTATGCCAAGATCTAGAGGGGGCGTTGTTGGGATTCCTGCCAAAAATCAAAGATTTGCATGAGTCAAATGATGGGAATTGAACCTAATCTGTTGAAATAGCTGAAACCAGTATTGGGGACGATCCCCAACTAATTTTGAGCCTTCTCAATATTGCTGACAATCCCCAACTAATGCAGTCGAATACTACTCGCCCACAATCTTCTAATTTTGGGGTTCAAACTCATTCCTTGCAGCGAGCAAACCTATTTGAATGAGATGACCAGCCTGCCGCAGAATCCCAAATTGGTAATGATTATAGATCTTAGCTTATACCTCTTGGAGATTAACCAAGAATCCTTACTTGATCCCACTTATAAATTTGATGCTAAGCAAATAAAGATGACGCTTCTTTTGCATTTAAGTTAAATTGGCCTATCTATTAATTTAGGAACAAACTGATAGTTAGGATTTAAGGCTCCAGTGACTTTAACCTGAGAAAAGACTTTCTGACAAAGGAAAGCAAAAACATATAATCCAGCACACAGGAACTTTGCGTTTTCTGGCCTAATATATAAAAGAGCATATGGTCTAAACCTCTTAATCCTGACATACTTCATTGCATTAAGAAGGTCAATGCCAGTTTCCATCCATTATTTAGCATCTGTTGGCTTAAGGTCCTCACGAACAGCGCCTCAATTCTCTGGTTTTTGAGTGGGAGTTTCATCCACTCCAATGCGTCCTCAGTTCTGATCCTCAACAATTTATAGAACATCGCCATGTTAAGTGATATATGTTTCAAGACAGTGCTTGGCGGCCACTGAAGAGAATTTATGGTCACGATAGATGGCACAATGGCAGGCGTGATATTTTTTTATATCCACTGTGTCGCCATTGAGTAGGAAACTGAAGTGTCTCCTTTTGTTTGATGTTACAAGAGGGCACGTTGTAATGTGCAAGCATATCTCTTTAAATGGGTGTATATTTTACTGAAGTTCGTGTTGACAGTTTGACTGTGGTCATGGCGTCAGCTCCTTCTGGTTGAACCTTTGGTTTTTTTTACGAGTTTTCCTAAGCATCCCATCCTTCATATTCAGTTTTGGACCCTCCTCCATCCCTGTAAAGAATGGTTCCTAATCAGTTGCTTGGACATTCTGATCAATTTTGTGCGGGGTTTGTTCCTCACCAACTGAAATTTGTTGGGTATTATACCAAATAGCATGGATTTTTGGATTGATTTTGTTTGGTATTTTGCCCCACACCAACTAAAACTTTTTGGGTATGATACCTGACATTTTGGTTGGCCAATCAAGTTAAATAAGTTGTGTGGTTTTCTTGACCTGACCAAAAAATCTTTGGGTGTTGTCACACCTATTTGGGCGCTCAATTTTTTGCAGTAAAATTTGGATTTAGACTCTTATCCAACTAGAACTTCGTCAGGATTTCTTGCCAAATTTTTCTGAGGGTCCCTGATCCTGCAACCAGGTTGAGGGTTGTTAGGGAATATTCCTGACACCGCTTTTCCTGGTATTGCTGCATCCCCCCAGAGCTATCTTCTGTAAATCTTCTGGACTCACTAGGGATAGCTGGCATCAGTGGGCTTGGCTTGAGGTCCTCTTTACATCACCAACAATTATTGTTTGGGTTTTCATGAGATGAGGCTATTTTATTTTCATCCCAACTCAACCAGGTCCTATTTTGCTTGCTCCAAGGGGGTTGGCAGTTGTAGGATTTACGGCGGAAATTGATCCTGTGTATTTGGTTGATTTTTCCAAAATTTTACTGGTTTATTAAGTTTACACAAGTGCTTCTTGGTCAGGCGTGTTGTTGCCATTTTGATTTGAGTCAGACGAGTATTGTTGCCAATCTTACTTTGGGTTGTTTTGGCGGAAAGTTTTCCAGAAGATGTTTTATCCATCTTGAAATATTTTTATATTATGGAGAATATGGGGACATAAGTAAGCCATCCGTTTCTTTGTGCTTGGCACAGATGAGTGGAGGGTCTTACTTGCACGAGGGTATATGGCTGTGGGTACCGCTCTATAGTTGCAGTAGCTCACAAGAAGGTTGTATATTATCTTGGGTCTAGTTCAGGAAACTTTTGATTAATAAATGAGTTGTTTAAGAGAGAGATACTGATGCGTGGCGGCTCCCCCTTTTGGGTTGGGCACCATTAGTACTAAAAAGAGAGAGATACTTTTGTAATTATTGGTCCAGTATCTGACCAATAATTTAGTAAGTAGATTAAAAATGGACCATAAGCGATGGATTTAATTGTGAGAAAGTTCATTGCTGGATAAACATGATTCTGGCATTGTGAAGCAATAGCTTCAACGCTAATTTTGATATATATCTTATGACTGGGGTATGTTTAAAATCCAGGCAATTATGATATCATAGTGGGACAAGCTTAAATCGTTATAGATGGCTATTATTTAAAAAAATTTGACCAATAAACTCAACCAAGTTTGATAAAAAAATTGATGTAGACTGAAATAAGTAAATTTAGTCTAGATTAACCAATAAAATCAACTAAATTTATAAAACAAATTATAGGTATACTTGTTAATGAGATACTATATATTATATATAATGAGTTTTAATTTTTATAGAAAAATAGTAAGGGTTCAAAAAGGATATATTGATATGGATTTTTTTTTATTAAGTTATAAAAAAAATTTACTTTTTAGAATACACTACATCTTTTGGAAAAAAGTTTCTTCTGAAAAAGTTTTAGAGAAAAAGGACCTTCTTTAAAAAGCTCTAAAAAGTATGAAATAATAAAGAACTTATAATTCCTAAATAAAACCCTTTTTGAAGTCAGTGCCAAATTTTAAACTGATTTATTATTGCAAATTATAATATACTCAGTATTTTAAATTTTACGTTGACTATAATTTATATTTGGACCTAATCCAATATAATCTTTAATTTGTATTTATGAGCAAAATTCTATAAGTCAGGTTAATAGATGACGCCTTCGAAAAGGGTTTTATTGAGGATTCATAATTTCTTAATTATTTCATACTTTAGACCTTTTTAAAGGAGGTTCTTCTTTTCCAAAAATTTATAATTAGGTTTGCTCAATTTAGAATCTTTTGCTTAGCTTACTAAATCTGATAAAAACAAACTTTCTTTATGAGGGAATGAATGAAACATGATAGTTTTTAGGCCTTTAAATTGACTATGAAAAGGAGGAGGTTCTCGTTACAACTGTATATTAACTCTTTGACCTAAAACCATGATTCTCACACGTGGTCAGTTATTTGGTCCCAAACTGATTATACCATGTGAGACTTGTGGTTGTAAGTCAAAGGGTTAAATATGTATTTAAAACCTTAATCCATGTTTATATGGTTCAACTTAAGACTGATTTGGCAATCGTGGAATGGCTCAAAGGGAGGTCTTTTTTAAACACTTTGGGCCCACACTTTTAGAACTTAAAGCGCAGGGCAAGTAGTTAAAACGCATTTTTCTACTTGCTGTGGTCTATCTGTGATGGAATCTTACAATTGATTTTTAACTACCTTCCAGACTAGCTAGAGCTTTGAAATTTGGCTCACTTATATATCTCTGATGATAATACAATTATCCATTGAAATTTGTGAAAAGTGTGAATTTTACAAAATAAAAATGGTTTCTTAAATTTGTTAAAAATATTTTACTCATAATTATTTTTACTTGCTTTTCCTTAACTCATAATCTTGTTTTTGTTGAAATAATGCATCCTATAGTTAATGCAATTTCTGATTTACCCTATAGATGAAATTTTGCAAAGTTACTTAGGTCACCTGATAATGCAGTAATTCACTATATTTTTTTCTAATTTTATTAGTAAAATGAAATTTTTTATATGTAAGAAAAAGCTTTAAAAGATTTTGATGGTAATCATTATATTGTTACAGCTGAGCAGTTTAAAAAACAGTTGATTCAGTAGTTTAAATAGTTTTTCCAAGTGGTTGGTGGTCATTTGAATAGTTATCAAGTTAATCATTTTAATGCTTGTTTTAATAACTCACATTTTTTTATGTTGGAATCTTGAATCCCTCATTTAACACACTTCCTAACATAACCTATTGATGAACTTTTTCACAATTACTAAATTGGTTGACAACAAAATATATCATCATAATTTTGCAAATATCCCCCATAGGGGGTGTCAGTATTCTCCCTTTATTGGGGGAAGCCCCAACTAGGGGTCATGAACCACCTATGGGTGGATGCAGGTTTAGGCTCCCATCAACTTGGGTTAGGTTCAATATGAAGTATTAAAGATAGACCCTAATAATATTAAGTAATTTGACATCAGCATCTAATGCCAAGGATGGTCCCACTCCCTTGTATTTAAAAAAGTATTTATAGGACACGCACTGTCAGCAAATGATACTGAGCATTCAGCTATTCTGATCTATCCTATCTTTAATTAATTATCCTTGATATTTAATTAGCCTTGATAAGATACTTCCCTAGTAATATAAATAGTACAAGTTTTTATTTTAAATAAGTAACTTTCCTTGCAGTACATTTACTTTTTGAAGTTCAATTGGCTAATTCATGTTTGGATTTTAGTGTGAAGTTCAACAATCATTATTTTTCAGACCGCAGGAACCTCTGAACCATCGCCAACTGGTTAAGTTCCAACAATATGTAATTTATTTGGACCCCTAAACCTTTAATAAAGGTTAAGCCCTATATTATCTATATATTGGGTTTTGGTGAGAAATCCACATCTGTCCAACCACTTAATTTGCCTCACAAAGCTATATCTGAGAATTTTTAACTTCTATCTTATATCTAATTTAATTCATTCTATATGTTGGCCTACAACGCAACTTTGAAGGCCTGCTTTCTGAAAATGGGTCAAATACCAACAGGACATATATTAAGGGTGGAAATTTAGGGTGCAGGGGTAAAAACTCAAAAAAAATCTGCAAAATGGCTATGTGGGGGTTTTAGGGTCACAAATGACAAATACAATAGCCATTTTGCAAAATTCCCACAAAAGGGGTGGAAATTGGGGGTGCAGAAGTATAAAATTATAAGTACTTAAGAATTTATAGAAAATGTCAAAAATTGGTATAGGAGTTGCTAAATAAACTTAAACAATGTAGAGTATAATATAATACTAATATATGATAATAAAATATATTATTACATGAGTTTATTAATTAAAATTATACAATGTATAATAGTTTTTCTTTTATATTCATCTTAAGTTTAAAATAGAAAGTTTTTAAAGTGTGTCAACTTCAATTTAATCACATTGTTTAAAGGTGTAAGCTGGCAAAATCTCAGAAAAGCAATGCTAAAAGGTCCAAAATAGCTATTTGTTCTCTGAATTATTATTTATAGAGACAAACTGCTTAACTCATCATTGCTCAAGCTAATATTTACCAAACAATTCTATTCAAATATTTTTAACCTAACTTTGAGAAAGTAAGAAGGCTTACAATTTTACATGTATATATGTTTTATATTTATTTTACAAATTACTCTATAACTACTGACTAATTTAGATGAACTTTTCTGAATGAAAGAGGTTGCTTCCACTTATGTCCCATTTTAATTTTTGTAATGATTGGTATAAAAAAGAAAAAGAGTGCTATATATAGGAAGTGAAAATATATATATGATTATGATAAATTAATACATCATTTTGGCAGAGCAATTAGTGGGTATTTTATTGATTTAATCTTTAGATCTGAAGCACTTTCTAAATCTGACTTCATTTTTGGTAGATGGACATCAATAGGATTACAGTAATTAAACCTATCAACGTAACTAAGTAAATATTAAATCTGATGTCATCTTTAGTAGATGAACTGTTATATCATTTTGTGGTACTTGAAAGATGCGCCAACAGATTTTTGCACAGGGTTTGACCCACTTAGCAATTAGGAGCAACAATATGATATTGTTGTACTTGACATGACAGAATGAACTTATAAATAAATAAATAAATATGGAGCACTTGCTCCCTCAACTCTCTTTTATTTAATATATTAATAGAGCGGATTCTCACCGTTATACTCACTTTAAACTATTAACAACCTAACTTTCTCAATCATCTCACCCTGCTTGTATGGTGACGACTTTGGATGGTACTGCTTTTATGGCTTATCAATTCACTTCGCCGCATCTCATTGGTTCCACCAATTATTCGTTTGTCAATTCACACTTGCCCAATTTGGCTGATTTCCCAACAATCCCAATATCACCTCATTTTGAGGCGCTCAATTAATTGTATTTATAACAACTCGGCGGATTCCATCAGTTCCAACATATTAACTTAGTGCTTATCATCCAGTCATATTGGAATCGTGACATTACCCTCTCCTTGACTGGATGATAAGGCACCTATTGCTTATATGCCCAGAGGAACTTTGTATGCACTTGGTTGATGATTTGACCACTAACGGGGTCCTTTATAGTATATGCGTCAACCCCAGTTTTCTCAATGACTTTGAATGGACCAATCAATATACTGGCCAGCTTGTGTTTCCACCCAAACCCATGTTGGTCATGGAAGAAAACCATGTCACCTTCCTTGAACTGTGCTAACCCGCTTTGATATACCTGATACACGGCCTGAATCCTGATCTTCTTGGCTAAGCTGAAGGAATAGGCTTCAGTTTGCAATTTAATCAGAATGTTTGTAAGGTTTGTCAAATATTGGTGGGGTTCCACTCCACTGGTGTCTATCACAAACGTGTAAAGTACCGCCAGAAGAGCTGGATGTTGACTGTATAGTAGTTGGGTGGGACTTTTCCCCATGGCGGAATGGTAACTGATGTTATAGGCAAACATGGCAGTGGAAAGAAGTGAGGTCCAACCAGATGGTCTATCTGTTACTAATTTTTGCAGGATATTCACCAGAGTCCCATTCACTTGTTTGACCATTCCATTAGATTTGGGGTGGTATGGGGTCATTAGAACCCCGCGGATACCCATAAGCTCATTCAGTGTGGGGAGGATGTGCAAAGTGAAATTGGTTCCATTATCTGTGAGTATAAACTGAGGGCATCCATGTTGCTGAATAATGAACTCCATCACAAACTTGACCACTGTAACTGCCCCCAGATCTCGTATTGCCCTTGCTTCATCCCACTGGGTCAGATGGTCGATAGTCACAAGGATGTACTTACACCAGTTAGCTCCTGTTGGCAAGGGACCAACGACATCCAGGGGAAACAGTATGCCAAGGAACTGGGGTTTCACTACCTGATAAGAAGTCTTATGGTGGAATGGCTTCTCCACTTGGCACTGATGGCAACAAGAAATGGTTTCAACCACATCGAAGTTCATACTTTCCCAATAGTACCAAGGGTGCAACAACTCCATTGTCTTGCACTTTCCGCCATATCCGACTGCCTTGTGGGCACTCATAATAATTCCTGTCTAGGCTGAGGTTACGGAAAATTCACCACAGAATCATAAATCCGCTTGTACAGTTCCCCATTCCATTGGAAATTTCAGGGCAAAGCCTGTCATGAAAGATATACCTGATATATCAGTTCTTATTAGTAGAATATATGATATATGCAATAAGCTTAAACAATTGAAGATGATAGAAAAATCACATAGCAGAATGAATTATGAGTCAGACGAGTCGATTCAAGCCTAACAAATCTGAATTGAACATCAAAACACTTGGGGCCAGGTCATAGTAGTCCTAAATAGGCAGTTGACTACTAGTCTAAGCTTTGGTTATCTAAGACAGAAAGAGCCTAAAGAATCTAAAGCTAGATAATAATCAAGTAAGCCCTAAAGCTAGTTCAATTAGTCTGAAAAGTGTATATAAGCTTGATAATAAAGATCCTTGTACTTTACTAAGGATCAAAAGCAGGTAAATTAAATAATTATCTAGAAGGATCTTAACTAAATTTATTGCCAACCAAACTAAATATTACCCCCTTTTCCTTATGCTACTAGGCGCAATAGCTGTATATATATTGTTAGAGCCTAAAGCAAATTTAAGACGCACTTAAATTTTTCTGAGTCTCAATCAGACAATCTATCAAGGAACTCAGAAAGAGCCAGTCAGTGCAGACTGTGACAGTAGCTAATCATGTTAATCCCTTTAGCTCCATAGTAAACTTTCCTGAAAAGTTGACATTCTCAACTATAAATGAAGGACTGGCTTTATTAAGTGCACACTTCAAAGTCTACCCCAACACTTATCACAATGATGCATGCAAAGTAATGGCAATAGGTTCCCAACTCAATGGGGATGCACTTAGTTGGTTTGTAAAAGCTCTTGAAGAAGATGAAAGTCTATGCACTGATTATGAGTCTTTTAAAAGTCGAATTTTAGCCGCTGCAACACCAGCTGGATCAATATTACAAGCACGTATAGCTCTATTGAAGCTAAGGCAGGAATATCAATCTATGGAGGATTATACAAAAAAAATTTGATGCGTTTCATAAAGCTGATTTAGATTCTGGGATGGGTTCACTTCTCTTTCGCCAAGGCTTAAGTGACTTTTGGACAGAATTAGTTAGACATTATCCAATCACTATGCCTCTTCAGGATTTAATTGAGACTACAATAAATCTGATGATTGAAGCATCTATTAATTCAAACAAAAATAAGGAAAATAAACTCATCAGAGCTAACTATAAACAACGTTGGACCAAAGAAAAGCTACGTTATAACTGCCACAAGCCTGGTCATTATGCAAATGAATGCTCAGAAAAAACAGTTTCTGCTAAATCTCCATTAAACAACAATGTTCAGCCTTATCCTAACTTATATGTAGCTCTAAGCCATGATAAATATAAAAAATGTACAGAGGCTTTAATAGATACAGGCGCATCTAGAAATTTCATTTCTGAGAAATTACTAGAAAGTTTAAAATGTACAAAAGGAATTGGATCGCTTGATGTAACTCTTGGGAATGGGGAGATTATCAAGACCTATCGTTCAGATCAGCCCATTAGGCTTCATATTGATTCCTATACCTCAGATGTTGAGTTCTGGGTGCTTAAGGAAAATACTCAACCAGTAATACTTGGATATAACTGGACATGTCATATGAAACATCAGTACCAGTATAAATAATATGACGTTGATGTTAGCTTTAATGGGAAAAAGGATGTTTGGCCTTTTATTAAAGCAAAATGCTCTGGACTGTTAGTTGCTGATACTCCAATTATACTGTTGGAGGCCTGTAAAGCAACTATTTCTAAGATTTAAGGCAATGGGCTTCAAAATTCCGCGAAGAGGAAGCCAATCAACTATTCCAGCATAGCCTATTTGATCATGCAATAGACTTGGTTCCAGGTAAACAGCCTATATTAGGGCCCAACAGACCTTTATTCACAGCTGTTATATTTTTTATCCGCATCCTACCTTTGTTATACTGGACTCTTAGCTCAGGCATGGCAAGTTCACGAGTTGCTATGCCAAACTGGGCTAAAGATAGTCCAGTCCCTGACAGGAAAGTATTCTTTCGCATCTCAGTTGATTCTTTGATCACTTGGGGTGGTTTGTCATCATATTTTCCGCTGAGCATCTTGTCATACATCGCATCGCTGAGGTCCGCCATCACTGAAACAGTCAGCAATTGAGATAAACAGTCAGCGTTATGATGCTTTGCTCCTGGCTGATGAAGGATCTCAAAATCATATGCCTGCAGCTTAAGAGCTCATCAATCCAAACGGCCTTCAGGTTCTTTGAGGTTCTGCAACCAGCGTAATGATGCATGGTCTGTTATGACTTTGAACTTTACCCCATGCAGGTAGACTCTGAATTGCTTATATGCGTAGATCACTTCTAGGCACTCTCACTCAGTCACAGTATAATTATGTTTATGGCTATTCAGACTTTGGCTGCAGTACGCCACTTGTTGCTCCTCCCCTTCATCATCTTTTTGGGAAAAATTGCCCCCACAGCAGAAAGAGATGCATTCATTTGTACAATAAATTTCTTTTTTGAAATTCAGGTAGCGTAACATGGGCGCACTAATTAGTGCTGTTCAAAGTGTATTGAAGGCGCATTGGCACCATTCCATCCATTTAAACATGGCATCCTTCTTTAGCAGCTCAAACAGCGGACCTCTGATGCAATTGAATTTGGGTATGAAGCGTCAGTAATAACCCACCATCCCCAAAAACACCTGAATGTACCATTTACTGGCTGACTTAGTCATCTTCTGAATAGCTTCCACCTTGGATGGTTGGGGTCTCAGCCTGGTTGCATCCACCACAAAACCGAGGTATTCTAAATGATCCTTGAAGAAGTGAAATTTCCTGGGCTTGATCTTAATATTGGCCTCAGCCAATTGGCGAAATACCTCTTCTAGATGTGAAAGGTGCTCAGTGATTGTGCACAAGAAGATGTGAATATCATCAAGCTACACAAGAACACTTGACAGCTTCAGGTCCCCCAGAATGGTGTCCATTGCTCGTTGGAAGGTAGCTGGGGCATTACATAGCCCTTGTGGCATACAAGTTGGTTGGAAAAGCCCTTTGGATGTGATTATGGCACATATTTTCTTGTTCTTCCAGGGGCAAATTAATTTGCCAATAACCAGATATCAAATCCATTGCTGAGAAATAGCGAGCTCCCCTAACTGATCCAGTGCATCATCATTCCATGGAAGAGGGTATGAGTCCTTCTTGGTGATAATATTAAACTTACGGTATTTAATTACTACATGGTTAGTACCATCCTTCTTTTTAACAATTAAGACAGGTGAAGCCCACGGACTCTTAGATGGTTTGGGCATTCCATGCACTAACAGCTAATCAATCTCTGCATTACAGCTTCTTCTACTGCCCTTGATTGGCAGATTGGCCGAGATCTAATGGGGGGATGATCCCCAGTGTCCAGCTGATGGACAACCTCCCAAGCGCACCCTAAATTGTGATCGTCAACAGCAAAGATCTCTTAACATATTTAAAATAAAGATTCTACTTGATCTCTTTGGTCTTCCGTTATCCCCATTAAATTTGCACGCGGTACAACTGCCATTACACCAGGCCGTGTTTCAATAGGCAGGCCAAATTCATCCAATGAACTGAACTCATGAACCTGGAGGACCTCTTCAACTGGATTAAAATGTAAGTATGCCACTATTTGGTGTCAGCAGATTTGCATTGATCTATTCTGAAGATTTGCTACAAAACCTTGATCTCCATGTCCCAGAAGTATAATGCCTGGGGCCACATGGGGCTCATACCGTGATTGCTGATAAAGCCCAATGACCTCACCATAAAGCCCAGCAGGCACTTCCACCTCTAACTCAGTATTTATGATTACTTGGTGTCCAGAGGGAATAGATATAGGGCCCGCAGCTATAAGTGGTAGCCCTTGATATTCATAAATTTGATTGGGAAGGGCCCATGTCTTATGCTTAAGTTGATGATAGCGAACCAAAACCACCCCATCACCATATGCAAGGCTAATATGACTCATGTGTACCAGATTTTTTGACATTCCGCTGGAGGTAAAGTAGATTGAAATCCGCTGCCCCAGAAATTCAAATGTCTCGGTGGTCATATCAACAAAAACCCCATAGTGGCGCATAAAAGCAGTTCCAATTAAAAGGTCATAGTTATTGTTTGGTAGCACTATGGCTGAGGCTACATGACAATTGACTCAAATCGTAAAGGTAATGCGCTGTACACTCCTTCAGAGACTGTGTTTTCGATGCCTGCAGTCAGATACACCATACGATGTTCCACTTCAGGATTTAAATACAGCCTTGCCACCAACTTTGTGAACACTATGTTGATTGGGGCACCCTATCAATTATTGCACAAACTCGGGTTTTTGCTACAACAATGTCACAATAAGAACACTCAGCGTAAGATGCATCTTGATTGTTTATAACATGGACATTTAACTGATCTCTTTTTCCAAAGAAGCTCATAATACCCTTCCCTACTTTAGAGTATTCTTTAACAATAGCATCCATGGGAAAGGCCACGCTTACTTCTTCCAAAAGAAGTGCATCAGCTAATGAATCTGGTTCATTGGTAGAAAGGTGATCAAACATTTGACAAGCATAAGGCTTTATTTGTTCCTGAGAGCTTGCTTCCACCATGTTCATGAATTGAGTTTGTGTCAGCACATTTACCCCTCCAAAAGGTCGCTGATATAAGAAGGCGTCATCATACTGAGGAACTTGTACTGAAGGTACAGGAATAGGTTCCAGTGGGACGTTTTGAGTCAAAATAGCGGAGGTAGAGAGTACCATCTCTACTTCGCTCTGACTTTTCCCTGGTGGTACTGCTCCTGAAGTAAGTACTGAACCTGAAGTTTGTGACAACTTCTAGCCAGGTGCCCAGAGCGACCACATGAAAAGCAATTGACCCCAGAATACCTGCAACCTTGATTGTTGTAAAAGGAGCCACCTTAAGGGTTGGGCTGGAAGTGAAGCTTGTATTGATGATCAGGCCAGGGGATGCTGACTGATTGTTGAACAAGGAGGAATTATTCCTTTGGATAAAAAAGGCTAGCAGTGGAGGTGCTAGGTTTCTGCTCTATATTGGGTGGAGGGAAATTAGCGGATAGACAGCATAAAATTTGAACAAATTTGAGCAAGGATACGTCAACCTCTAAATATGAAGAAAATGTATTAAAAAGCTCTCAGTATGGTTTCACAGCAGAGGTTAATGCTATGCTTATGTCACATTCAGTTAAAAGCCCTGCCCAATTAACACATGGGCTTCTGCTGAGAATTGATCAGCAAACGCAGTGAGGGTCTCATTAGGTTGAAACTCAATGGTTAAAAACTCAGCTTTTCGCTGCAACATTTTCACAGATCCGCTGAATACTGCAGCACCATATACTTAACTTCATGGTAAGAAAACGGAACTAGCTGAGAGGTAATAAACGACTTGATCAGCACTCCCAACATCCAAAGAGGAGAGCAATTATTTTGCCCCTCATCAATCTGAAGTACCTTCAGTTGCAAACTCAAATTGGTGGAAGAACCATGAATATTTCCTTCACGATCAAATGATGGCAACTTATCACTGTAAACATTCTGAAGCAGCTCCTCTTGCCTCTTGAGCATAGCATCTAACACAAGTATCAACTCCTCATATGCAACAGGCTCAGCATTTCATGCAGATTCCTTATAAAAACAACCTGGATGCAACATAGCCAGCAGCTGAGTTTCCATTCTATTATTATTGGTCAATGGGCCCCCTGTAGTGAGCACCACTGTTATAAAATTTGGCGGTACTTGAGAGATACGCCAATGGATTTTTGCACAGGGTTCGACCCACTGAGCAATCAGGACCAACAATAAAATGATCATTGTCCTCGACATGACAGAATAAACTTATAAATAAATATGGAGAACTCGCTCCCTCAACTCTCTTTTATTTTAAATATTAAAACAGTGGATTCTCGCTGTTATACTCACTTTAAAAAATTAACAACCTAACTTCCTCAATCATCTCATCCCACTTTTATGATAACAACTTTGGATGGTACCACTTTCATGGCTTAGCAATTCACTTCGCCATATCTCACTGGTTCCACCAATTATTCATTTGTCAATTAACATTTGCCCAATTCACCTGATTTCTAAACAATCCCAATATTGCCTCATTTCAAGGCTCTCAATTAATTGTATTCATAACAACTCAGTGGATTCCATCCATTCCACCATATTGACTTAGCACTTATCGTCAAGTTATATCAAAAATTGCAACATGGACATTGATAGGTTTATAGCATATAAATCTATCAACTTGACTGAGTAAGTTTAAATCTGACATCATTTTTATTCATGAGTTTATGACTTGAGACCATATACACAGTAAGAAAATTATTTATTAACCAATCAATTTTAAAACCATAATTAAAATCTTAAAGTGGTTGTGTTTTCTATCACTTTGCTTAAACTATATAATTCATTTTATCTGTATTGAATTTTAGCCAAAATAATTACCCATAGTTTTAATCAAGCATATAATAAATATGATAAAGGGAGATACAATAATAGATTGATTATAAGTCAACTATGACAGCGGTTAAATATTAAATTTATAAAATAAGTACTTATCTTAAGACTTATTATTGAAAAACTTCATCCAGAAAAATCATTACTAAGTGCATAAATCTTTTCAGTTAACAGTTAAAAAGCTTAAATTGATCAACAATCAACCACTGAACCCAAATTTTATGTATATTACTAGGAATGTGATTGACTTGCTTAACTTTTAGCTGTAATAATTGATTAAAACCTAAGCCAAAATGGCTTGATGTCATCTCATAACTTATACCTAATTACATCACTTGTTTTAATCCATGAATCAGAGCAACCCCAGCATAATCCTACCCTTTACCCCTCAGGAAAGCATTCTTACCTTACTCTAAAAGCAATAATGGTAATTTAACCAGATTTAGAGTCTAAAAATAAAATTGAGTCATAAAACCAAGTTCACCATTCAATTTTCATTTGTGCACATAACTTTTTTTAAATTTTAATATTATAGATTTTATTTGAGGTGGGCTGACCTGGGGACAATACCACACTGATTAGGGAAGTGAAGAAAATGGGAAGGGAGGATAAAACCCGGAAAACCTCCATGCATGGCATATGATAGGCCAGGAACTCCCATGGACCGCCTTTGCTATTTGCTTTCTCAGCTTAGGGCATTGGTGCGCAAAACCAACACAGTCAAAATTGTCCCCTATCCAAAGTCCATTACCGGGATTGAACTAGGGAGGCAGTGGTAGAGATGTGCACATAACTTTTTGCAAACATTAGTTTTCAATTAATCTCTCTCAGTGTAACAGTTCTCTTGACTGTCACCTTAGTCCAAAAATGAGCTAGAAGCTGGGGGGGGGGGGGGGGGGGGGGGGGGGGGGGGGGGGGGGGGGGGGGGGGGGGGGGGGGGGGGGGGGGGGGGGGGGGGGGGGGGGGGGGGGGGGGGGGGGGGGGGGGGGGGGGGGGGGGGGGGGGGGGGGGGGGGGGGGGGGGGGGGGGGGGGGGGGGGGGGGGGGGGGGGGGGGGGGGGGGGGGGGGGGGGGGGGGGGGGGGGGGGGGGGGGGGGGGGGGGGGGGGGGGGGGGAAAATTAGCAGAGAGGGAAAAAATAAAAATATGGAGAGAATTTAGATAGATTTATTGAGCTATAAAGTGTTTATATGTATAATGAGTGTGGGACATGGTGCCTCAGGGACATTTATGTCCTGTAAGATCAGGATATTTTACTGGCTTCTGGATCAGCTGACTAGTTGAAATCCTCATTGTACTTCATCAACCTCATGACTGCAGCAGCGGGGGCAGTTATTCCTAGGGTTTAAGAAGAGGTGATGGGATTTCTGAGGTGTTTCCATCAATTCTTTTATGCATTATGCTCTCTGATAGATTCTAGTTTTGGCACCTTCAGAATAAGGTTGCTCATGTTAGTTTGAGAGTCAATTTGTCAAGGCTCTATTTGGGAGAAGTGTTTTGGCTTACTCATCATCTTGAATCCCAACAAGGCCTCCTCAAGATCCTGTTATAGTGGAGTATAGGGCTTGAGGAATTGTTCATGCACTTGATTCACCACTGCTCCACAATTGACGTTAGAAATGGAGTATTTGGAGTTCATCTTATGAATGAACTTATAAAGGTTTGGACCAAAGAACATCAAGCTTATTCTATTGACCTCTGGGTTGATGGTGATAAAAGAGAATGAGGTCACCTAACTGGAAATTAGTAAAGAGGGTCGGCTGAAATTAATCAAGATGTCTCCCTTCCTGTGGTGACAATGCCTTGCATGTTTAGGGCTTGAACCCAGGAAATTTCATTGGATAAGGCTCCTCATGGATAGATCAGAGTTCACAGGAGGGGAGGTCTTGAGCAAAGGCTGAACTCTACTTGTACCAGGGAGCACATCCATATGCAGCTTCAAAGGAAAATATCTTAATGACTTTGTGGTAGCTTATTCTATAGGTAAGATAAGCGCTGGGTAAATAATGATTCCAGCAAGCAGAGTTGAAGTTGGCCATATTCCTTAAAATATATGCAAGGTTTCTGCTGGTGCATTCCACTGCCCCGTTGGTAGTTGGGTTTTAAGAGTCAGTGAAATTTTAATTAATGACAAAAAGCAAAGTAAGTTATTATGCTACATGTGAGGAAATATTTAACCCATTGTCCAAAAATAAAGTTTGTGACATTTATGTTGTGTGAAAATGGATTGAATAAGGAAGAAAACCGTGGCTTAAGCAGTGATAGCAGAGACTTTTATTGCTTAATTCATTGGATTATATGGTCCATGGCTAGAAGAATATATATATAGCCTTGCAATACAGTGGGAAGAGGGCCTATCAAAGCTATACTAATGACATTGAAGGGTCCCTTTGGGGCGATGACTGAGTGTTGATATTGAGGACTGTCCTGGTATTGGGTTCAACAAGTCATAAAGGCCTCCAGGACCTCTTGAATAGTTTTCATGATTCAGTCCCAGTAAAATCATGTCTTCAACCAAAAGTGAGTCTTCTTAACAGCCCCATTTCCCACAGTTGTATGGCCCTCCAGGATAACGTCAGTTTGGGAAGAAGGGCGGACATAAAGGAGATATTTCTTATTGACGCTCTTATATAGCAGCCCATCCTTGATCTGAGTAGGTTGGGTTATTATTCAGAGCTCAGCTTGAGCCTCAGGAGTTTCAACTACCAGCGTTCAGGACAGCCAGTCAGATTATAATTCAGTCTTCCTTGGGGGTCAAAGCAGCCAGCACCGGCATCCTAGAGGCTATTGGTGTTCTAGTGAATTGTGCACGTGTGAAGAACTATAGTGAAATCATAGCTCTGCGGTCTTACGGCTCATCTGGATAAACAGCCATCAGGGTTCTTCATCTGATGGAGCTAACAGAGCAAGGAATGATCAGTGATGATGGTAAAGTGGGTGCTGTAGAGTTAGGGCTGAAAATGTTTGATGGCTAGCAAGACAGCCAGGCATTCACACTCAATATTGCTATAGTTTCATTTAACCTTATTCAGATTCTTGCTAAAGGGGCCACTAGTTGGTCGATCTGATTATCAGTCATACTGGGCTAGGATGGCTCTGATCGCAACATTGCTCACATCTGTGAAGAACAAGAAAGGTTAATCAAAATGTGGGTGTACTAAATGAGTTTAGTAGAAGAGCGGTCATCAATGCATTAAAAGCCTGTTCTAGTTCTAGCCGCCACTCAAAAGGCACGTTCTTCTTCAGAAGGTAACTTAGAGGCTTGGTTAGGTCAGAAAACTGAGGAATACACTGACAATAATAACCCACCATGCCAAGGAATAACTGAATATCTCTTGTTAGATTTTGATGGTTGACTCAAAAACAAACCCTTTGAGAAACCATCAATGCTAATAGATTAATCCCATTGATGGTTCCCATGATCTTTCCTGAATTATCCGCATAACCAAGTCTATAACAAAACCATCTCAATTGTACTTAAATCATCCCAATTATCATAGCTAATAATAGCTATAATATAATTACATTATGGCCAAATATGAGTCCACTTGGGTGCAAAGTGGTCTCATGGCATTAACTAAATTGCACCTCCTAAATTAATGCACTAATCTTAATGCACTAAGGCGGAAGTTTGGGTTCAAATAATGAAATCAATTTATTAAGCAATTAAACATAGATTTCCCAATTAAGGGCATACTTGGTGCTATTGAGAGGCCTGCCAACATCTCGATTAGGGGTGCATCATCTTTTATGTTCATACATTTTATTATCCCCATTTATTATTATTCGTCGAGTTATGATATAGCTCTAATTGGGAAGATTTTGATGTTGAGTTTGCAACCCAAAATTATCCCAGATTATGGGAGTAAAATTGCCTTCAATTGGGCTAAAAGAATTGTTATTTTTAGTCAATTCATGGGACAAATTGACTTGGGGATATTTCATGATTATTGCCATGACCAGCATGAGGTTTGGCATAATATGAATAAACTCATCTAATAGAAGAGTTTCACCAGGAGATGCCCAAGAGGTATATAATACAGGCACCTGGCTGATTAATAAAACATCATCATTTACCATTTAAATATTGATCCTTAATAGCTACTGTCACTTAGTTTATTAACTATTGTTTCCATATGTCATCTGTCTGATATTCATATCCATTACCTTTACATCTATATTAGATAGTTGTGTGTGTTTATACTTCCCAGAGAAGTATATAATTACTTGCCAGGGAGGTAGTCCTGATTATAGAGGAATAATTACCTTATTTTGTACAAAAACAGAAGGTCTCATATTTGTTTTTGCCAGTAGACTCAAGAATGGTGAGTGTACCAGAGTTACTTGGCTATTATCAAGGATTATTGGAGAATCTACTTCCTGATTACAAGAAGGAGTTTCATTTGAAAAGCGACTTTTTATCCTCAAATATATTGTTAAGTTATTTTAGCTTGCACCATCAGCTGAAAAACTTAACATCCCTTAGGCTCTGGGGGTGCGACGTCTTTCTTATGGCGTTGACTTTGTCCATTATGGACTGGATGCCATCTTTTTAGACTTTGTATCCCATAAACTCCATTTCCAACTGAAAGAAGGAACACCTTAAAGGTTTAAGCTTTATTATAGCCTTCCAAAGATGATTGAAAACTTCCTGAAGATACTCTACATGTCCATCAAAAGTTCTATGAGAAGACAAAGATGTCATCATGGTAGATGTCAGACATTTGCCTTCCTAGCTGAAAAGTAAAAGTGTTTTGGGTCAGAATCAGCTGAAAAAGGAGAAAGTAGGCAATTTGTAAGTTTTTGACAATAATATATTGATTTAAATGATACTAACAATTATATCAGCCAAAATACCCTCACCAATTCTCTGTGGAATCCCACAAATTGGGGTAATGATTTCAAATACTAAATGGGAAATTAGTACGAAGTTGGGCAATCAAATTTCCCTGACCATGCAAGGGAACCTGGGGAGATTTTCGGCGGTTTCTCACCCTGCTACGTCCAATTCCCCTTCAAATACCTAAGTGGGGACCACCCCCTTTTATAGGCGTGGCGGAGGTCCCCCAAGGTGCAAAAAATTTTGCTAAAGGAGATTAGCTGAAATTTGTAAATTATTACCCACGGGTACATATTGCCAAAAATTAACTCCCCATCCACAGTTCACCCAAAGTGAAGCAAGTTTTATGAGCTTTGATAGGCTGAATTCCAAATTACTTATTTGGATGGTAACAAGCCATTCCAAAATTATCATTAAATTCCCTTTGCCACTTGATACAGGTTAAATTTTGACCATTCAAATAATGAGAGGGTTTGTTTTTCCATGTGCCAACACTAATAAAACTATGTAAAACCAACTTTTTATTATTAGTGTTTTTTAGCCTTTTTATATAAGCATGTTGTGGAATCCAGCGGCGTCTAAGCATCAGAGAGCACCAAAAAAGCTGGTTTCCCTCAGTAGATGAGGACACATGATAGCTTCAAGTCACTGAGAATCCTGCTCACGGCCCGTTGAAAAGTGGCCAGCGCATTACAGAGACCCTGGGACATCCTTGTGGGCTCAAATAACCCTTCATTGGGTATAAACGCGCACTTGGCTTGATCTTTAGGTAGTGGGAACCACTTGCCAATATCTACTGGCAAGGTCCATTGCTTTAAAGTACTGCAATCTGGTAAGCAGTTAGTGAGAGTCATCAATTTGGGGCAGAGGATCACTGTACTTATTGGTGAAGTTGAGCTGGTGGTAGTCCATCACCACCTGATTGCTTCCATCCTTCTTCCAAACCAGCAAAAGAAGAAAGGCCTAAGGGCTGCACGAAGGCACCAAGAGTCCAGCTTTGAGTAGTTGTCTAAGCTCTACCACCACCTGGGCTTATTCAACCTTATTTTTTCAGTAAGTTTGGGACCATAAGTGGAGAGCATCCCCATTATCCATATGATGTAGAACCCCATTAATTTTCCCAAAGCCATATATTAAGGCCGAAAATAGGTCTTAATACTCCTCCAATAATCCTTGAACTTTGCGTTGTTGGCCTTCAGTGAGATCCTTTCTAATACTGGTGTCAACAAGGGCCACTGATGGATGCACCACAAAACCAAAGACTCTTATGCTCTCAAAAACTACGGACATCATTTATAGCCTCTACTGGTTGGAGGCGGACATAGGCGGCGGGCATTTTTGGGCCATCTACCCTGGGTCTGCCAGTAAGATTAGCCAACGATACTGATATAGATCCGTCATAATATGGATCTAGAATTCCCAGGCAGTTTAGAACTTCCTTGGCAGATGGGTTATCTAGGTCTCAGGTTTCCATCAGGTATCCAGAGAGGATGTTAACATGGACCTGGGTGTTAGCAATAATTGGGGCTTCAGAGGTTAGTAGGTGGCCTTAGTAAGTAGATCGGCATGCCTTCTTATCCATCAACAGCATGCGGGGCAGCTAGACCCAAGAGCCCTTACATGAGAATTGAGGTAACCAATTTGGTCCTCACTCTCTAGTAGGCAAGCTTGGGCCTTGACTTCCATCTAAATTTGCAGAATTTTCAAGGATTAGGGAAAACCCAGTGCCCCATTAGAGAAAAAATCAGTCACATAGTATATCACTGCTGAGTAGTCTCAGAGAAACTGAGTTCCAGAAGAATGTCATAGCTCAGTTATCCAGCGTGACAGCGAGGGTATTTACATAGAGCTTCCCAAATTGGATAGGTAGGGAAGAATAGCACATATAGACCAGGTACATTTTGGGACAGCCATGTCATACTCCATATAATGTAGCAAGTCTTGAGAAATCTTGATACGCTTCATCAACTTGGACAATATAACATCTATGGGGAACCAGTGTTGATTATGGCGAAAACTGGAATATTATGAACTTGAACAGCAACGCAGGTAAATTAGTATTCCAAACTGTGGAGGTAGCGTGAGAAACATGGGAGAGTCATTGGAGAAGAGTAAGAAGTATCAAATTCTTTATTATCTACGGGTACTGAAACTTCTTCTTCAATTATGATAGCTCCAGGTTCGTTCAAGGTCATGGATGATCCTTGAGGCGTAGTAGGGATGTCAGCATGAAGCGCCTCGTACTTCATGCTGACAGCCCTTTTACAGCCTCCTTTGCAAGTCGTTTCTAGCATGCTTTAGTGCTGGGCTGGAGTCATTGCATTACGTGCATCAGGGTCAAGTATTATTCTGATTTTTAACCACACATGGACCCAAGTACAGTTGGAGGAACCAAAGAGGAAGCTTTTTAATGGAGAGTCGACGCAGGGATCTCATTAATTACTTCCTTGATTTCTTAAATACATGTGAAATCATTCTTTTGGTCAATTGTATGCATTTGAACCTCAAGATAGGATCCCAATGTGGAGATGGCAGCGGTAATGGCGTCGTCCAAGGCAATATAATTGGTGGTAACCAAGGGTTGCACTTGGGCGTAGAAATGGCTATAAGTCAGTGGTCTACTCTACTTTATTCATGCGGATACATATGAATGCTTGTTTGTGATCAGCCAGGGTTTGATTGCTGCAAAATTCGAGGACCAAGGCGTATGGACCTGTTCTCAGGTTTTGAATTCTTTCAAGTGTGGAGGCATAATCTCTAGAGAAGTGCTGTTAAGGCAGGATGGATAAGTTTTACTTTCTGCCAGTCAGTGGCCTCTTCCATGGAGCTCTCATAGACATATAGGAAAGAGGCGATGCTTTTCCAGTTAGGGGTAAAAATTTCCTTAAAACTAGTTTTATAGTTGGTTACAAAAGAAGTGGAGAAAATGTTAACACCAGGAATTGGTGCAGCCTTGGAAATCTCAGTCTCAGCACTGTTGTGGGGGACCTGATGGTTTAACCGTCATCTTAGGCCTACAAAATCCTCTTGATATCGTCACAGTTTCTTGCAGAGCAATTGGAAGTCTTATGGGAAACCTGCTCCTTTAAGGATTGAATATCAGCGCCCTAAAGGAGAAGCTGACTCTCAAGGGTGGTCAAATGGGTCTCAAACCCTCAACAGGTTTATTCAAGTTGAGAAATGTGGCTATTGGTAAGCTCAGTTAAGGTGCTAAAATTATTCATCTCGTCTGACAACGCCTCAATGAAGAGCATAGGACCAAGGGGGACTCCATACGCTTAGAGTTTGCATCCCTGGCCTACATTCTGGATTTGATTGCATAAGGCAGTTAGGGATTCTGAAACATCTTTTTGCCAAGGGCATCAGGTGCTCTGGGAGTAGGTGCCATGGTCCAGAGGGCCCTTGAGGCCCCCAGGGAGAATCAGGTCCTTCAGGTCCATCACATCCTTTTGGACCTTCAGGCCCCCTAGGCCCTTCAGGTCCTTCACTACTGGAGGTATAGTCACGAGAGGCCAGCTCCTGATAGTTTTGTTGTAGGGTCTGTACCAGATCTTCAACTTGGTGGAAGTTCTTGTTTCAAGCAGCCTCGAGGAGTTGGATATTCTGATGCAGCTGGTCTTTGATGTAGACAGAAATACTGCTAACCAACACCACAATATGGCCCAGGGCTTTGTTGATTAATTGTCAGTTATCAATAATGGCCTCTCAGTTGTCATAGACAAAGGAGGTGGACGATTTGTAAAAATCTAAAATGGTATTGTAAGGTTTGGGTGAGCCCCAGTTTTGGGAAACTTCATGATGGTGCAAAATGACTAACTGGAGGAGGCTATGAATAGCAGGATGAACAAAATCCAAAAGTAGTGCTCAGTTCCTAAAGTCAGTTTTCCTGCTGGTAGCTGGGATGAGGTAAAAAGATCCTTTATAATAGAGGGCACTGAAGAGGCATGGGGGTGGCTGGAGTGGGCACCCACAAAGTAAATGCCATTTGAAGGTACACTGAGGCAGGTCGACCTTGTGACAAAAGTAGACCATGCCAAGTTTTTTTACCTTGTGCTAGTTTCAAACCTTTTTCAGTCAAAACCTAACCCAGAGTGGAGCAGAAATCACCCCGCTATGCTATCTCACTCCCCAGTAAATGCCATTTATTTACTGTTGAACAATGTTGTTAGATCTCTTTTATTAAAGTTGATACTAATTAATATCTAATGAGGGCAGGGAGAACTGGAACGTGGTCCAAAACATAAAACTTACAGGTTATTTGTGCAGTACTTCTAACAATAAGGTACTAATCCATCAAGCAAAGCTTCTCAACTGATCAAATGATTGTCTTCATGACTACTAGTATTCTCTATCATGTGTAATAGACGTTTTCACTTTTACATCTCAGAGCCCCCTGTAGTGAGCACCACTTCTCTCAGTGTAACTGTTCTCTGACTGTTGCCAAAGTCCAAAAATGGGCATAGAGATAAAAATTAGTGAAGAGGTCAAAAAACGAAAAGATGGATAGAATATAGACTACTTTAAAAGTAATTGAGTTGGGTTGACCTTGGGACAAGTATACTGCACTGAGATTTTTTTAGCCAGCACAGGGTTCAGATTTATGTTGAAAAAACCTGCACTAGAGTGGAAGCAATAAATTATCCTGCCAGGCTAGCCACTATTAATATAGACTACTTTATTAAGGTAGAAAGCGTCAATATTGATAGGGCGTATGGGGACATGGTGCCTCAGGGACTTTTATGGCCCCATAAGATCAGGATCTTTTACTGCCTTCTAGATCAACCGCCTGGTTAAAGTTCTCTTTATACTATGTTATCCTCATGAATGCACCAGTGGGGTGGCGCCTCTCAAGATTTAAGAAGTGGGGATGGGATTCCTAAAGGTGTTTCCATTGGTTCTTGTATGCGTGATGCTTCTTGATCAATTCTAGTTTTGGCGCCTTCAGAATATAGTTCCAATAGCGCTAATTAAGAGTCAATCTGCAAAAGCTTAATTTGGGAGCAGGATTTTGGCTTACACATCATCACAATTCTCAACAATGTTTTATCTCAACATTTATCAAGCACCACAACTAATAAAAAAGTGACATCATGAGATTGTGAGCTATACTAATTTTATTTTTTTTAAATTCTACTTTAAATACCAACTTATCAGAGCTTAGCCATTTTACCCATAGCAATTTCACCATTATAAGATACATTACAATTTGAACAGTAGTCAAGCAGGATGGGTATTGCTTTATTGCTGAATTTAGCCAAGCGAGTACATGAAACCTATGGTAACATGATTTACTGAATCAATCTAAGAATTTTCTTGTTATCAGTCTTCTTTCTCTTAATCTCTATAGAAACTGTAACAATTAAGAGTTCATGCTGGCAAAGCATTCACTAAGTCACAAGCATAGCTGATGACCTCAATTCATGATCTGTGGCTCATGTTTACTTTCAAATTAATAGTAATTTAGGCAGTTGTTGCAATTGGCTTAACCAACCTTTTGTTTATATATTATACTCAACTGATTTTGAAAAAGGAGGAGGTTCTCAATTGGAACAGTATATATGTTTTTCTATGTTTGTATATGCATTCCTCTAAAATTACTGGACCAATTTTAATGAACTTTTTTAAGTGAAAGTGTAAGCTCCTAAACAAGTTATATTTCAATTTTATAGGGATTTTATATTAGAAAGATTTTTACATGTAAGTAGTAAAAATTTATAAACAATTATAATGAATTAATATATCATTTCGCCAGAGTGATTAGTATATATTTGATTAATTTTATAAAGTTTTTAATCTGATGCAATTTTTGGTAGATGGACATTGATAGGTTTACAGTAATTAAACCTATTTACTTAAGTATATTTACTTAAGTAAATAACAAACTGAATAGTAAAACCATTGAATCTGTTGAATCAACTAAAACTTCTAAACACTTAATTAAAACTAATTTAACTCATCTCATCAACCAATCACCAACTGTATAAATAAACCAGTGAGTCTGTTATGTTAACCAAATAATTACCAAACATTTACCAAAACCAATGAGCCTAATGAATTGACTAAGTTACCATCTTCTTACTCAAAAGTTATTTAGCCTATCAAATTGTCCAGATAACATTAAACTGAACAGCTGAAATGATATAAAGATTATCATTATAATTAATATTTTGATACATTTTATGTGACTTTTATTTATCTTTTTAAAAATTTTTTAAATAAGAACAGCCCAAGCTGATTTTTAAAGTTCATAAATATTTATGTCAAGTTTGGCTATCTTTGAAATATTTGTTTAAAGATAATATATAATATATATACAATGATTTTTATTTCTGTATGGAAATAGTGAATTTTAAAAAAATAGTAAAAGAACAAACGTTGAAAAAAGCACTAATTTTTTGGGAAGAAAAGAACTGCTTTCATTTTTTGAGAAAAAGAACTGCCTTCAAAAAAGCACTAAAAAGTATGAAATAATTGATAAACGTATGAATAATTAATATAAACTTTTTTTAGTTGGTGACATATTTTATACTGACTTATAATGGCCATTTATAAAAGTATATACTCAGCATTTTATATTCTTAGTTGATTATAACTTACACTTGGACACAATTCAATATAAGCTCTATAATGTATTTGTGAGCAAAATTCTATATTAATTATGAAATATAGTGGCGACTTTTCAAAATTATTGACTAATCATACTTTTTTTAGTACTAGATGGTTTGACTAATCATACTTTTCTCATTTCATAATCATACTTTTTAGTGCCTTTTTAAAATGGTTCTTTTTTCCAAAACTTCTTTATAATTTTAGTTCTTTATTAGTAGATGGCCATTAATAAATTTAGGATGATATTAAATATGTTGAATCAACCCATTGCCGTCAGCCAAGCATTTACTTAAACCAATCAACCTAATAATTCGCCAAACAACTGCAAACTGCTTTAAAAACTTCTGATCTTATTGAATTGACAAAATTACCACCCACTTAGCAAAAACCCTTTGAGCCTATCAAATTACCCTAATAATCACCAAACCACTTGGAAGAACATTTAGCCTATTGAATCAACCAAATAACCCTAAACCGCTCAGCTGAAATAATACACCAATTACCATTGATTTCTTATATATCATCATTAAATCTTTTATATAACTTTAATTTTATCTTATTTTTGCAACAGTGAAAAGCACATTTATTTCGTATCTTTTAATCCACAAGTTTATTTGCAAAGTTTGGTATATTTGGTTTTATATGTTTAGGAAATGTGTCACATATAAACATATATAATATTATTTTAAAGGGTGGCTAATTTAGCGAAATGGTGCCAGGTTACCCCTTCCCTTATTTTAGCTATGTAAACCACCTTCTTTATACGTAAATTTTCTGTTGAGCAAACTTATACTTATTCTTTCATTTGTAGACATCACTCTTATGATTTGAAATCGAAAAATTTTAGCTCAGAAAGAATATAGGAACAAAAGCTTAGTGCTCAACTGCACCATATAGAGCATATAAACTGTAATAAATCACTAAGCAGAAAACTACAGAAAGGTATACTGTTTAACAGAAACAAGCTCTAAAAATTGACAACCTACTGTATATCTTTTTTAGTTCTTTACAAAAATTATTTTGCAATTGGAAAATACCTGAAACAAAAATGAGTACACAACTTCCACTCCTACAGAGGGAAATATTGGTAGCAAGGCCAATTTACAACTTTTGTGGCCAATAACTTTGAAATTAATGGACAGATAAACTGACTTTGATGAATACAGGTGAACAAAAACTGGTGACCATTTTGACATGATTTGCAATGAAATAACACCAACACCACTACAATGAAGTCCATAAAGTATGTCTCTTGGTTTGACCTTGATGAGATCTCTGAGGTGCCAGCCAACTCAGGCTCAGGGATGTGGTAGAACTAATCTAACGCCCAGCCTTTTGAGAATATAATTAAGCTTAAAAGGGTTTGGCCCAAAAAATAACAGCAGTTGGAATCCTGGCAAATATGTTGCTTGCAAATGCTTAGCCACATGTTCTCAACATTATAACAGATTCAGAAGTGTTAAAAATCTTAACACCTATTTAAGATCTTAAGGGTAAAAATTAGAGCACAATAGACATAATTAGAAAAACTTGAAAATGAGTTTAAAAACAATACTCTATTAAGATAATGCATTCCAGGATATATGGCATTTGGAGACTCAAATTGAGAGGAGCAAGAGGATTTTTACTAGGCAGATGGTAGATTGATTTTAGATAGATTATGAATCAGCCTATAAGAACTCTTGTAAATCTTTTTACCCCAATATGGCTTGATTTTAGGGGATTAATCAACAGCCAGTACAAATCTCTTTTTTGCTATAATAACTAAATTAAAGCCAAATTTGTATTTTCTTTATAAAAATACAAAAAAAGACCACTTGATTGAGCCAAAACTTACCAATGTTGATGAAATCGACACCTGCTGCCCTAGCTTGGGGAGGTGGTGCGCCATTATCTGGCGTCTTTTGGCCACCACTGAAGCGCACCCAGCTTGCTCTGCTAGCCCTCCCAACGCTACTGGGCGTTATGTCCCCCCCTTAGGACTTGGCTTGTCACCTTGTAAGCTCCCAGATAGTGCTCCAGAGCCCTTAGCTCCCATGGAACTTTTTGTATTTTGCCTTCAGGTCATATATGGGAATCTCTTCCCATACGCAAGTGCAGCCATCATTGAGATGGCCACAGAGGTGTTTAAACTCACCATATTTATTGATTCTGCCTCTTTAAGGGCTATTTTGACCTGAGCTTCAGGTAATAAGCTGATGCAGCAGCAGCCAAGCTGCCATTATTATTAAAAACCTCACTCCTCACAGTTTGCACCAAGCTCCTGGATGAGGCCACTTTGGTGGTCCAGTTCGCTGAATTGCCCTCCCACCTTTTCCCTAAACGCCTCTGCCATGAGATTATGAGGGTGTGACCATTTATAGCGCAGACCTCAATCTGAAATTTGTGGTTTCAAATGGGGCAGATCATCTGGTAAGGCCTCGCGCTTTTGTGATGATCTTCCCATTCCATCATGACACCCACCTCGCAATTCCCTCTTGCACAATGATCAGATCCGACCATGAGCACCTTTATAGCACGCTTCAATAATGGCCATGCCACTTACTCCTTATGCTTCAAACTCAACCATTTGGAGTGCAAAGTGCCCCAGAGTTTCCGCCTCCACCGCTCCTGATGCTCCCCCCTCTAGCGTCGCTGGCTGCCGCCTTGCCTCATTTTTTTGGATGGAGATTAATCCTCCCACTCCCAACCTTGATGACTCTGGGTGCTGCTTCTAAAGCGGCAGCAAATCAAAATTTACAAAATTTTAAAAATTTGACCAGATTGTGGAGTTGTGAGGCATAGACTTGTTCAATTTCAGCTGAGCAGCCATTGTCAACGGTATTCAACTAATCATCTCATGCCACTGCTCCATTTCTATGCTGGCCCAGCATTAGATGAGCTAAATCCAATTAAGTGTCTCAAATGGATTGATGTTAGTGAATGGCCTTTCAATGTCAAGCTGGATTTCGCTTTTGAGGAATTTTTGTTGTTCCTCCAAATTTGTACTCTTGTCCTTTTTGCTCAAAACCTGGGCTTTCTAGTTATAAAAATTTAAAATAAAATGACTTTGGAGGCCGCAGCTGCTCCTTCAAACACCCTAATGCACCAGCAGCTTCATGGGGCGATGGAACCCCTCGTTGAGGGTATTCCTATCACAAACTTTCCCTATGATTTTGATGAAGATGCAAAATATGAAATTGATGAGCTCATTTTTGGTGTGAGCTGTGCTTGCATCAATGCAGCAAAAACTTCTCTTTTTGATCCTAGTTATCCCCAAACCTGCCAGCGCATCAAGTCTTTCAAGTATGTGCCACCTCTCATCACTTTTGCTGAGCATTAAGTTGCACAATACGTCAAGGCGATGGACACTGCCAGCCTCATAAACAAAGAAAACCCACAATTATACCTCCTTATTCCTCATGTCACTGATGCTCTTACCCCGATGTTGTCTGCCATGATCCATCAGCTAAAAAAGGTGCCAGGCAAAAGTTTCTTCAAAGCAACATCACCTTCAGATATAGTAATCTAAACTTTTAGATAAGGTGCCATATTGAGGAAATTTTTTTACTTTATGATAATTCCTTTGTTTGGCTCATTTGCAATTAAAGATGCATGACGCCCCCTTTTTTGTTGGGCAATACTAGTGCTAAAAAATCTACAACCAGCGTAACAAATCCATGCATTAATGACTTTATATTTATTTCCAAATAACTATCTATGATATATTTCATTATGGCTGATTACAGGATTTACTAGTGCTTGATTGGCGAGTAGAATAATTTCACCCTTTTGGAACCCCTTTAGGTGTATAAAAGGGGTTGATATCTCTAGGGAGGTAGCACTAAATTCAAGTTAGAGAGTTAAGGAACTTCCATATCAGTTTGCATATTCCTCTGAGGGTTGAAAGTAAAATATTAACTCAAACCAAGCTATTTTTGTTGAGATTTAGAAGTATATTGATTATTATGATCCAACTACTTCACCAAGAGTATAACGTGGAGTTGCTAATATTATTGAACTATTTGATCTTGGGCATTTTTCTCAACTAGTTGAACATCCATCATTCTGACAACAGCTACTGAACAATCATTATATGCAGCAGAAAATGTATAATAGATAGGACCTTTTCAATGATAGATAAAGGGAGTTGGTAATTACATTACAAGTAACCATCCATAGAAGTAAGATCACTCCTGAAAGTAAAATGTGTGTCCACATACTACCATAGCTTGGGGTAATTAACCCCTGGACTACTTTTCAAATAGTACACAAGCTTTGCTGTGCATCTTGATTTCAAGAGAGTGTGAACTAGGATATTACAAGGTAACAGAGTTTAGTATCTATTCCTTTTTACAATGATTCATTGAATCATATTGATTATATATAAATTTAATAGTTAAAAAGTGAGAATTTTTAATTAACTTTAGAACCGCATAAGAAGCCATAATTGAGATCAACTGCAACCTCTTTTACTTTATAAATAAGAAATAAAATTTTGCATAGACTTATATAAGTCTAAATGATTATCTGTATGAATGTTAGAGATTTAAAATTTTACTCTCTTTTGACTTTTGGGCTATTTTTAAATGGATTTATAGGATGATCCCTGTTATGATTGACCCTTCAATTCTTTGAGTTCAAAGAATTTTGCATATTTTCAGTTCTTTTTTATACTCCAATATTTTCATGTTTCAGAGCTGGTTCCAATTAGATCCAAAAAAATAATGAATTTGGAGTCCAAAAATATAGACTTTCCTTCAATTTCTTTATCAAGGATTCTTATGTTTGTTGGAGATTTCTTTAACCATCTAATAATTCATTATTTTGTAGAACCTATTTATATACTGAGCTTTCCATTCCTTTGCTCTAATATTCCCTGGAAACTCCAGATTGATCATATTATTGTTCTATTTTATGAAATTTTTGTTGGTCTTCATATTATCTGAACAATCCACTGATGCAATAATGTGAGTTCAATCTTTATATAAATAGGGTGCTAATCTTAAGTAACATTGTGAGATAGCATATCTGAGTTAGGAAAATGTGTAGATTTGGGATAATCTGAATTGTTGCAATGTGCTCCAACTGCAAAGAGCAATTTAATGAATATATTTATCCATCAATTACTTAAGTTTTCATACTCAAATATGGATCATCCTCATTCTGATTGGTCCTAAACTCTTACAAAAACCATAATGGTCTAAAATGACAATAGAGCTACTGTAGTGTCCGGATAAGATTTAGATCATCTGAATAACTAGCAAAATAATTTGGCAAAAAACATCAAAAACATCATATAATGTTAGAGAACACCAAAGCATCCTTACCAAAGCACATGACGCTGATGCACGCAGCACACCTCTCAAGTACACATTAAAGCAAAAAGATACCCTGTTCTATAGGGGTGTCACACACATGATATTTAACAATGGGAAGCTCTCCAATCATTTCATGCAACGGCCATGCTTAAGATTACAAAAGGCTTTAATTTAATAACTTTTACTAAATGATGCAAGCACAAGTTATTAAACAGCGCAGCAAGAAAACGGTGGGCACCCAGATTCCACTAAAAAGGAATTTTTTGAAGCCTCCTGAATTAAGTGGAAGATGCATTGGAATGGAAAATTCCCTCAATCAAACGGCAAACTATTAAAGCAGAATTGTTGGAGGACATAAAACAGGAAGATTTTAAAAGCTTGATAAGACGCTGGCGTCAATATTCATGATGCAATGGAGCTTATAAGGTGGGTTTCCCCATTAAGAAAGCGTAAATGGTAAAAGGGTCAGGTTAGTGCAAAAGAACTATCTGTTTTTATAGAACAATTCCTAAAAGCATCAATTTTATTAGACTGTGAACGGTGCAAAGTAGATGCAGATGTTGCTACCAAATGGTACTGTTTGGCCTGCCTCAAAAGACAATAAGTCAGGTAGGGCCTGCTTCCATTCTTATAGGAAGCCTACTCCAGTCCTTACCCTGCCCAGCTAGTTGTATTTGAGATGATAAGGCTCTTGTGTATTAAATACCTCAACTACACCGCCAAGGTGGTAAGTTAATACTGGTAAGTTCCTCTCCTTCTTCCACCCATTTTCATGTATCTCCCCCCATTTTAAAATCCTAAATCATTAAATTTTTTGTTTTCATGCTATAATTTT